>CM035112.1:1582800-1980300 GCA_020205505.1 Panax japonicus | reverse complement strand
TTAATGTGCAATTTGACTATTTTGCCTATTAATACCCACATGTACATGCTTATATTGACCAAAATTGGTTAAAGGGGGACAGTTTCGCAGAAAAAGAATAAATTAAACTTTGGCTATGACATTGCAAACATTGAAACATTAGCGTGTATAGTGCAATTATGTGTCAACACGAGGGGACAATTTGGCAATGTGCCCATCATGAATTAATATGAAGTTACTTATATCATTACTTATATTCTAATAGATCATTACTTATATTTATATTCTTACACATCATTCCTTATATTTATATTCTAACACGTCATTACTTATATTGTAGGTAGACTGAGTCGTATCAAGCCATCACTACTACATTCTTATCAAATGTTTGAGATGTGTTTGGAGAAATTAAATTTTCTTTAAAAAGTTGTCGATTTATAGATGTATATCTAATATTTGTACAAAATGAGTAGTTCCCAATTTATTTAGATAATCATATGTAGATTTCAGTGATAACTTACGTGGCTACTTGTATTTTGACAGGTACCTATTGGGAATCTTGAAGATAAGGTGGTAGCACTCTATTTATACGAAGATGGTTTAACAGAGAAACTCACAAAAAAACTTAAGCGGGTGTACAAACAGTTGGCAAAACGTCGTGTAGATTTTGAGGTTGTGCTTGTCTACCTTCACAGCACAGGGAGTACTTTTGACTGTGTAAGTGAAGACTCATTCAATAAAAGATTCAAGAATATGCCTTGGCTGGCGCTCCCTTTCAAAGACCCTAAATGTATGAAGGTGGCACGAATTTTTGATTATCCCTATTCGCTGAATGGGCCAGAGATTCCAGATCCTACTCTTGTAATTATTGGGCCTCATGGGAAATTTGTCGGAATATTTGGCTCCGACATCTTGATGAATTTTGGGATTGAAGCATACCCATTCACCCGGGAGAGAGTTCTCGAGTTGGAGACCGAGAAAGCAAAAAAATTGAAGCTAAATTCACTCTTGGATCCAAACGTTGTCTTGAGAGGACAAGATGGGTCCGAGGTAAGTTCTTTTTGACGTAGTCTGGTAGATTGTTTTAATAATAATGATTGGGGCATTGGATGGAAAACATTGAAAAAATGTGGAATCAACTATATTCTATACATTTTGTATAAAGAAAGTTGCATCTGGGGTACAAGGTTCATTTTTTGTATATTACCCCCCGGATGCAACTTTTTATATCTTTGTTTTCCATCTGGTGCCCATAGTTTTATCCATTTTTAAAAATTTCCTCTGGTCTTGGAAAGTTGTTTTACCCATTTTTAATACTTCTCCTCTGGTCTTAGAAAGTTTTTCATCCGTTGCTCATTTATTAATTATTTTATTTTATAAAAATAGTTGTTTTTTTCCCCAGGATATAATTGAGACGATGGAGTGGGATTGTTACTCTAAGTTGCAAAATTGTTGTTGCATTCAATTAGAAAATTTCTTTGTTTAGCGCTGTAAACTCTAGGACTTTTCATTGTTAAGTTCTATATTTGTTGCAGGGTTTTCTAATTTTTATGTTTATTTCGCTTGGTAGATTAAAGTTTCTAAACTGATGATGGAGAAGAGAGTCTTACTAATTATTGAGACGACGAATGCCATCAGATCTGCCAGGTTCCTAGCCATGCTAAAAGAGAAGTATTTGCAGAAAAAGAGCAAAGATGACGAGTTTGAGGTGATCCATATCTGCTTAAGGACTGAGCAATCTGCCTACAATAATGAGGTTTGTGGGGAAGATTTCCCATGGTTGCTGCATCATTTTCATGATACCCACTCGCTTGCACGCCAGATATTAGGTCATGTTTTTATGGACACGTTGGTTAGTGGAACGGCACTTGTTGCATTTGAACGAGGAGGAATGCTCGTCACAAAAGCATGGAGTCTTGAATTTGGAGCGGGGGAGGATATGGATTTTCCCTTTGCTGAAGATTTGGAAAAAGAGATCTGGCGTGATATGAATGTGGTCTACAATTTCGACTACTATGAGGAGGAATGAACATTTCTAATTGGTTGATTCATTGGTATTGGGACGAAGTCCAATATCTATCAGACCAGCTTTAAAACATTCCCCCCTTTAAAAGATGAGTGCATCAAATAGTTCTTCATCTATTTCATCCATGTATGTTTGCATACAAATCTTTCGGTCAGTAAATTTTTCTCTATTTTAAAGGGGTGGCTTATTTCCATCTATAAGCTCAACATTGGTTTTATTATGTGTCATAGATCAACTCAAAGCGAGTAACAAATGTTCAAGAGATTCTGCTTTTTTACCGCTTGTTATTTTCCAGAGACGCAAAGAGAAGGGTTGAATAGATCCTTTAAAAAATTTTTGCTTGTTTAATTAAATTTAATTAAGCACGTTGATATTAATTTGAAAACTCCCTTCAAAGATTTAATGAAATCTCAGCTCTGAATTTAGTTATTATGAAATTAAGTCACAAATTAATATAACAAATAATGACAAGAAAGAATATGCTAAAAGGTAAATGACACAAGAAGGTTTTAAGTAGTTTAAGTGGTTCAGAGTATAAATGACTCTTAGTCCACTTTTCTACTCTACTAAGGATGGTGAGAGTCACTAAGACCAGATCACTAAGATCTATTACAATGAATCACTAAGATTCCTTAAGTCACTTAGACTTGACAAATGTCACTAAGACATGAGTAACTTAAACCAATCACTAAAATCTCTTCAAGTCACTTAGACTTGATACAATAGTCACTTATGTAAGACCCCAACTTTTATGAATAAAGATTAATTTTTCTCGGAAATATATTTTTGAATATTATGGTGTGGATATGATATAATGTTATAGTTGTGGGTAATATTTACAAATTTTGCAAAGTAAGCAAGTTGTTATAAAATATTCGATTGGTCAGAGAATATTCGTTTTAATAGGGAATATTATTACGACGGCACAATCATTGGTGGACCCACAACGGAAGTATTGTCGTAGTTAGAAAACGACATAATTATCTTTTTATAAAAATAACGGCAAAAGTTTTACCGTTAAACTAGTTGAACTACCTGGTAGTAAAAGTACAATAATACGCGTGGTTGCATAGTAGCACACGGTATTGATTATTGATGCTTACGTGAGAATTCACTCAGTTATACTTAATTATTGCTACAGTAATTGCTGCATCATATCCATCATATTATTGATTCAATTATTGTCACAGTATCATCTGCATAATATTTTATATTATTAAATCAATAATTGAGACGACAAAGTTATTCATATTATTATTTGTAATATTGACGATGTCTATAAGTTATGTCAAGGAGAGGTTAGGTCATCTAATTGCGTGCCAATAGGGAGAAATTCTTATCGGAAAGCCCCCTTTTTCCTGGGAATGATCTGGTTGTTAAATATTGTGAGTTATAATATTAATGATGAATAAGTTCGTGTTGATCAAAGATGAAATTGATAGTTCCATTGTGTTGAGATTATTAGTGTTAGTGAAAATCAACATTTATTTTGATAATAATTGATGTCTGGATGTTATATTGACCAATCGGATAATTAATCGGATAAATAAGCAATTAATTGCTATTAATTCACATGCTTATTACTATTTGTTCACATGTGTGTACTATTGATTCGCATGCATGTACTATTAGGGGAGGTGGTGCAAGATTGATAATACTTGCATGACTAAATTAAAAATGGAGGTATAGATGAAGGTATTATACTATAACTATTTTTTTCACATGTATAGAAATATTGATTTACATGAATGTACTATTGATTCACATAATGTATTATTAGAGGAGGTGGTGCAAGTTTGATAATACTTGTAGAACTAAATTAAAAATGAAGAAAAAGATGAAAGTATTATACTATAATATTTTGAGCCCCAAAACGTGCAATTATCAAAACTATATTTTCCTATAAATAGAAGCTCATTCTTCTTTCATTCTCACTAATTCACTAAGACTCACAAGAGCAATTATAGAGAGAGAAGCTATAGAGAGAAAGAAGAAGAGAAGTCTGCTACCTCACTATTTCAGTATCTAGTCATCTTCTGAGGTAAAGAATATTATTTTTGTTCAGTATTCATGAAGAATAATATTTTCTTCCATACTCTGTAATATGTGAGTAATATTATTTCGTCTCCTATTCCTGATTATACCCTCATTTTGTTACAGTATTGCTTCTATACTCCGTGAAATTAGCAGAATATCTTTGAAATTTGCGCTTCATGTAGTATCGTTTCACAAGGATATTTTCTGCGTATTCTTATTAAATTTTAAACTTTTCATGTCGGAGTACTGTCCATGAGTACTACTCATTTATACGGTACTATTCACAAAAGTACTATTTACGGGTACTATTCACAAAGTACTATTCATAAACTATTATTCATGAAGTGCTATTCACGAGTACTATTCACAAAATACAATTCACGGGATACTATTCCTAAAGTACTATTCACGGGGTACTATTTACCCGGGTACTATTCACCCGGAGTACTATTCATGATAAAAAATTGATTTCTTTTCGATCCAAATCATTTTTGATACAATATCATTCTTGAATTTTACTCCACAAAGCAGTATCATGTTGGCAATTTGAACATTATTGAATTATGGATAAATTAAATTATAAATCTTTAAAAATTTATCCTTTGTTTCTTTTAATTGAATTCTTATATCATTGTCATCATCCTCATGCTTATATTGTGATTAAAGTCATCTTTGGCTTACGTGCATAAATGGACTATTGATTGGTATGATTATGACCAGAGATCATTCGATATAATTATGACCCGTAATGTTACAAATGATGTGGTAAAAGTCCGCATTGGCTTGTAGTGCATTGATGGACAGTTATTGGTATGATTATGACCAGGGATTATTCGATATAATCATGACCATTGATGATTACATGAATATCCTTGCCCGTGGTGCAGGGATGATTCGATGATGTGGTTTATTTATTAAGCTGAGTCTCAGCGATAAAGTTGATAAAAAACTTTTTAAATCATAGAAGATAGTAGATATCATGCTCTTCTTGACTCTTCTAATGGATTGCTTGTTCTGCTGCAGTTAAACTTGTTGTCTATTATAATTTATCAGTTTAACATTGTTGAAGGCTAACAATAACTTATTTTGCATTATCTTAGTCATAATATTTCTTACTGGGCTAGTTGAGCTCATCCTTTTGCTTTCATTGTTCTCTTCAGGAAATGAGAACGTAGTCGGGACTAGTCGGGGAACGGAGTGATGGTCCGAGATGGTGTTAAAGTAGTACTTACTATTCTATAAAATAGTGTGACAATAAATGTAATGAGGACTCTATTTGAGTTTGGATATTGTCTAGAAGACAATATTCGTGTAAAAACTCTCAGCTTATGTTGTATAATTAAGTTTGTATTTGTATTCAGTATCATGTATTTGGCGACCCAAGATGGGTGATGTATACCTATTTTGGGGGCGTCACAGTTGGTTTCAAAGCCTAGGGATATGATCCCTAGGCTGAGATGTGAGACAAGAATTAGGAGGGGAGAGACGAGGAATTCCTTCGCTAGTATGACCTACCTAAGTTTATTTGGTATTTAATTGGTCGGTCAGAGTATAGGGATAATATGTGACATGTCAATTAACCCTTGTTTTGTGGCAGTATTTGAAAATGGCATCCGAAAATGTTGAGATAAGCAATGAAGCACATGAGATCGTTGAGTCACCAACGATCAATACCCATGATAATGAACAACATGAAGACAATAATCCTCAGGTAAACAACAACACCGATCAAATGATGAACGATGGGATGTTCAGAGGCTTTATGCAATTCATGCAACATCAGGCGAGAGCGACTCCTGTTCAAAATGCAGGTGGAAACACTGGCAACTCTCGGACGGTCACTGCTAAGAAGTTCAAGGAGCTGGGACCACCGGAGTTTTTGGGAAATCCAGAACCACTTAAGGCGGAGACGTGGTTAAAGCAGATCACCAAGATATTTGATATCTTGGGATGCTCCGAGGAGCAAAAGTTTCCCTTTGCCACCTTCATGTTGCGAGGAGAGGTAGATCATTGGTGGTAATCTGTAAAATGTACCCAGCCTGCCACACTGAAGATGTATTGGGAGAAGTTCCAAGAACTATTCAACGACAAGTACTTTCCCAAAAGTATTCGTCAAATAAAGGAGGTAGAGTTCATCAAGCTAGGAGTAAAACAATATGACCGTGGCGCAATACGAGGCTAAGTTTGCTGAGTTGTCCCGGTTTGCGTCCCACTTGGTTGATAATGAGGAAAGAATGACGCGGATGTTTCTAAGAGGTTTGAAACCTGAGATAAGTCAATACCTCATTTATCACAAACTGTGTTTGTATTCAGATATTGTAAATAGGGCTCAGCTATTGGAGTGCGATAATGAGTCAACTCAACCAAGAGAGAGTAGCCGACAAGTCGATAATACCAGTGGTAGTAGTCATCGAAAGCGGTGACAACAAACGTGGAGGGAATCAACATGAAAGAAATGATAAGCCACTTCGATGGTAATCATGTACCAAGATAATAGAAGTGGAAGTTTCAAGAAGAGGAGATTCAATAATGATGGAAAGACGTTAGCACCAGCACCTGTTGTTAAGGAAGGAGAACGACCGCCGGTCATATGTTACAAATGCTGAGGGGAGGGACACATCAGTCCAAACTGTACGCATCATGTTACAATTGTGGAAGAGAAGGTCACCTAACCCAATTTTGTCGTACACCATAGTCAAGTTCAGTTGGGATGGAGGCATCAAAGGCCATCCCAGACAAGACAAAATCGGTAGTTCAAGCGAGAGCGTTTGTCGAAACCTCCCAAAAAGTGAGGAATCGAAACGAGGTGATCACGGGTAAGCTAATCATAAACTCTAGCAAAGTTTATACTTATTTGATACCGGTTCTACCCATTCTTTTATTTCTCCTACTTGCGCTCAACATTTAAATTTAACTACGGAGAAATTAGACTTTTATTTATCTGTTGAAACTCCGTTGGGACTTTTATTTTTCTTTTATCACATCCACTGTTTATAAGTCTTTTGTGATTCAAATCGGTAACCGCACGTTACCTGTCGATCATAGCTCTTTGAAAATACTTGCATTTGATATGATTTTTGGGATTGATTGATTAACTACTCATCATGCTAAAATCGATTATTTTCGTAAGGTTGTTAGCTTTCATATTCATAACCAACCTATTATGTGAATTCAAGCAACCAAACAACTAAAGTCAATCACTGTCATATCAAGCCATAAAGCTATTCGTTTACTGAAAAAAGAATGTCAAGCTTTCTTAGCCCATGTCACGGATTTAAATAAAAATACGTCAGATTTGAATGATATTTCTATTGTTAATAAATTTCCTGATGTATTCCCTGAAGAACTTCCTGGCCTACCCCAAGAGCAGTGAAATTAAATTTTGTATCAACCTTGAATCCGGTACAAAACCCATTTCCAAAGCCCCATATCGAATGACTCCTATTAAACTTCAGGAGTTAAAAACCCAACTACAGGAATTGCTAGACATCAGGTTTCATTTGTCCTAGTACGTCTCCTTGGGGTGCTCCTGTTCTATTCGTGAAGAAGAAAGATGGAAGTATGCGACTTTTATTGATTATCGGGAGTTGAATCACGTCACCATCAAAAATAGGTACCCGTTACCTCGTATTGATGATCTGTTTGACCAGTTACAAGACGCCAAATTCTTTTCAAAGATCGATCTTCATTCTGGATATCATCAATTAAAGATTAAAACTGATGACATTCCAAAGACTGCTTTAGAACTCGGTACGGGCATTACGAATTCCTAGTCATGTCTTTTGGATTGACTAATGCTCCTGCTGCCTTCATGGATATGATGAACCGAGTATTCGAGGAATATTTGGATCACTTTGTGGTCGGCTTTATTGTTAACATCCTCATATACTCCAAAAGCCGTGAAAGACTATGAGCAACACTTGAGGCTAATACTCCAAAAGTTTCGTGAAAAAAAGTTATATGACAAGTTAAAGAAATGCGAGTTCTGGCTTGAGGAAGTAGCATTTCTTGGGCACATGATATCAAATCACGGAATATCTGTTGACACGGCAAAGATTGAAGCAATTCAAAGCTGGGAGCAACCCAAGTCAGTGATCGAAGCACGTAGCTTTCTCGGCTTAGCTGGTTATTATCAGAGATTCAGTAGAAGTGTTTTCTCGAATCGCTACTCTATTAACTCAGCTAACTCGGAAAGATACAAAATTCGATTGGAGCGAAGAATATGAGAAGAGTTTTCAAGAACTCAAGAGGAGACTCATTTCAGCATTTGTTCTGACAATACCATCTGGTTCAGAGGGATTTGTCATATACAACGATGCTTTAGGCAAAGGTTTAGGATGTGTTCTCATGCAATATGGGAAAGTCATAGCCTATGCCTCACGACAAACTCAAAGAATATGAGAGGAATTATCCTACTTATGATCTAGAGTTGGCAGCTATCATTTTTGCATTTAAGATTTGGAGGCATTACCAGTATGGAGAGAAGGTGGAGATCTATACGGATCATAAAAGCCTCAAATATTTCTTCACCCAAAAGGAACTCAACATGCGACAACGACGATGGCTTGAGCTATTGAATGATTATAATTATACCATTCAGTACCATCTTGGAAAAACTGAATGTAGTAGCTGACGCGTTAAGTAGAAGATCATATGCGGGTACAAGTGCGATATTGTCAACACAAAGGCCCATTTTGTATGACTTGCAAATGATGGAGATAGAGTTAAATACTCCAGGGACCCAAGTGATGATAGGCCAATATACGAGTAGAACCGACTTTAATCGATAAAGTTAAAGCTGCTCAAGCTATAGACCTGGAGCTGATGCGTATGAGGAAGAAAGTACAAGAAGGTGCTATTTTGGAAGCAAGAATCGATGAAGAAGGAATACTTTGAGTCAACTCTAGACTTTGTGTTCCTAACGATTCTGACTTGAAGTATAAAATCATGATGGAGGCGCACAACACACCGTTTGCAATCCATCCTGGGAGTACCAAAATGTATCATGATCTTTGACATATATTTGGTGGAGCAATATGAAGAGAGAGATAACGGGGTTTATCTCAAGGTGTCTAACTTGTCAACGAGTCAAGGCGGAGCATCAAGTGCCAAAAGGTCCATTACAACCACTTGAAATTCTAAAATGGGAGTGGGAGCACATTACCATAGATTTTGTTACTGTTCTTCCCAAGGTTTTTCAAGGCATAGATGCGATTTGGGTCATTGTTGATAGATTGACCAACTTTGCTCATTTCTTACCGATAGGAGAAACTTATACACTTGAACGTCTTGCTCGTATGTACATAAACAAGACTATAAGATTGCATGGTATGCCAGTATCCATAGTTTCTGATCGAGACCCAAGATTCACTTCAAGATTTTGAAAAAAGCTATGGGCACTGATTTACGATTTAGTTCGGCTTATCATCCTCAAACGGACGGGCAGTCGGAGAGGACTATTCAAACTCTTGAAGATTTATTAAGACTCTGTGTCTTTGACTTCAAGGGAAGTTGGGACAAGTTCTTACCATTGGTGTAGTTTTCCTACAATAATAGTTATCAAGCAACTATTGGCATGGCTCCATTCGAGGCGTTGTATGGACGCAAGTGTCGTTCTCCAGTATGCTGGGATGAGGTGGGTGAAGCGACGTTGTTGGGATCAGAATTGGTACGTATGACTACGAAAAAGAATCAAACGATCCGACAACGTATAAAAACCTCACAAGATCGACAAAAGAGTTATGCTGATCTTCATCGAAAGGACGTGGAATTCAATATTGGAGATCATGTGTTGTTACGTGTTGCTCCATGGAAAGGAGTTACGAGATTTGGAAAGAGATGAAATCACAATCCTTGATTCATTGGCCCATTTGTAATCCTCGATCGAGTAAGAACTGTGGCCTATAGACTCGCCTTACCACCAAGTATGTCTCGTGTTCATAACATTTTTCATATATCTATGTTACGTAAATATGTGAAAGATCCGAACCACATTATTGAATTAGAATCGGACAAGATAGCGGAAGATTTAACGTATGAAGAGGTACATGTTAAAATCTTAGATAAGAAGGATCATATTCTACGCTCCAAGGTTATACCTCAAGTAAAAGTTTTGTGGAGAAACCACGATGTGGATGAAATGACCTGGAAGTTAGAATCTGAAATGAAATCAATGTATCCTCACCTCTTTGACATACAAGATACGCACCCTAATTTTGAGGACAAAATTTCAAAAGAAAGGGAGGTTGTAAGACCCCAACTTTTATGAATAAAGATTAACTTTTCTCGAAATATATTTTTGAATATTATGGTGTAGATATGATATAATGTTATAGTTGTGGGTAATATTTACAAATTTTTTAAAGTAAGCAAGTTGTTATAAAATATTCGATTAGTCGGGGAATATTCGTTTTAACAGGAAATATTCGTACGACGGCACAATCATTGGTGGACCCCACAATGGAAGTATTATCTTAGTTAGAAAACGATAGAATTATCTTTTTTATAAAAATAACGGCGAAAGTTTTACCGTTAAACTATTGAACTACCCGGTAGTAAAAGTACAGTAATACGCGTGATTGCATAGTAGCACACGATATTGATTATTGATGCTTACGTGAGAAGTCATTTAGTTATACTCAATTATTACTACATTAATTGTTGCATCATATCTCTCATATTATTGATTCAATTATTGTCACAGTATCATCTGCATAATATTTTATATTATTAAATCAATAATTGAGACGAAAAAGTTATTCATATTATTATTTGCAATATTGACGATGTCTAGAAGTTCTGACAAGGAGAGGTTAGGTCATCTAATTGCACGCCAATAGGGAGAAATATTTATCGGAAAGCCCCCTCTTTCCTGGAAATGATCTGGTTGTTAAATATTGTGAGTTATAATATTAATGATGAATAAGTTCGTGTTGATTAAAGATGAAATTGATAGTTCCATTGTGTTGGGATTATTAGTGTTAGTGGAAATCGACATTTATTTCGATAATAATTGATGTTTGGAGGTTATATTGACCAATTGAGTAATTAATCGAATAAATGAACAATTAATTGCTATTAATTCACATGCATATAACTATTTATTTACACTGTGTGTACTATTGATTCACATGAATGTACTATTAGGGGAGGTGGTGTAAGATTGATAATACTTGCATGACTAAATTAAAAATGGAGGTTATGAAGGTACTATACTGTAACTATTTTTTCACATGTATAGAACTATTGATTCACATTGAATGTACTATTGATTCACATGATGTACTATTAGGGGAGGTGGTGCAAGTTTGATAATACTTGCAGGACTAAATTAAAAATGAAGAATAAGATGAAGGTATTATACTGTAATATTTCGAGCCCCAAAACGTGCAATTATCGAAACTATATTTTCCTATAAATAGAAACTCATTCTTCTTTCATTCTCACCAATTCTCTAAGACTCACAAGAGCAATTATAGAGAGAGAAGCTTTAGAGAGAAAGAAGAAGAGAAGTTTGCTACCTCACTATTCTAGTATCCAATCTTCTTCTGAGGTAAGGGATATTATTTTTGTTCAGTATTCATAAGGAATAATATTTTCTTCCATACTCTGTAGTATGTGAGTAATATTATTTCGTCTCGTATTCCTAATTATACCCTCATTTTGTTACAGTATTGCTTCTATACTCTGTGAAATTAGTATAATAACTTTGAAATTTGCACTTCATCTAGTATCATTTCACAAGGATATTTTCTGCACATTCTTGTTAAATTTTAAGCTTTTCATGTCGGAGTACAGTCCATGAGTACTATTTATTTATACGGTACTATTCATAAAAGTACTATTCACATGTACTATTCATAAAGTACTATTTATAAACTACTATTCACGAAGTACTATTTATGGGGTACTATTCCCGAAGTACTATTCACGGGGTACTATTCAACCGGGTACTATTCATCCAGAGTACTATTCATGATAAAAAATTGATTTTTTTCTCGGTCCAAATCATTTTTGATACAATATCATTCTTGAATTTTACTCCACAAAGTAGTATCATGTTAGCAATTTGAACATTATTGAATTCTAGATAAATTAAATTATAAATCTTTAAAAATTTATCCTTTGTTTCTTTTAATTGAATTCTTATATCATTGTCATCATCCTTATGCTTATATTGTGATTAAAGTCATCTTTTACTTACGTGCATAGATGGATTGTTGATTGGTATGATTATTGTGAGACCCCAGATTTTATGAATAAAGATTTAAATTTCTCGAAATATTTTTTTTTAATATTATGGTGTGGATTTGATATAATGTTATAGTTGTGGGTAGTATTTATAAATTTTGTACAGTATGCAAGTTATCATATTATATTCGATTGATCGGGGAATATTCTTTTTATCGGGGAATATCCGTACGACGGTACAATCATTGGTGGAACCCACAACGGAATTATTGTCGGATTGAGAAAACGACAAATATATTTTTATTGAAAATAATGGCGGAAGATTTACCGTTAATACTGTTGAACTACTCGGTAGTAAAAGTACAGTAATACACGTGGTTGCATAGTAGCACACGGTATTGATTATTGATGCTTACGTGAGAAGTCACTCAGTTTTGTTCAATTATTGCTACAATATTTGTTGCATAGTATCTCACGTTATTTGATTCAATTATTGTCGATATTTTATATATTATTAAATTAATAATTGAGATGACAAAGTTATTAATATTATTATTTGCAATATTAACGATGTCTAGAAGTTCTGTCAAGGAGAGGTTAGGTAATTGCGCGCCAGTGAGGAGAAATCCTTACCGGAAGGCCCCCTCTATCCTGGGAACGACCTGGTCGATTAATATTGTGAATTGTAATAAAGATGATAAATGTTGTTAAAATTATCAAGGTGATTTTTATGAAGTTTTGCTTATTTTATGGATTCCTATTTACCCATTTTTCAAAATAATCGGTAGAAATTTTTTAAAGGTGAGGATGATGAGGGAGAATCACTGAATGTTCATAAAATAATGTCTCCATAGTTGTTCGAAAACTGGAAGAAAAATCCCAAGGAAAACAAGAGGCTAATAACATCTGGGAGCAGCAGCAAGGTCTCTGCTAAGAAGAGGAAGGCAAAAGAGGTGGAAAGCAAGCTATCTCAATCTGATGACTCTGTACCTGTAGCAGCAACTCAAGCAAAGAAGAAATCTAAGAGTGTGAAGAATACAGAGGCTCTACCAAGCAATCTCTCCACTGACAAAAAGAGACATGTATCAGAAGAAGAACAAGCATCAATTGCAGAAACCCCAATAAGAAGGAGTAACAGATTACTCCAAGGGCCATCGAAGAAGAAATCAAAGGTAATGAAGAAGTCAGTTCCAGTTCCTCAAAGAAGCCTATCTACTCAAGAAGAAAGAGAAAATGTAGAGTCAGAAAATGAGAAGGGATCTGAAAGCTTCAAGGATAAATCCTCAAAGAGAAAATCCAGCAACGAAGAAGAAGCTGAATCTATGAAAGAAATAGCCAAATCTGATGGTGAAGAAGAATGTGCAAGTCCTGTGGATAACACTCAGAGTAGCCACTCTGCTGCTGAAGAGAGTTTGAAAGATGAAACAATTGGATCTCCTACTGCTAAAACTCCATCAAGTTCATCTGATGGGTCAAAAGATGTTGAGTCAAAAGAAGAAGGACATGTTCCTAATGTTACTGAACATCAAGGAAGCTTATCTAATGACTCAGAGGCTTCAAATTCTGAAAAAAGAGAAGAGTCTGAAACTCTTGAAGCTGAACCCTTGAGAAGAAGGAAGAGCAGCAGACTGATTGCTCAAATAGTTTCAAAGGGAGAATTATTTCCAAAGACAATTGAAATCAGTGATGATAAGACTGAATCTAAGGAAGAAGATGTTAAAGGAAAAAGGAAGAACATATCAGCAAAGACTAATAGTAAAAGGCTCAAGACAGTAGAGCCAGAAGAGACTAGCAAGTCTGCAAAGACCAGCCCTGATAAGAAGCATGATGATTAAATGGAGGAACAAACTGATGATTCCGTTGAAGGAAGTCTACACAGGTAACTCAAAATCAAGCTCAGAAGGTAAAGAAATGGAAAAAGAATCTAGTTCTACAGATCAGAAATCAGAGGAATCAGCAGACTATTCTGTCCTCTCTCTCCAGCAAGATTTCACAGAAGAATAGTGGTGGAAGTCTTTGATGAACCACCAGATGCACCACCAAAAAGATGGATAAGCTATGGAAACTAACATCTCAAAGTTGTAAGGATGACTACAGACGAGGTGTTTAACAACTGGAAAAACATGGAGTTAGATTGCACAACAATACTGTACAATCCTGATGATCTTCTGATGAGATGGTTCTTCCCATGGATGCCCTGGTTAAAAGCATATATTGATAAAGATGGGAGTAACTTCAGTTGGTGTTACTCACAGTTTCCAAACTTGGAACTAGTGTCTCAAAACTTTCCAAGAGTAAAGAAGTTTGCAATAAAGTTGATCAATGACCAGTCTCATTTCAAGGTCTACCGATATGCTGGTAACCACTACATTCCCTGCGATTGCAGAGCAGGTTCAGATAGCAGAAGGATTAAACGCAAATGTATGATCGCAGAGTTATCTCACTCTACCAATGAAAATGACTATGCTGAGTTTGAGAAATTCTCTGCTAATTCGATAGTGCTAAATGATACTCCTTCATCCTCTAACAGCGATTGGTACTCAACGATTTATCATATTCTCAATACCTTTGAAAGTCTGTCAAAAAGTGAAAATCATAGAGTCGAATCTGATGCTCAACAAAAGTCTGCCCAACCAAATGACCAAAATCCTACGGAGCAGGAATTGCTGAAGAATTCTGATGAGTTGGTCGAAATGATATCTATCATCACTGAAAAAGCAAAGATATTGACAAAAGCAGAAGATAATGTGGTTCAAGACAGACTCCAAGCCACTATATCTGATATGTCTCTCAAAATTAAAGAGAGAGATCAAATATATCTGAAGGCTATGAATGATCAGAAGGAAGAAGCTCTACGAGCACAGAAGGCTAATGAAGAGCAAATTCTTTCTCTCTGTGTGACAAGATTGATGATCTGAATCAGTCTCTCTCCCTACAACTTGAGCTGAGCCAACAATAACTCAAAATTGAGGTTGGTCACTCTTCTTACCTAATAGAGTAACTTATATCAAATGTGGAGCAGCTTTCCCAAATGATTAATGACAAAAAGGGGAAGAAAAAGAGACATAGGAAGAGGCACTCAAGGAGGAGTAAAGAGAAAAGAATGAAAGAAGAAAAGAAGGCCAAGAGAAAGGAAAGGGAACTAAAGAAGAAGACGCAGTAGCAGAAGCATAATCATCAGTCTGAGCGGGAGCAGAGAAAAGAAATGAAGTCACCATCCCAGGGGGAGCAGGAGCAAAAAGATGAGTAGATGAGAAGTTGATTAACAAACGTCCTAGAGACACACATGGAGCCAAAAAGGTATATCTCTATCTAGTTAGGTATGTTCTGGATCCAGGATGTAGAGTGTTATAGTGTATGCAAGTTCATATTATCATCAATGAATTCATGATTATCTATTTTAGAAATACATCTTCTCACTGTATATAAGATTCATTCATCTCATGCATATGAACTAATTATTTTTGTCATAATCAAATAAGGGGAGATTGTTAGGAATATACATGAGAATGTTATTCCTATTTATATATTATTTGATTATGATATAAATGAATGAATATGCAAGTATGCTTGCATTATGGAAAGCTATAAAGTTTTTTGATAGATAATAAGAACATATGTACAAGGACTTAGAATGAATTTATCAAATATGTTAGGTTGATCCTTACATAAGCAAAACAACTTTGTAAAGTCCTTAAAAAGAAATGATGTACAAGGACTATAAATATAGAAAAATCAAGCTTGTTAGGTTGATCTTATAATGTAATAGATAGGCATGTATGATTGTCGAGCACTGCACCAAAAATCGTAGTCTTCCAGGAGATTCAAGGAAAGCTCGAGAACTATCAAGGCAGAATCGTAGTCTGCAAGATAGTAGATCTTGGAATTCGTAGACTGTCAGGAGAGATGAGAAAGGATCGTAGTGTGTCAAGAAGAACTTCCTCAAAGCCGTAGTCTGTTGAGAAAGTCATATTCAGAATCGTAGAGACAACCTGTCTAAAAGCCGACCGAGCATCTATCAAAGCCAAGTCAAGAATCGTAGACCACACTTGAAGTCGTAGAGTCAATTGATCATATTAAAGGTAGAAATCATAGTCAAGCCAGATCAGACGAGGACAACAAGCATAAAGACAGAAATCGTAGTCTGTCAAGGTCTGATCTTGAGATCGTAGTGTCTGCAGGACCAAAAGCTAAATCGTAGTCTGCTGAGCTAAGGTTTCAATAAATGTGCTCACAAAGCCAAGGAAGAATCGTAGAGTCAACACTATTCTCAACAAATGAGCACTCCCAGAATATCCAAAGAATGAAGCCTCTAGTCTGAGCTGCAAAGACACATTCCACCTAAAGAAAACCAGAGAGCAATCAAAGAATGGCATGTAAGCTAACAGAAGATCTAAGCACCAACCCAATCAGCATCCAGATTGAGTTGTAAAAGCCATTCAAGATGAAGTCTTCTACGAGTAGATCAAAAGAAGACTTCAGTAAAAATAACTGAATAAGGAAAGTCAGCAAGTGCAGTAGCTGTCAAGTGAACAGAAGACAACGATGTTCGGGACAACCATGATCATAGTGTTTGCTAAACAAAGCAGGAACTGATGTAGTCTACACAGAGATACTGGCTAGCTTCTGAAGAACAAGGCTAAAGTGATTAAGCATGGGTCAGTCTATTGATGATAAGTGAACGGGAGATCACAAAAAGAAAGTGGGCTGGGCATGCCACAAATCTGAGGTGTCTTGCTATTCAGAAGAGACCAGAACAAGGAGTCAATCTATCAGTTCCTAAGATCAGTCGAGGAAAATAGAAGTGTTAAAGTACTGCATAAATAAAGGAAAAAGTGTTCTACGTTGAAGATCCAATGAACACTCTTCAGGATCATAGTGTTGTCTCAATCAGGAAATGAGAAACATTCAACAGGACACATTACGATCAGGTTCAAGAACATATACATCAGAATCGTAGAGTTTGGTCATCTAAAGATTGAAGAATTAGAAATGGTTTAATCTGAAGACTGATATTTGAATATTACTATTAGAGAGCATCGATGCAAAAGGACAACTTCTGATGTTCTAATCGAGAAGTCAGAAAGAAGAAATAAAGATAACTACCTGCCTGACACGGAAATATGACAACTCAATGGCGGTAGGTAAGGTAGCAGACTGTTGTGTTAGTAAAGTCAAAAAGGAGTTGTCATGTCACATCAAGCAGTCTGAACCAAATAACTCGAGATCTACGAAGCAATTCAAATAGCTTTCAATGGCTATATTCCAATGGGAAGATTGGGAAGGATTATATATTATATAGAGCTTCAAAGATCAAGAGTTGCTAAGTTGAAGGATCGTTGAGTTGTTGGAATGCTATATTGTTGACTCTACGAGTTCCACCAGAGCTGAACAGAACAAGTTTGAGTGACAGTGAAACTACGAAGGTGAAGTTAAGAAGATTTGAAGAAGGACCTGAACAGACTAAAGCTTCACTCAACAAGGATGAGAATACCACTGAAGATGGTAGCTAAGCTAAGAGCCGAGAAGGCCAAAAGGATAGCATTCAGAAAAGTGGTAGAGCACAAAGAAGATCCAGAGAGCCACTCTACTAATCACCATGAACCAAAAGCTAAAATAGAAAAGATGCAGAACCATATCTGTAAATCATTCAAGAAGGGTTCAGGGATTGCTAAGTGTCATACGAAGTCTACCAAAAGCTCAAAGACTTAGCAAACCCAACTGGTGATGGTGCACAACTGATATTGTATGAAGATAAAATGAACAGTGTAAAGATCAGCTGCATCTGAGAAGAGGTGGTCCAGACTCTACGCAGAATGCAGAGAGGACCACACCAAGCTGCTAAGTATAATAGATGTTCAAACTTTAAGACATCTTAGCAGCTCAGCACCACCAACAACAACAAGTAGCCAGGGCCTGAGGGGTCCTTATCCAGAGGGACTAAATGAAGTTCCAAGTCTGCTGGGCTTGAAGAGTTCCTAGAGAACTAGAGGAGTTCCAAGTCTACTGGACTTGAAGAGTTCTAAGTGAACTAAAGTTCCAAGGCTGCTGGCCTTGAAGGAATCTTAGTGATTCAGGTGCTGCCCTTCATTAGTGGAATTCCTGCTCGTTGAAGCAGAATAGTGGATTAGGAGCTTGAGTCTCTGAACCACTTAAAATCCCTAGTGTCTTTTATATTCAGTCATTTACTTTCTGTCATTTACATTATGTAACCTAACAGCTATAAATGTTATGTATGTATTAACTACTTACAACTTAACTAACTCTACGAACAATGTATGCATCTTTATGAATATATCAATGAAGGGGATCTTTTGTTTATTCTGTTGTGCTTGAAAATATTCTTATGTTTGTCATGTGCTAACTCATTAGTAATATAAATTAAACATGAAAAGTATTTAAAAATGAAAAGGATCTATTCAACCCCTCCTTCTAGATCTATTGTGTGCCTACTGGGAACTAACAAGACACTTTTACTGAAGTCTTCTTATGATCAACTTGTGGAAGACTTAATCTTGAATGACTTTACAACTCAATCTGGATGCTGATTTGATTGGTGCTTAGATCTTCTGTTAGTTTGCAAGTCATTCGTTGAGTGCTTCTCTGGTTTCCTTTAGGTGGGGTGTAACTTTGTAGCTTTGACCAAAGGCTTCATCCTTTGGATATTCTGGGAGTGCTCATTTGTTGAGAATCGTGTTAACTCTACGATTCTGCCTTGGTGTTGTGAGCACCTCTGTTGAAACCTTAGCTCTACAGACTACTACGATCTCAAGATCAGACCTTAACAGACTACGATTTATGCTTGTTGTCCTTGTCTGATCTGGCTCGACTACTAATTTCTGCCTTTGATATGATCAGTAGACTCTACGACATTAAGTGTGATCTACGATTCTTGACTTGGCTTAGGCAGATACTCGGTCGGCTCTTAGACAGATTGTATCTATGATTCTGAATATGATTTCCTCAACAAACTACGGCTTTGAGGAAGTTCTTCTCGACACACTACGATCCTTCCTCGTCTCTCCTGGCAGTCTACGAGCTCCGAGATCTACTATCCTACAGATTACGATTCTGCCTTGATAGTTCTCGAGCTTTCCTCGAATCTCTTGGCAGACTACGATTTCTGGTACAGTGCTCGATGGTCAAACATGCCTATCTATTATATTATAAGATCAACCTAACAAGCTTGATCTTTTCATATTTATAGTCCTTGTACATCATTTATTTTTAAGGACTTTACAAAGTTGTTTTGCTTATGTAGGATCAACCTAACTGTAATAACCCATTTTTTTATAATTAAATATTAATTAATTTTATTATATACAATTGTATGTAAATTGGAACATGTAAATGATTTTGTTTCCCTCTTTTCTTCCTTGTTTTGATTGAAAATTAAATTCTTTTAGTAGATAATTAAATAACTGAATAAATTAAAATTAAGGAAGATAATTTCTTTTGTTAAAGTCTTGTGATAAAATCATTCGGAGCGGGAAGCTACTTGGGAGATAGAGGAGTCTATTCGAGCGGAGTATCCGCATCTCTTTGAAAATTTGGTGCGTTCATTCTTTTGATTCCAGGGACAGAATCCTTTTTAAGGGGTAGGTGATGTAATACCCGAAAAAAAAAAAATAATAAATAAAATAAATAAATAATATTTAAATCCATATTTAATTGGGCTTTTCTTATGTTTGGGTCATACTACTTATTTCATTGGTGTGGGCTAATAAATATTAATAAGTGATGGGTAAATTAATTTAGTATAATTTGGGCCTTAAAAATTAATTGGGTTTAATTTAATTAAATGTGGGTAATAATAAATCCTATTAAAATTAGGAGAGTTAATAGGATATGTTAATAAATAAATATATAAAACCTAACCGGATGTTATTTAGTTCTGTTCGGACTAAAAACAATTGAGCGTGAGGCGAAAAGGAAGAACAAAAGCGACAACATAAGAGGAGGAAGAGGAATTGAAATTCTTATCTAGCATACATGTATGTCTGCCTTTTTTTTATTGTTTTCAAAATTATTAGGAGTATCAATCATTGTTAGTATATTATATATATTCAATTGATGACACCAGATGTGTATATATACAATTAACCATGCATAAACATGTTCTGCGATCTTTAGCAATCATAAGTTATGTATTTCTTTGAAATAAATGTTGCAGTTTAATAACTTAGATATTATATTTATATATATATATTGAGCATTCAAAAAAAACAAAAAACAAAAACAAAACAAACGTTAACATGATGCAACAAAAAAAAGAAAAGAACAGCTATTGTACTTGTTATATAATAGGAATTTTATATATATCATGTTTAATTATAGGTTTGTTGGACGAATTTTTATTTATATTACTTTACTAAGTGTTTAATTTATGAAGCGTATAAATTGAATTAGCGAATCAAATTGAAATTTTATATATTAATTTAAATTCGGTAATCTTGTTGATAAAATTATAAAATTTATTTGATAATAAATTTAACAGTATTATGTTGTTACTGGCTAAATTTGTAATAAAATTTTATTTTATTTTATTAGATTGACTGGAAGGAGACTAACATAATCTTATTTAAATTTTGGGTATATAAGCTAATATTAAAATGATTAAATTTATAAAAAGAAAATGCATAAATTTTGTAAGTTAGTAATTTAATTAATGGTCTTGTGTTATTTTGATAATTATATAGATCGAATTAAGGAGGTCTAGCAGTGTGATATTTGTGTTCAGTGAATTATTTCAGTATTATATTCAGGTACGGATTACGTACTTTTTCAGCGATACTTTTGTTAAATTTAAATTGTTCGTTTTGTTCCTCATTTCGAATTTCTGTTATTATTTCACATAATTGTTTCTTGTGAAATTGATATATTTGTTTCATTTTGGAGTTGACCCATTGGACTCGTACTTGTACTCTTTGAATTAGGTTATCATGTTTAGTATCATTTATTTTGATAATTGTAGAGCGGTACATGTTGCTACCTTCATTTTTTTGAAACCTTGTGACTATAATTGATTTGGTTCAACATGTACATATAGAACCCTTTTGTTGGTATTATGTCGCATGTGTTGTGACATGGTATTTTTTTGTTATAATATACTGTAGGGTATACCAGAGCTATAACCACCTATAGGGGTACCACAGGTATGTCGTCTTGGCACGAGAGGCATTACACTTTCCGTGGCGGTGTGATTAGTCCACGGCGTCTCCGTTTGGGCTCCGGAGGAAGTGGGCCATTTGGTGTTTTGTTGTGGGAGGTGTGTGGGTTAACCCTAGTTTTCTGTTCTGCGGATTGGTGATGTTGTGCCAAACACACTATCCGATTTGCATACATTTGGATTCGCGGTCCAATGTGTGATTTTCCTGTGTGGCATTATTTTGATGTGCATGTGTGGCATTGTTTTGACTTGCCTGTGTGGCATCATTTGACTTGCATGTGTGGCATTATTTTAACTTGTCTGTGTGGCATTGGTTTGACTTGTCTGTGTGACAAGATATATTTCTGAGCTCAATCGGTATGAAATAACCCCAGCCATTTGTTTCAGCCTATTATTTTATTGTGTTAGTTTTGTTCGTTTCGTTTCAGTTCGTTTCGTCTCCTTTCAATTAATTGGGTTAGTTATTTCAGTTCATTATTTTCTTTACTCTTCTGTTTGTTTCGTTAATCATGTTGGTTCAGATATATTCTATTCAGATCTTTGGAGTTTTATTTTTGTCAGAGGTAATATTTTGTCTATGTTAATTTCGTATTTCAGTTGTATATCTTTTGTATCTTTATATCCGTACTGGACAATTGGCTCATGCTGTGTTTTTCTTCCGGCAGGTTTGCAGGGGTGATTCAGGGCTAGTGTAATGAGAGAGTTGTCTTTGACCATCAATCTAGGTTGTTTCGATTTTTATGTTTTGATTATTTTGACTCTAGTTGGAGAATTATAATTAGTACTTCATTGGTGGATATCATTATTACACATTTTGAAGTTATTAGTGCTCTGTTTACTTATTTTGAGGTTTCTTGTGCTTTGCACGTGACCTCCCTTTCCTTTTCGGGAAGGGGGTGTTACAGAGATGGTATCAAAGCTTAGGTTCTTTCTTGTAGAAAACCTATTTAGGTTTGACCTGTGAGTTGTGGCTAAACCATGGGTAGACGTAGGAGTTTGATTCGATTTTGTTCTTTGTTTGGTTGGTCTCTATTTTAACCAACTGTCCGATTTCTTTTCGATTTGTAGTTAATTTGAGGAAAGTAGAATAATTTGTTAAGGTGATTGAGTAATGATATTAGTTAAGAATTGTGATTCAATCATTGAGGTGAATAAAGTTATATTTTGTACAGATAAGGAATGATCTTATATGAGATGCGATTATGGTGTGAGTTTTTGTATCGAGGAGTATTTAATTTTGGAAAATTATTTGTTAGAGTTATTTTTTGTGTGACAATTATTATGATCGTTGAATTGAGGAGTTGATTTGAGTTAGGTTTTGATTTATGTTAAGCTTGTAGATAATTTGAGATTTGTGTATTGATGGCATACTATGATAAAATGAAAATTATTAAGTATAGATGATTTCTTGTAATTTGAGTTGTTGATATTCAAGGTAATTAGATTTATCATTTGGAGTTAATGATCAATTTTGTAGCTATTTTCTAGTAGGATATTGGAGTTATGTTCTATGAACTTTCTTTGTGATAGTATGGGGAGACATTTAAATTTATTGGATTAAGGTTTGCAATAAGGAATGATTGATTTATTATATGATTAGATAGTAGCTAGATGATGAAATTCAATTAATTTTGAGAGATCTTGAATAGTTATAGTTGCTTATGGAGATGGTAAAATATGTGACTTGGAGTTTGATATGATGATAAGGAGATCTTGGTAGTATATTTTTGGTGTAATAATATTTGAGAGCTAATTTGATTTGAGGTTATGATATTTTGAAACTCTTGAGGACTTAGGAGAGTTGGTGATAAAGAGATAGTAGTAATATATTCTTCGGTGTAATAATATTTGAGGACTAGTTCAAATTGAGGATGAGATATTTTGAAGCTCTTGAGGACTTGGGGAGAGTTGGTAATATAGTTTGCATAATTATTTTGTTTATCCGATGTTATTGAATTTTTGCATGAATTTATGTAAAATAAATAAATATAAATAAAAATAAATTGTTAAATCTTTGTCATGTGTGGAAAAACATTTTACTAATTATAAATAATTTTAAATATTTTGGGTTTTCGAATCGTATTTAGATGAAGAAAAATTTTTGTGATTTCGAATGATGTTCCGAAGAGTACGTTTACAAGAATGAAACTCAAAGATATTAGCGACGGCCCGCACCAACGGTAGATCATGTGATTTAATTTGATGCAACGGGAAGAACCTTCCCAAGGCTGGACACGATAGCTGACGAATCTTTTACGAGTACATGAATAATTGTGTGGACCTATGGACTTACCATGCTTGATCGTTACATATGGCTGGCGCTACATTTTAATTTAAGTTTATGAATAATTATGTAATTTAATTAAAAACTAAAATAAAACTTAATGGAGTTTATTTGAATTCCGAGGACGGAATTATTTTTAAGGGGTGAAAAATGTAATAACCCATTTTTTTATAATTAAATATTAATTAATTTTATTATATACAATTGTATGTAAATTAGAACATGTAAATGATTTCGTTTCCCTCTTTTCTTTCTTGTTTTGATTGAAAATTAAATTCTTTTAGTAGATAATTAAATAACTGACTAAATTAAAATTGAGGAAGATAATTTCTTTTGTTAAAGTCTTGTGATAAAATCATTCGGAGCAGGAAGCTACTTGGGAGATAGAGGAGTCTATTCGAGCGGAGTATCCACATCTCTTTGAAAATTTGGTGCGTTCATTCTTTTGATTCCAGGGACGGAATCCTTTTTAAGGGGTAGGTGATGTAATACCCGAAAAAAAAACAAATAATAAATAAAATAAATAAATAATATTTAAATCCATATTTAATTGGGCTTTTCTTATGTTTGAGTCAAACTACTTATTTCATTGGTGTGGGCTAATAAATATTAATAAGTGATGGGTAAATTAATTTAGTATAATTTGGGCCTTAAAAATTAATTGGGTTTAATTTAATTAAATGTGGGTAATAATAAATCCTATTAAAATTAGGAGAGTTAATAGGATATGTTAATAAATAATTATATAAAACCTAACCCTATGTTATTTAGTTCTGTTCGGATTAAAAACAATTGGGCGTGAGGCGAAAAGGAAGAATAAAAGCGACAGCATAAGCGAAGGAAGAGGAATTGAAATTCCTGTCTAGCAAACATGTAAGTCTGCCTTTTTTTTTATTGTTTTCAAAATTATTAGGAGTATCAATCATTGTAAGTATTATATATATATATATATATATATATATATATATATATATATATATATATATATATATATATATATATTCAATTGATGACACCAGAGGTGTATATATACAATTAACCATGCATAAACATGTTTTGCGATCTTTAGCAATCATAAGCTATGTATTTCTTTGAAAAATGTTGCAATTTAATAACTTAGATATTATATTTATATATATATATATTGAGCATGCAAAAAAAAAAAAAAAAAAAAAACAAACGTTAACATGATGCAACAAAAAAAAGAAAAGAAAAGCTGTTGTACTTGTTATATAATAGTAATTTTATATATATCATGTTTAATTATAGGTTTGTTGGACGAATTTTTATTTATATTATTTTACTAAGTGTTTAATTTATGAAGCGTATAAATTGAATTAGCGAATCAAATTGAAATTTTGTATATTAATTTAAACTCGGTAATCTTGTTGATAAAATTATAAAATTTATTTGATAATAAATTTAACAGTATTATGTTGTTGCTGGGTAAATTTGTAATAAAATTTTATTTTATTTTATTAGATTGACTAGAAGGAGACTAACATAATCTTATTTAAATTTTGGGTATATGAGCTAATATTAAAATGATAAAATTTATAAAAAGAAAATGCATAAATTTTGTAAGTTAGTAATTTAATTAATGGTCTTGTGTTATTTTGATAATTATATAGATCGAATTGAGGAGGTCTAGCAGTGTGATATTTGTGTTCAGTGAATTATTTCAGTATTATATTCAGGTACGGATTACGTACTTTTTCAGCGATACTTTTGTTAAATTTAAATTGTTCATTTTGTTCCTCGTTTCGAATTTCTGTTATTATTTCACATAATTGTTTCTTGTGAAATTGATATATTTGTTTCATTTTGGAGTTGACACATTGGACTCGTACTTGTAATCTTTGAATTAGGTTATCATGTTTAGTATTATTTATTTTGATAATTGTAGAGCGGTACATGTTGATACCTTCTTTTTTTGAAACCTTGTGACTATAATTGATTTGGTTCAACATGTACATATAGAACCCTTTTATTGGTATTATGTCGCATGTGTTGTGACATGGTATTTTTTTGTTAGAATATACCGTAGGGTATACCTGAGCTATAACCACCTGTGGGGGTACCACAGGCATGTCGTCTTGGCACGAGAGGCATGACACTTTCCGTGGCGGTGTGATTAGTCCACGGCGTCTCCGTTTGGGCTCTGGAGGAAGTAGGCCATTTGGTGTTTTGTTGTGGGAGGCGTATGGGTTAACCCTAGTTTTCTGTTCTGCGGATGGGTGATGTTGTGCCAAACACACTATCCGATTTGCATACATTTGGATTCGCGGTCCAATGTGTGATTTGCCTGTGTGGCATTATTTTGATGTGCCTGTGTGGCATTTTTTTGACTTGCTTGTGTGGCATCATTTGACTTGCCTGTGTGGCATTATTTTGACTTGTCTGTGTGGCATTATTTTGACTTGTCTGTGTGACAAGATATATTTCTGAGCTCAATCGGTATGAAATAACCCCAGCCATTTGTTTCAGCCTATTATTTTATTGTGTTAGTTTTGTTCGTTTCGTTTCAGTTCGTTTCGTCTCCTTTCAATTAATTGGGTCAATTATTTCAGTTCATTATTTTCTTTACTCTTCTGTTTGTTTCGTTAATCCTGTTGGTTCAGATATATTCTATTCAGATCTTTGGAGTTTTATTTTTGTCAGAGGAAATATTTTGTCTATGTTGATTTCGTATTTCAGTTGTATATCTTTTGTATCTTTATATCCATACTGGGCAATTGGCTCATGCTGTGTTTTTATTCCGACAGGTTTGCAGGGGTGATTCAGGGCTAGTGTAATGAGAGAGTTGTCTTTGACCATCAATCTAGGTTGTTTCGATTTTTAAGTTTTGATTATTTTAACTCTAGTTGGAGAATTATAATTAGTACTTCATTGGTGGATATCATTATTACATATTTTGAAGTTATTAGTGCTCTGTTTACTTATTTTGAGGTTTGTTGTGCTTTGCACGTGACCTCCATTTCCTTTTCGGGAAGGGGGTGTTACACTAACACATTTGATCAATTCATTCTAAGTCCTTGTATATATTTTCCTATTATCTATCAAAGAACTTTACAGCTTTTCTTGATGCAAGCATACTTGTATATTCATTCATTTATATCATAATCAAATCATATAGAAATAGGAATATCATTCACATGTTTATTCCTAACAATCTCCCCCTATTTGATTATGACAAAAATAATTAGTGCATATGCATGAGATGAATGAGTCTTATATATTGTGAGCAGTTGTATTTCTAAAATAGATAATCATGAATGTCATTAATAATAATATGAAATTACATAAACTGTGACACTTTACATCCTGGATCCAGAACATATCTAACTAGATAGAGATATTAATTTTTGGCTCCTTGTGTGTATTCCAGGATGTCTGTTGACCAGCTACTCAGCTACTTGCTTCTGCTCCCCCTGGGGTGGTGACTTCATTTCTTTTCTCTGCTGCCCCTCAGATTCTGTATTCATGGGATTATCATCCTATGGCTCCCCCTTAGATGATGATTCTACTTCTGTTGCTGCTATATTCTCCTTCTATTTCTTTCCCTTACTCTTGGCCTTCTTGTCTTCTTTTCTTATGTTCTCCTTGCTCTTCCTTGAGTATTTAATTCCCTGTCTCTTTTTCTCCTCCTTTTTGTCATTAATCACTTGAAAAACATGCTCCGCGTTTAACATAAGTTGTTCCATGAGGTAAGATGAGTTACCAACCTTAATCTTAAGTTCTTGTTGGCTCAGCTCAAGTTGTATGGAGAGATACTGATTCATATTGTCAATCTTATCAGATAGAGATAAAATTTGATCTTCAGTTACTTTCTGTGCTCGTAGAGCTTCTTTCTTCTGATCATTCATGGCCTTCAGATAGATTTGATCTCTTTCTTTGATTTTGAGAGATATATCAGACATAGTAGCTTGAAGTCAGTCTTGAACCACATTATCTCCTGCTTCTGTCAACATCTTTTCCTCCTCAGTGATGATAGATATCTTCTCAACCAACTCATTAGAATTCTTCAATAACTCCTGCTCCGTAGGAGTTTGGTCATTTGATTGGGCAGACTCTTGTTGAGCACTAGACTGGACTCCACGATTTTCATTCTTGGACAGATTCTCGAAAGCAGTGAGAATCCGATAAATTGTTGAGTGCCAATCACTGTTGGAGGATAAAGGAATATCAGACAATTGTGCTTAGGCAGAGGAAAGCTCCCAAACTAAACTTGATCATCTTCAATGGTAGAGTGAAGGGACTCTACGATCATCCACTTGGGCATACTCCTTCTGCATCAGAACCCACTCTACCATCATAGGGAATGTAGTAGTTACCAGCATGTCGGTAGACTTTGAAGTGAGACTGGTCTTTGATCATCTTGGTTGCAAACTTCTTTACCCTTGGAAAGTTTTGAAATACCAGCTTCATGTTTGGAAACTTTGAGTAACACTAGCTAAAGTAGCTCCCATCTTTATCAGTATATGTTTTTAACCACGGCATCCAAGGGAAGAACCATCTCATCAGAAGGTCATCAGGATTGTCATGAGAACTACCGATGGTCGTTCTCCTCCCCTAGAAACAGTTGATGTTGGTGCTGACATCTTCACGTTATCATTGTTGTACCTTCTCTTCTTGAAATCTCCTCCCGACTCACTTCTTCTATTGTCATGGCCGCGATTACCACCTGAGTGCTTACCGTTTTTGTCCGTATTCTTTTTTCCCCGCTGGTTATCATTTCTCCGATGGCTGCTGCCACAGGTCTGACCCTGGTTGTGGTCCCTTGGTTGAACATACTCATTATCTCGCTCTAATAATTGAGCCTTGTTGACAACATCTGAATATAGATAAAATTTATGAGAGATAAGCTATTAATGAATTTCGGGTTTCAGACCTCTCAGAAATATCCTCGTTATACGTTCCTCATTTTCTACCAAATGAGGTACAAACCTGGATAACTCCGCGAACTTTGCCTCGTATTGGGACACCGTCATGTTGTTTTGTTCCAGTCTAATAAACTTTACCTCCTTCATATGACGAATACTTTCATGAAAATACTTGTCATTAAATAGTTTCTGAAATGTTTCCCATGACATATTGAGTGCGGCTGGCTAGGTACGCTTCACAGATTCCCACCAGTAATCTGCCTCACCACAGAATATAAAGGTGGCGAATGGAACCTTTTGTTCCTCCGTGCATCCTAAGACATCAAATATCTTAGAAATTTGTTTGACCCAAGTTTCCGCCTTAATCGGATCCGGCTTTCCCCAGAACTAGGGTGGTCCCAACTCTTTGAGCTGCTTGGCCGTGACAAACCGCGCGTTGCTATCATTTCCACCCGTATTTTGTACACGAGTCTCCCTTGTCTGATTTTGCATGAACTGCAAAAAGCTTCGAAACTTCCCATCATTCATCGTTTGTTCGGTCGTGTTGTTTACGGGAGGAATATTGCCTTCCTGTTACACGTTCTCCTGGTTTGTGGTTAAAGGTGTCTCCACAGTCTCATACACTCCATTGTTAACGTTCTCAGTTGCCATTCTTAAATATTGCCATAAAACAAGGGTTAATTAAACAAATTAACATATCACATAATATCCCTATATTATGACTGACCAACAAATAAGCTTAGGTAGGACACAGTAGCGAAGGATTTACTCATCTCTCCCTTTCTAGTTCTATTCCCCAATCTCCGCTAGAGACCATATCCCTAAGCTCTGATACCAACTGTGACGCCCCCAAAATAGGTATACAACACCCATTCTGAGTCGCCAAATACATGGTACAGAAAGAAAACTACAACTTTATTATTACAATTGTCGTGCAAAATACGACAACACATACTGCGAGTTTAAATACAAATATTGTCTTCTAGACAATATCCACACTCAAATAAGTCATCATTACATTTATTGATACACTATTTTACAAAATAGTGAGGAGTGCTAAACAATTATCTTCAATCATCACTTCATACCCCGGTTAGTCCCTGCTAAATTCTCACCTCCTGAGAAGAAAAATGGAACAAAAAAAAAGAGTGAACTCAACTAGCCCAGTAAAAAATATTATGACTAAGATAATATACAACAAATTATCATTAGTCCTAAACAGGAAAAAATCTGATAGAATATAATAGACAACAAGTTTTAGATCAACAAATGCAGCGGAAATAACAATCCATTAGAAGAGTCAAGTAGAGAATGAATTCTACTATCTTTTATGATTTAAAAGTCCATAATCAATATTTTATCCCTGTAACATCAATCAATATACATCTTGAATCAAATATTCATCTTTGCACTACAGGCCAAAGATATTCTTTTGTATCACCAGTCGTTCATGTTCATCTCAACACCTGTTCATCTTCGCACTACGGGCCAAAGATATTCATCAGTTAATCATTCATCTTTGCACTACAGGCCAAAGATATTCAGTAATATCATCATTTAGGACTGAGGATGATGAAAAATATCTTAAAGAAAATGAATCCAGTGAGACAAAAGGACAAATATTAAGGATTCGTATTACAGGTTATCCAAGTTCAATAATACTCCAGAATAACCAATTTTGAAGCAGAATTCAAAAATAAAGATCAAAATATGGATACAATCAAAGATAGTAACCATAATAGACATCTTGGACAAAAAGGAGAAAATTTTATTTTTTGGTGAATAGTGTCGTATACGTGAATAGTGCCGTATACGTGAATAGTAACCTCGACACAAAAAGGAAGAAATTCCACAATAAAATTCATACCAATATTTTGGCATAATGATATTAAAAGAAATAATATCATTTACAAAGAAAATAACATCCCTTACCTCAAAATAACAGTGCTTCTGACCGGAATATCGGATGTAAAGCAGAAGAAAACTTGCACAGAATAGCGACTTTCAAAATATTTAATACTCACAAAAATACGCTCGATAATATAGAGAGAAAACTTATGTTTCTGGTGTGATTTTCAATTATAACCTAAGCACCTATTTATAGGAAAATGCTAGAACGCCAAAGAAGACTAAATTAATAAAATAATAATATTATTATTCAAGCACGCCTCATTGAATTTTGAGCATTCTAATTTGAATTTGCAGCCTACCATTCAACATTTTCCACAAAAAAAAAACAAAAATGTGTTCCACCCAATTTTAATAAAAACATTTAATTTCTGAAAATTCAATATTTTATAATAAATAGTCCTTTTATCAGAAAAATATGAATTTTATGTTCATTCCATACGAAATCGAATTCTCTACAACTTTGTAGCTTTAATTTTTTCTAAATTCCAAACAGAAAATATCTGAATTCCACAAACGGACAATTTTCAACACCTTTTAAAATTCATAAAAAATCATACGTTAGTTTTTAACGGTTCAAAATTTGTGGACATATACTCAAATTATATATGTATAACATATCCAAAAATCACAACGATCCAACGGTCGGATTAAAATTATAACTCACGCAATAGAGTTTTAAGAACACCGATTTGATTTTTAATACCTCCATTCGGACAAAATACTGATAAAATGCCTCAACATTAATTCCTTCATTTATATCCACATAAATATTTCCTTCATTTATATTCACATAAAATAAATATTTCCTTATCATATAAATTAATAATTAATTATTCACAAATAATATTACAGAATCACAATAATGACAACCAGACAGTTTTCAGGAAAGAGGGGGCTTTTCAATAAGGATTTCTCCTTATTGGCGCGCAATTAGATTATCTAACCTCTCCTCGACAGAACTTTATAGACATTGCCAATAATGTTATCTAATAATATTATTCAAATAATATGAATTATTGATATGATAATGGGAAATACTATGCAGTGATAATTATTAAAACAACAATAATATAAAATATCAACGCAGTAATTATTAAATTAATAAAATAAAATATTGAACAGTAATTACTGTAACAATTATTGAGTAGTGCCTTCTTACGTAAAAATTAATAATTCAAAAATATTTTGCAATACCGTGTGCTACTATGCAACCACGCATATTACTATATTTTAACCAACAGATATTCTAACAGTGTTAACGGTAACAATTACGTTGTTATTTATAAAAACTCATACTTGTCGTTTTCTTCATCCGACCATTTTCTATTATGGGGGCCCACAAATGGTTGCACCGTCGTACGAATATTTCCCGACAACAAGAATATTCCCCAACAACAAGAATATTCCCCGACAACAATGAATTTTTTATAACCACTTGTTTATTTTACAAAATTTGTACATTTCACCCATAATCAAAATATTATATCAAATTAACACCTTATTATTTCAAAATAATAATTAGAGAAAAATTCAATTTTATTTATAAAAAGTTGGGGTCTTACAGTCAAGTAGAACATGATATCTACTATCTTTTATAATTTAAAAAATTTATCATCAATTTTATCGTTGAGACTCAGTTCAATAAATAATTTACATCATTGAATTATGCATGCACTACAGCCAAAAATATTCATTAGTATCGCATCCACGAATTATCCATGCACTACGGGCCAAGGATATTCGTGTTATCACCAATGGTCATGATCATGCCAACAACTGTCCATCAATGTACTACGGGCCAATGAGGACTTTTATCATATCATTTGTAACATTACAGATCATGATTATATCGAATAATCTCTGGTCATAAGCATATCAATCAACAGTCCATCAATGCACTTCGGTCCAAAGATGACTTTCATCACAATATAAGCATGAGAATGATGACAATGATATAAGAATTCAATTAAATGAAAGCAAATGATAAATTTTAAAAATTTATAATTCAATTTATCTAGAATTCAATAAAATTGTCAACATGATATTGTTTTGTGGAGTAAAATTCAAGAATAATATTGTATCAAAAATAATTTGGACTAAAAAAAATTAATTTTTGTCATGAATAGTACCCTGGGTGAATAGTACTTCGGGAATAGTACCCCGTGAATAGTACCCCAGCATGAAAAGATTAAAAATTATCAAGAATGCTAAAAATAATATTTTTATGGAAAGATATTAGATGAAGCGCAAATTTTAAGGATATTCTACTAATTTCAAGGAGTATAGAAACCATTCTATAACAAAATGAGTGTAGAATTCAGAATTTGAAACGAAATAATATTACTTACATACTACAGAGTATGAAAGAAAATATTATTTCTTACGAATATTGAACAAAAATAATATCCCTTACCTTAAAAGAAGAGGATTTTTGACTGGTAGGGCAGGGATATTTTTGAATAAAACTTGAACTATTTTCTATACTCAAAGCTTCCTTAAACTCTAAAGAAATACGTTCAATATTATAGAAGAAGAATTCTCTGATTCTGGTGTGATTTTCAATTCTAAACTAAGTATTCTATTTATAAGAGAATGGAAGAATACTATTCGAAAATAAAAATCACGGACGCACGGTTTGAGAATTCACGGACCCTGCAATCTGAAGAATTTTTTTATTTTATTTTATTATGCATAATAAAATATAATATATGTTTTTTTCATAAAAAAATAAAACTTAAATGAAATGACTTGGGAGTTAGAATCTGAAATGAAATCAAGGTATCCTTACCTCTTCGACATACCAGGTACGTACCCTAATTTCGAGGGCGAAATTTCATAAGAAGGGGAGGTTGTAAGACCCCAGTTTTTATAAATAAAGATGAATTTCTATAATTATTATTTTTGAATATTATGGAATAAATTTGATATAATGTTATAGTTGGGGGTAATATTTATAAATTTTGCAAAGTACGCAAGTTGTTATAAAATATTCGTTTGGTCGGGGAATATTCTTTTTGTCGGGGAATATTCGTACGACGGCACAATCATTGGTGGACCCCACAACAGAATTATTGTCGGATTGAGAAAACGACAAAAAAATACTTTATAAAAATAACGGCGGAGGTGTTATCGTTAAAACTGTTGAACTACTCAGTAATAAAAGTACAGTGATACGCGTGGTTGCATAGTAGCACACGGTATTGATTATTAATGCTTACGTGAGAAGTCATTCAGCTATACTCAATTATTGCTACAATAATTGTTGCATCATATCTTTTATATTATTGATTCAATTATTGTCACAGTATCATCTGTATAATATGTTATATTATTAAATCAATAATTGAGACGACAAGTTATAAATAATTAATAATTGTTGAAAGATTAAATATGTGTTGATTAAAAATAAAATAATTTATGGTAATATTTATTCAATCCTTGATAAAGAGTTTGTTATGAGACGTTTGTGGTAAGTTTGGTTATTTTATGGGGGGCCCATATGTCATCATCTAAGAGTCTTATTCGTCAATAGTAATTATTTTCGTCAATAGTAATTACCTTCGTCAATAGTAATTACCTTTGTCAATAGTAATTATTTTCGTCAATAGTAATTACCTTCGTCAATAGTAATTACCTTCGTCAATAGTAATTACATTCGTAAATAGTAATTACCTTTACCAGACGTCGAACCACTTGTCGTTTCACATTATAGGCGTCGAACTAATTGTCATTTCACATTACAGGCGTCAAACCACTTTTCTTTTCACATCACCAGTCGTCAAGCCACTTGCCTTTTCACATGGTAAGTGCTAAGCTAGAAATCTTCTATAAATAGAGGCCTAGTGCTTCATTATTTTTCACGAATTCATTCAAGCTATAGAGAGAGAAAGTATAGAAAGAATAAGAGAGAAATAAGAAGAGTATTCGGTTACTACACTACTGCAGTATTCAATCTCCTAATAAAGTAAGGGGTGTTATTCTTTCTTCTTGAAGAGAACTTATGTTATTTCATTCTTTGTTATTCTGTTGGAATAACCTGTAAAAGTGGCATACCCTATACATGACCTGTATATGCGGTATACCCTATACTTGGTGAAATCCTTATGTTATTCCATTCATTATTATTCTGTTGGAATAACCTGTATACGCGGAATACCCTATACTTAGTGACATTCATTTACTATTCTGTCTTTATATTTCTATCGGAATATCCTGTCTGTGCTATACGCCGGACCTGGTTCCATTTACTATTCCGTCTTTACATTTCTGTCGAAATATTCTGTCTGTGCTATACGCCGGACCTGGTTCCATCATTTACTATTTCGCATTTATTATTCTGTTGGAACATCCTGTCAGTGTGAATTTCACCTGACCTGGTTCCGTTATTATTATTCTGCTGGAATAACCTGTTTGTGCGGTCTCTATCGCATGCATGGTGATATCTTTTGTTATTGTATTCGGTATTACTCAGTTGATTAAAATTTTGACTTTTATAATCTATGAAATTAGTGGAATATTCTTGATATTTGCGCTTCATCCAGTATCCTTTCATAGAAATATTCTTCTGATCATTCTTGAATTTTACTCTACAAAACAGTATCATGTTGACAATTTGGACGTTAATAATTTTTGGATAAAATAATTCTTGAACTTGTTTTATTGAATTCTTATATCATTGTCATCATCCTCATGTTTATATTTTGTTGAAAGTCATCTGTGGCCTGTAGTATATAGATGGACTTGGTATGATTATGACCAGGGATTATTTGGTGTAATCATGACCGTAATATTACAAATGATGTAAAAATTAAAAATCCTCATTGGCCGTAGTGCAGGAGTGATTCGATGATGTGAAATATTTATTAAGCTGAGTCTCAGCTATAACAGTGATGAAAAACCTTTTAAATCATAAAAGATAGTAGATTTTATTTTCTACTTGACTCTTTTAATGGATTGCTTGTTCCGCTGCAGTTAAACGTGATGTTTACTATATTTTATCAGTTTAACACTGTTGAAGGCTAATGATAATTTATTCTGCATTATCTTAGTCATAATATCTCTTACTGGGCTAGTTGAGCTCACCCTTTCTTTTACTGTTCTCTTCAGGAAATGAGAATATAGCTGGGACGAGTCGGGGAACGGAGTAATGGTCCAGAGGATAGCATTAGTAGTCCTCACTATTCTGTGAAATAATGTGATAATAATTATAATGAGGACTCCTTTTGAGTTTGTATAATCTCTAGTAGACAGTATTTGTATTCAAACTCACAGTTTATATTTTGTCGTATTGTACACGACAGTTGTATTAGTAAGTTGTATTTGAATTCTGTACCATGTATCTGGCGACCCAAGATGGGTAATGTATACCTAATTTTGGGGGCGTCACTGTTAGTATCAGAGCTTAGGGATATGATCCCTGGCTAAGATGTGAGAATAGTACTAGGAGGGGAGAGACGGGGAATTCCTTCGCTAGTATGACCTACCTAAGTTTATGTGCTATTTTATTGGTCGGTCAGAATATAGGGATAATATGTTACATGTCAATTAACCTTTTGTTTTGTGGCAGTATCTGAAAATGACATCTGAGAATGTTGAGAATGGCAATGGACCACAGGCGATCGTTGATTCACCACATATCAATAATCAGGATAATGTGCATCAGGAAGGCGAAAATCCTCATGCAAACAACAACACTGACCAAATGATGAATGGTCAAATGTTCAAAGGTTTTATGCAATTCATGCAACAACAGGCAAAAACGACTCCTTTCCAAAATGTAGATGGAAACACGGGAAACTCTCGGGCGGTCACCGCTAAACAGTTCAAGGAGCTGGGACCACCGGAGTTTAAGGGAGAGCCAAAACCACTTATGGCGGAAGCATGGATAAAGCAGATCACCAAGATATTTGATGTCTTGGAATGCTCCGAGGAGAAAAAGGTTCCCTTTGCCGCCTTTATATTGCGTGGAGAGGTAGATTACTGGTGGGAATCGGTAAAACGTACTCAACCTGCTGTACTGAAGATATCTTGGGAGAAGTTCCAGGAGCTGTTCAACGACAAATACTTTCCCGAAAGTATTCGCCACATGAAGGAGGTGGAGTTTATTAAGTTGGAACAAAATAATATGACCGTGTCGCAATACGAAGCAAAATTTGCAGAGTTATCACGGTTTGCGTCCCACTTGGTGGATAATGAAGAGAGAATGGCGCGAATATTTTTAAGAGGTTTGAAGCCAGAGATACGTCAACATCTTATTTCTCATAAACTGTGTTTGTATTCAGATGTTCTAAATAGGGCTCAGTTAGTGGAGCGCGATAACGAGTCAATTCAACTAAAAGAGAGCAGCCGACAAAATTATAATACCAGCGAGAGTGGTCATCGAAGCGGTGACAACAAACGTGGAGGGAATCAGCAGGCCAGAAATGGTAACCACTTTGGTAGTAATCAGGGCCAAAACAATAAGAATGGACATTTCAAAAAGAGGAGATTCAACAATGATGGAAAGACGTCAGCACCAGCACCCGTTGTTAAGGAAGGAGAAAGACCACCTATCATATGTTTCAAATGCGGAGGGGAGGGACATATCAGTCCAAATTGCGCGATGCCGTCCAAAGCATGTTATAATTGTGGAAGAGAAGGTCACTTAGCCCGATTTTGTCGTTTACCGAAGACAAATTCAGCTAGGATGGAGGCACCAAAGGCCGTCCCAGAAAGGTCAAAGCCGGTAGTGCAAGGGAGAGCGTTTGTTGTGACCTCCCAGAAAGCAAGGAACCCGAATGAGGTCATCACGGGTAAGATTATCATAAACTCTAATTAAGTCTATACTTTATTTGATACCGGTTCTACCTATTCTTTTATTTCTCCTTCTTGCGCTCATCGATTAAATTTGAATCCGGAGAAATTAGACTTTGACTTATCTGTGGAAACTCCGTTGGGAGAAACCTTCATTACATCCACTGTTTATAAGTCTTGTTTGGTTCAAATCGGTACCCTCACATTACCTGTCGATCTTATTTCATTGAAAATACTTGCATTTGACGTGATTCTAGGGATTGATTGGTTAACTACTCATTATGCAAAAATTGATTATTTTCATAAGTTTGTTAGTTTTCATATTCCTAATCAACCTATTATGCGAATTCAAGCAACCAAACCATTAAAATCAATCACGGTCATCTCAAGCCATAAAGCTATTCGTTTATTGAAAAACGGATGTCAAGCTTTCTTAGCTCATGTCACAGATTTAAATAAAAATACGTCAGTTTTGAACGATATTTCTATTGTTAATAAATTTCCTGACGTATTCCCCGAAGAACTTCCTGGCCTACCCCCAGAGCGTGAAATTAAATTTTGTATCGACCTTGAACCCGGTACAAAACCCATTTCCAAAGCCCCATATCGAATGGCTCCTATTGAACTTCAGGAGTTAAAAACCCAACTGCAGGAATTGTTAGACATTGGCTTTATTCGTCCTAGTACTTCTCCTTGGGGTGCTCCTGTTCTATTCGTGAAAAAGAAATATGGGAGTATGCGACTTTGTAATGATTATCGGGAGTTGAATCATGTCCATCAAAAATAGGTATCCATTGCCACGAATTGATGACCTGTTTGACCAGTTGCAAGGAGCCAAATTCTTTTCAAGGATTGATCTTCGTTCCGGGTATCACCAATTGAAGATTAGAACCGATGACATTCCAAAGACGGCTTTCAGAACTCGGTACGGGCATTATGAATTCCTAGTCATGTCCTTTGGATTGACTAATGCTCCTGCTGCCTTCATGGATATGATGAACCGAGTGTTCAAAGAATATTTGGATCAATTTGTGGTCGTCTTTATTGATGACATCCTTATTTATTCCAAAAGTCGTGAAGATCATGAGCAACACTTGAGGCTGACACTCCAAAAGCTTCGTGAATATAAGCTTTATGCCAAGTTGAAGAAATGCGAGTTCTGGCTTGAGGAAGTAGCATTCCTTGGGCACGTGGTATCAAGTCATGGAATATCTGTTGACCCAGCAAAGATTGAAGCTATTCAAAGCTGGGAGCAACCTAAATTAGTGACTGAAGTACGTAGCTTTCTCGGTTTAGCTGGTTATTATCGGAGATTTGTGGAAGGATTTTCTCGAATCGCTACTCCAATGACTCAGCTGACTCGAAAAGATACAAAGTTCGGTTGGAGCGAAGAATGTGAGAAGAGTTTTCAAGAACTCAAGAGGAGACTCATTTCAGCGCCTGTTCTGACAATACCATCTGGCTCGAAGGGATTTGTCATCTACAGTGATGCTTCGGGCAAAGGGTTGGGATGTGTTCTCATGCAACATGGAAAAGTCATAGCCTATGCCTCGCGACAACTCAAAGAATATGAGAAGAATTATCCTACTCATGATCTAGAGTTGGCAGCTGTTGTCTTTGCACTTAAAATTTGGAGGCATTACTTGTATGGGGAGAAAGTGGAGATCTTTACGGATCATAAAAGCCTCAAATATTTCTTCACTCAAAAGGAACTCAACATGCAACAACGAAGTTGGCTTGAACTGTTGAAAGATTATGATCATACCATCCAATACCATCCTGGAAAAGCAAACGTGGTAGCTGACGCATTGAGTAGAAGATCATATGCAAGTACGAGTGCGATATTGTCAACGCAAGGGCCCATTTTGTGTGACTTGCAAAGGATGGAGATAGAGTTAAAGACTCCAGGGATGCATGCGACGATGGCGAATATACGAGTAGAACCGACTTTAATCAATAAAGTTAAAGCTGCTCAAGCTACAGACCTGGAGCTGATGTGTATGAGGAAGAAAGTGCAAGAAGGTGCTATGTCGGAAGCAAGAATCGATGAAGAAGGAATACTTCGAGTCAACTCCAGACTTTGTGTTCCTAACGACCCTGATTTAAAGTATAAAATCATGATGGAGGCGCACAATACACCGTTTGCAATCCATCCTGGGAGTACCAAAATGTATCATGATATTCGTCATACATTTTGGTGGAGCAATATGAAGAGAGAGATATCATTGTTTATCTCAAGGGATCTAACTTGTCAACTAGTTAAAGCGGAGCATCAAGTACCAAAAGGTCCATTGCAACCACTTGAAACCAGAATGGAAGTGGGAGCACATTACCATGGATTTCGTTACCGGTCTTTCTAAGGTTTCTCAAGGCATAGATGCGATTTGGGTCATTGTTGATAGATTGACCAAGTCTGCTCATTTCTTACCGATACGAGAAACTTATACACTTGAACGTCTTGCTCGTATGTACATAAACGAGATTGTAAGACCGCATGGTATGCCGGTATCCATAGTTTCTGATCGAGACCCAAGATTTACTTCATGATTTTGGGTTAGTTTGCAAAAAGCTATGGGCACAGACTTACGATTTAGCTCGGCATATCATCCTCAGACGGACGGACAGTCGGAGAGGACTATTCAAACTCTCGAAGATTTATTAAGACTCTGTGTCCTTGATTTCAAGGGAAGTTGGGACAAGTTCTTATCATTGGTGGAGTTTTCCTACAACAACAGTTATCAAGCAAGTATTGGCATGGCTCCATTCGAAGCGTTGTATGGAAGAAAGTGTCGTTCTCCAGTATGCTGGGATGAGGTGGGTGAAGCAACGTTGTTGGGACCGGAGTTGGTACGTATGACTACGGAAAAGATTCAAACGATCCGACAACGTATAAAAATCTCACAAAATTGACAAAAGAGTTATGTTGATCTTCATCGAAAGGACGTGGAATTCAATATAGGAGATCATGTGTTGTTACGTGTTACTCCATGGAAAGGAGTTACAAGATTTGGAAAGAGAGGAAAACTCAATCCTCGATTCATCGGTCCATTTTTAATCCTCGATCGAGTAGGAACTGTGGCCTATAGACTCGCTTTACCGCCAAGTATGTCTCGTGTTCATAACGTTTTTCACATATCCATGTTACGTAAATATGTGAAAGACCCGAACCACATTATTGAGTTAGAACCGGACGAAATAGCGGAAGATTTGACGTATGAAGAGATTCATGTTCAAATCTTGGATAAGAAGGAACATATTCTACGCTCCAAGGTTATACCTCAAGTCAAAGTTTTGTGGAGAAACCACGATGTTGAGAAAATGACTTGGGAGTTAGAATCTGAAATGAAATCAAAGTATCCTTACCTCTTCGACATACCAGGTACGTACCCTAATTTCGAGGGCGAAATTTTATAAGAAGGGGAGGTTGTAAGACCCCAGTTTTTATAAATAAAGATAAATTTCAATAATTATTATTTTTGAATATTATGGAATAAATTTGATATAATGTTATAGTTAGAGGTAATATTTATAAATTTTGCAAAGTACGCAAGTTGTTATAAAATATTCGTTTGGTCGGGGAATATTCTTTTTGTCGGGGAATATTCGTACGACGGCACAATCATTGGTGGACCCCACAACAGAATTATTGTCGGATTGAGAAAACGACAAAAAAATACTTTATGAAAATAACGGCGGAGGTGTTATCGTTAAAACTGTTGAACTACTCAGTAGTAAAAGTACAGTGATACGCGTGGTTGCATAGTAGCACACGGTATTGATTATTAATGCTTACGTGAGAAGTCATTCAGCTATACTCAATTATTGCTACAATAATTGCTGCATCATATCTTTTATATTATTGATTCAATTATTGTCACAGTATCATCTGTATAATATGTTATATTATTAAATCAATAATTGAGACGACAAGTTATAAATAATTAATAATTGTTGAAAGATTAAATATGTGTTGATTAAAAATAAAATAATTTATGGTAATATTTATTCAATCCTTGATAAAGAGTTTGTTATGAGACGTTTGTGGTAAGTTTGGTTATTTTATGGGGGGCCCATATGTCATCATCTAAGAGTCTTATTCGTCAATAGTAATTATTTTCGTCAATAGTAATTACCTTCGTCAATAGTAATTACCTTCGTCAATAGTAATTACCTTCGTAAATAGTAATTACCTTTACCAGACGTCGAACCACTTGTCGTTTCACATTATAGGCGTCGAACCAATTGTCGTTTCACATTACAGGCGTCAAACCACTTTTCTTTTCACATCACCAGTCGTCAAGCCACTTGCCTTTTCACATGGCAAGTGCTAAGCTAGAAATCTTCTATAAATAGAGGCCTAGTGCTTCATTATTTTTCACGAATTCATTCAAGCTATAGAGAGAGAAAGTATAGAAAGAATAAGAGAGAAAGGAGAAGAGTATTCGGTTACTACACTACTGCAGTATTCAATCTTCTAATAAAGTAAGGGGTGTTATTCTTTCTTCTTGAAGAGAACTTATGTTATTCCATTCTTTGTTATTCTGTTGGAATAACCTGTAAAAGTGGCATACCTTATACATGACCTGTATATGCGGTATACCCTATACTTGGTGAAATCCTTATGTTATTCCATTCATTATTATTCTGTTGGAATAACCTATATACGCGGAATACTCTATACTTGGTGACATCCATTTACTATTCTGTCTTTATATTTCTGTCGGAATATCCTGTCTGTGCTATACGCCGGACCTGGTTCCATTTACTATTCCGTCTTTACATTTCTGTCGGAATATTCTGTCTGTGCTATACGCCGGACCTGGTTCCATCATTTACTATTCCGCATTTATTATTATGTTGGAACATCTTGTCGGTGTGAATTTCACCTGACCTGGTTCCGTTATTATTATTCTGCTGGAATAACCTGTTTGTGCGGTCTCTATCGCATGCATGGTGATATCTTTTGTTATTGTATTCGGTATTACTCAGTTGATTAAAATTCTGACTTTTATAATCCATGAAATTAGTGGAATATTCTTGATATTTGCACTTCATCCAGTATCCTTTCATGGAAATATTCTTCTGATCATTCTTGAATTTTACTCTACAAAACAGTATCATGTTGGCAATTTGGACGTTAATAATTTCTGGATAAAATAATTCTTGAACTTGTTTTATTGAATTCTTATATCATTGTCATCATCCTCATGTTTATATTTTGTTGAAAGTCATCTGTGGCCTGTAGTGCATAGATGGACTTGGTATGATTATGACCAGGGATTATTCGGTGTAATCATGACCGTAATATTACAAATAATGTAAAAATTAAAAATCCTCATTGGCCGTAGTGCAGGAGTGATTCGATGATGTGAAATATTTATTAAGCTGAGTCTCAGCTATAACAGTGATGAAAAACCTTTTAAATCATAAAAGATAGTAGATTTTATTTTCTACTTGACTCTTTTAATGGATTGCTTGTTCCGCTGCAGTTAAACGTGATGTTTACTATATTTTATCAGTTTAACACTGTTGAAGGATAATGATAATTTATTCTGCATTATCTTAGTCATAATATCTCTTGCTGGGCTAGTTGAGATCACCCTTTCTTTTACTGTTCTCTTCAGGAAATGAGAATATAGCTGGGACGAGTCGGGGAATGGAGTAATGGTCCAGAGGATAGCATTAGTAGTCCTCACTATTCTGTGAAATAGTGTGATAATAATTGTAATGAGGAATCCTTTTGAGTTTGTATAATCTCTAGTAGACAGTATTTGTATTCAAACTCACAGTTTATGTTTTGTCGTATTGTACACGACAGTTGTATTAGTAAGTTGTATTTGAATTCTGTACCATGTATCTAGCGACCCAAGATGGGTAATGTATACCTAATTTTGGGGGCGTCACATAGGTGACCAAATCTCTTTCCTCGACGGAACTTTTTAGACATTGTCAATAATATAAATAATAATATGAATAATTTGTCATCTCAATTATTGATTTAATAATATAAAATATTGTGCAGATGATACTGTGAGAATAATAGTATCAATAATGTGAGATATTATGCAGCAATTACTGTAGCAATAATTAAGTATAACTGAGTGACTTCTCACGTAAGCATCAAATACCGTGTGCTACTATGCAACCATGCATATTACTGTACTTTTATCACCGGGTATTTCAACAGTTAACGGTAAAACTTTCGCCGTTATTTTTATAAAAAAATATTTCTGTCGTTTTCTAACTCCGACAATAATTCTATTGTGGGGTCCACCAATAATTGTGTTGTCGTACGAATATTTCTTGTTAAAACGAATATTTTCTGACTAATCGAATATTTATGACAACTTGCTTACTTTGTAAAATTTATAAATATTACCCTCAACTCTAACATTATAACAAATTCACACCTTAATATTCAAAAATGATATTTAAAGAAAAAAAGTCATTTTATTTATAAAAGTTGGGGTCTTACAACAGTAAACCAATATGGACCGTCGGATTAAAGTTTAATACTAAATCAATCTTGACCGTCCGTTAATCAGTTATTATTTAGTCCATTCTCCTATAAATAGAAGATCATTTCTTTATTATTTTCTCACCAATTCATGAAGCTATAAATAGAGAAACTATAGATAGAAAATACAGAGTCAACCTCTGACTTTATATATTAGATGTAATCGATGTCATACAACAATAAAAAATAACGGCTAATATATTTTCACTAAAAAATAAATTTTTCAACAAGATCGTCTCATTTATCATGGACGACGTAAAAATATTAATTTTGATTGTAATACTCTCATTCCCAAAAATAAGCACTCATCTGTTTAAAGATATTTAAAGATATTAAATACGGATCAACTAAGAAGTTTTACCACTTGAATCACCGGTTCGACCGGTGATCAATCGATTTTTGAACAAAACCGATTAGTGATTCAAACCAGACCGGAGAATATCAGTTCTAATTTTTATCGGTCCAACCGACAGTCTGGATTTCAAAACCATGCTTTTTTGTGAGTTTACCCTTTTTATAGTATTTTTACTGAAGTAAAATAAATTTGTATTTATTTTGAATTTTAGAATGCAAAAAGTAAATATAAATCTCTAATTTAAATCTTGATAAAATTAAATAGCATAATGGATGGTTAAAAAAATTCAAACTTGCCTGTCTAAACTTGTTTTAGTTTGGCTTATTTAATGAAGAGTTGAACCAATTCAAACATTATACTTGTAAGATTATCAGCCCAATATTACAAGTAAAGCAAAGACTTAAATATGAATTACTATCCTGAACTATAGGCCATATTCCACTTCGGTGATCAAAATTTTAATTTTGTCAATTAGATGAATTAACTATTAATTTTTTTCAATTTTTTCAATTGAGGCTGTCACGTCAATAATTGCTGATGTGGCTATCTTAGTGGGACACATCTCAGCTGATCTGTATTAAAAAATAGTTTCTTAAATTGTGATAAAACATATTTGCTATATTGAAGGGTAAAATGGTCACACCCTATTCACTTAATACATCAAAACTAATTAAAACTTCCAAACAACCAGAAATTGATCAAATCAATCAAAACAATAAAATTTAAAACCATTAAAAATCGATCAAAAACACCTCTCAGTCAAATATTGAAGATCAAGATCTGTAGCCAAAAATCATTAAATCAATAATACAATACAAAAAAATTCTTCCATCTCATGTTCTTCGTACCACTTTGAATGAACTTATAATTTATCAAATATCAAAAATTCCAACAGTCACAAAAGCACCAGCCCAAAATTCAAACTGCACGAAAAAAAATCAAACATTTCCAACTAATTTATCACTAATAAAAAACTCAAAAAGCAAACAAATTTATAACTAAAACACTAGAACTAAGAACACAAGCCATTCGATTTCCGGCAAGCAATGCCTTTTCCGATTTGCCGATCGAACTTACAACGGAATTAAAGAGCGATTCATACTATTCAGATCCAGATCGAACCTCCAGATCTGTACCGATTCCAACTCACCCCTTTCTCTCTTCTCCGACCACAAAAATCCCCATCATCGATTCATACTATTCAGATCCAGAGCCGACTGAATTACCGGAAGGATTTGAAGAGCGAACCAGAGGACGTGGGTTGGTTTACACGAGTTGGGTGCCTCAAACCAAGATACTGAGTCATGACTCGGTGGGTGGGTTATTGCCACTTTTGGTGGATCAGGAGCTGATCGCTAAGCTGGTGGAGGAAAGGAAACGAGGGTATGCAGACCTCTCCTTTAAAGCTAAAGTTAAATTTGGGAAGATAAATTTGGGAAGAGACGACCATTACTCTAAATGAAGATGGGAGACAATGCTTCATATTCGTGAGATTTACCCAACAAGAATCAATTGATAAAGAGATTGTTTTATAATGTATACAAATTGTTAATGTTAATGTTAATTTGTTAATAGACTTTTAATTTGTTAATATTAATTTGTTGTTTGACCATTTTGCCCTTTATTAAATCAAATTTGTTTATTTTATGATTAAAAAACTATTTTTTTGTCACATCAGCTTCTTAGGGCCCCACACAATTAGCCACGTCAGCAATTTCTAACATGACATGTTCAATTTGTTGCAATTGAAAAAAATTAATAGTTTAATCATCTAATTGACAAAATTGAAAAATGGATCACCAAAGTGGAATATGATCTATAGTTTAGGGTACTAATTCATATTTAAGCCTAAAACAAACTAGTTCAATACTTGAAGAACTACTACTTGAAAAAGAAACAAAGATATTTTTATACCTTGTGCTGTGCATATGTCCATAAGAAACATAATCATCTTCATATTTTACAACAGACTACAAAATAATAGCCAAGTATGCTCTAACCTAACCTAATTTCTAGGAATAAGCCACACAGAACCAACTTCTTTCTTTTTCACCTATCATGTGTTCCTTGTTCTACGTATCGAGATCCGAGTGAATGTCCCGTTTAGCTTACTGCTTGGTGGCTTCTAGGCCCATCTCTTGCCAGTTTTAAAATATACCATCAAGTATGAAGCAAACCAGTAAAGAGAAAGGCTGGCGGATAAGAAACGAGTTGCTACCTGCCAATTATCATCTAGTGTCATAAAGGCATCCATCCAAACATGAAATGTTTTTGGACAATGATATCACCTCAGCTGAACCCATTTTCCAACTTCAAATGAGATAAGTTGAACAGAACAAATTGCTCATAAACTAATAAACATTAAAAGTTGCCAGTCAATCAACAAAAGATGGCTACAAAAGTAAACAAATTTGACAAGGGCACTAATAGTTGAGAGAGAGTAAAAGAGAGAAGAAAAGAGGACCTAAGAGCACATCAAGGCCATATAATTATCAGAAGGGTACTTCCAAAGAAAAAGTACATGACAACGGAGATTATAAAGTGGGAGTCCAACCTGCACATGCATGACAAAAAACGCTGTGGCTGACATGAATCCCAAGTGTAAAACAAACGGAAGAACAATCACAGACAAATATCCTGCCTTGCCTGACGAACTATTATCAAGTGGAAGCATGATCGTATCCTTTCCTTTGATGGTTCGTCCCCGCCGTCTAAGAGTGTGCTCTTCTATTAGGAACCACAGAATCAAATGAAACCGTAATCTGTGAGTCGCAGACAATAAAAGATCATGCTAAACAAAGCAAACAGCCTAAACTATTGCTGGTAGAATTAAGCAGGCAAACTTGGTACAAATTTAACCACACACCTTAGCAGCCAAGTTTCTATATTCATCAGCAAAGAATAGCAACTTGCCACAAGAAAAAACAAAAAGAATGGCATTCTGCATAGAATGCTATATAACCTCCAACTAAAATTTTCACCGCAACACTAAAAGTTTGATATATTGCTGATCAACTTATAAAATCTTCACAGAGAAACATCTATGGTTTCATTGATTTACAAAAGAGTCCAATTTTCAGCTGATATACTGGCACCTATATATACTCTGAATCGATTCCGTACTACAAGAACTTGAAGCATAATTATATCTCAATCGCGGGCATAACCACAATATGGCATTCCCTAAATAGAAAAAAATATTTTGTTCTCTGAGCTTACAAAAGACCAAGTAATCATGGTAGAGAAATTCATAGGGTTTAAAGCTCACTTAAATGCTATCTGAGTGTGACTGTGTGAGAGAGGAGTAACTTAATGAATGCTCTTGTGCTCATAAGCTCATTACATCTGAGAAAAGTTAAAGCAAGTCGGAGAAGATACAATAACATTGGTGAAATATGCATAAACAATCTCAAAATGACTTGACCAAATATTCAGAAAGATCCAATTCTATAGGAAATAAGACGTGCTTGAACATGCACCATATAGGTGGAACTGAAGTGGGACAGTTTGTCCAGTCAGTATCAAGTATCAACGGTGCATTACCTGTATCACTTTTGAAGGTTTAAGTAATCAATGCCTTAGTTGACAGGTAAAGCTTAAGGCCGTGTTTGGTGTGTATGTTGGGCCAGGACTAATGAAATTTTTTACTGCAGTAATCTTTATCCCAGTATTCATAGATATACATTACGTGGGATTATCTAATACCACGATCGGGTGTGGGTTATTTAATTATCCATTTGAGGGAATTCATTAAGAAAAAATACAAAACAAAAGATAAGACTTCACTGCAATGCATGTGATGTCATCATGTGGGGATACAAAAAATAAAATGTCATCATTACATTGGATGCCCAAGTTAGTTATGGTGATTGATTATATAATAAACGTCAACTATTAATTGACCAATGTAATAATATTAAGTATTAATTTTTGGTACCCCTAGCATTATTCTACAACTGTTTTTCTCTTGAATTCGTTTTTATACCTACATATAAGAAGTTCCAAATATTAGGGGTAACATGTCCCTCTTCCCTAATCACTAGCCTCGTCCCCAAGTATAAGTGTATACTAATCCACCTTCTCATCAATATTCCATTCAGTCCCCTATAACCATTGTCAAGCCATTACTAGCTTTGCCTTAAGTAGAAAGAATGATGAATTTTGTTGACTAAATATGTTCATTAAAAATTAATCTCCTTTTTCATGCACATGATAAGTTTTACTCAAAAAACCAAGATATATGCCATAAACAACTTAAGACAGAAATGAGGCCCCAAGTAGACTATTAATTAAGTAGAGAAAACTTGTTGCATTAATGCTAGACATTGAAATACAACTATCAACCATCATTCAAATAAGACATACAAAGAAGAATAAAAGGAATGAAGTAATAATTTGAAGGCCAGTTTATAATTGAAATTGATACTACGAGATACTTCAAAAGTTTCTCTTTTTGAAACATCAACACTTCTTGATCTTGTGTCTGCCTCCATATTAAAGAGCAGCGGATAAGATCTTTTATCCATAGGAGAAGCTTGGAAACCAAGTGACCAAAATACATCCGATCGTAGCTTAGCAAAATGGATGATAGAACAGAGAGCCAAGGACAATATTGGGAAGGCAAGTAGGAAATTCGGTAACTGCTTTACTTGGAAATAATTTAAGAACCCTACTCCCCTGACATAAAGAAACAACCAGCATAAGTTTCTTTTACTAAACAAGAAAAAAATAATATTTCGGGGGGGGGGGGAGTTTGATTATATTCAAATAAATGGTGAGATTTTAACAGAAAGGAAAATGTATACAATTCCTATTTCCAGCATATTTTTTTTTTGACTTTGGAAAGGGGAAGGAGGTGAAGAAGCACATGTATTCAATTTCTATTATAAATAAAAAATAAAATAAAAAATTATTAACATATAAAAAACAAACTTTGGTGATAAGGATAATAAAAACAGTAAAAAGTACAAACATACCAATAATGACTTTGGATATAATTGTACAGCAAAGGAAGTCTTGTCTTGCACCAAGGCCTTGTCTCATCCGGGAAATGTTTAAGACATACATTGTAATAGCCATATGCTTGAAAAGCAATAAATGGAAGAAAAGTGAATATACATTGCAAAGCTCCGGCAATAAGAACCTGTACTGCCAACTGGCAGAGAAGTAGAAGAATCCATGAGAATACCATACTTGAGATTTTAGAAATTCCTTGTGCTAATGACTCTCAAGATTTAAGAAAACTTGCAACACCTATACAACTAAAAATGAAAACTTTACGCAATTAAAATGTTGTGCCATATTTTAATATCTAAACTAATAATTCTTGTCAATGCATCAGTATTAACTCAACCGAAAAACGACGCTTTTTCCAAAACTAAATGAATCCCACATTACAATGTAAAGAAAAAAAAGGCAATAAAAAATTAAAAACAACAGAAATAATAAGAAAAATTTAAAACACACACAAATGAAAAAAGATAAAACAAAAAAGAAATTAGAAACTAAGAAATAAGAAATGAATCACTAATCAAGAAAAAAAAAGTGGCTGATTATTATTATTGGCAAGTTGTATGCGTCATAAGGAAGTTATATAGGAGGTTTAAATGGATTATGTTAATTTGTAACCACCATCATTTTAAAGCTTCCGCATATTCAACAAGTCACCTTCAAGCACTCTGGAACATTGATCGAAAAACAAAACAGAAAACTTTTTTTTTTGACAGACTCGCATGCATTTTTCAAGAAGGTAAAATTAGAGGAGGCGGGGGAAGTTTCAGATTCTTATAAAGATAACATTCAACCCTTCTTGAACATTAAGAAAAAATTCTCGTGAAATATGCATGAGAATCCAATTATAGCTATCATATATAAACAAATAAAATGAAAGGCTTACATAAGCATGCCATTTAAGAAAGACAGCATCGTAAACTAGATGCATTGTCTGAACACAAATATAGACAGCATTAAGCACCCCATTTGATCTTGCAGACCCAGAGAGAGCAAGCCACAGTGTAGCTAAATTATTTGAACCAGACATTAGGTGACATAATCCTCCAATTGATAAAAGGGCATAAAAACTCTCAGAGTATCTGCAAATAACAGAGTCAAGAAATTCAGTCTAATCACTTTAAATATTGACATGAAATGTTAGGAAAGGAAAAAGTAGTTGGTATACATTGATGAGTAAAATATGGAAGCTGGATTGAAGCAAAACAAGAGTGATGCCCTCATTGTTGCCTCTGACTCCTTCAGAATGAAAACTGACAGCCTGCAAAGGAAAAAGCATGAAAATATTCAGAAACTTGCATCATATTTTGAACATAAATATACAAATGACCGTATAGCCATTCATCAATAATTCAATATATACAATTCATTTGTAATAAGTAACATAGGATTGACAATTCCAATTCAGTAATAATATCAATTCTGTTGGCCACTCTATTTACATTTCTAATAATGAAATCTCTAACATAAACATTTCATATCAAATGAAAGAAAACTGACAGATAACATCAATTTTCCTCTGTCCTCTGACGCCTGATCATTTGATTCAAGAATTTCCTTACTTTTCTAAAGGTAAAAAGGTTCCAAACTTCCAAGTATCTCAGTCACTACCGACTCTAATCAACTGCATTCCAAGTATATATTTAAAGTAACAGAATCTTATAAACAAAGAAGGAAGAGGCTTCTGGCCTGGAATGCTAAAAGCCTATAGAATGGACATATTATTTTTATTTGGTACAGCTACTTGAGCCGTGTGAAATTGTAAAAAAATCCTATGAAAAATAAATCATGCAAATACCCAAGTGATATCTTCCATTTTCATTTTTTCAACCAATAATGTTTTATAAAAAATTTGAACCCTGACTGAATTAGGTCCATGAACGCACTGTTGTATTATTTTATGTGGAAACTGTGCTCTATCTGGGTTCATTCCGTCAGTGATCTTGTTAGTAAATGCGGGGGGAAATGATGCAAGTGCTGAAGGTATTGGTGCAGTTCTTATGCAAGGTGGTAGACCCCTGGCATTTCTAAGTAAAGCATTGGCCCCTAAACACCTTGGTCTCTCAATATATGAGAAAGAATTATTGGCCATCCAACATACTGTTTCTAAATGGAGGGCTTGTCTCATAAGCTCACATTTCATTATCAAGACTAATCACCAAAGCCTTAAGTTTTTTAATGGAACAAAGATTGACAAGTTTTCTGCAACAGAAGTGGCTAAGCAAGATGCTATGATATGATGCAAGTGCTGAAGGTATTGGTGCAGTTCTTATGCAAGGTGGTAGACCCCTGGCATTTCTAAGTAAAGCATTGGCCCCTAAACACCTTGGTCTCTCAATATATGAGAAAGAATTATTGGCTATCCAACATACTGTTTCTAAATGGAGGGCTTGTCTCATAAGCTCACATTTCATTATCAAGACTAATCACCAAAGCCTTAAGTTTTTTAATGGAACAAAGATTGACAAGTTTTCTGCAACAGAAGTTGCTAAGCAAGATGCTATGATATGATTGTGAAATCACTTTCAAAAAGGGCACTAAAAATATGGTGGCATATGCATGCACTTTCAAGACAAACTCATGTCAACACAGATGGCACTCATGACAATACAAATGGCAAGAGTTGATATTTTCAATTATGACAGATACAAAAGCACAGTTATTGAAACAACAATTGTCCATTGATTCTAGTGCTAATTCTGAATTTTCTCTTATTAAAATGGCATTTTGAGATACAAAGGAATGATAGGAACTGACATAAGAAAAAAGTATTTTCAATTTTCCATGTCAGTTTATTAGTAGGCAAATCAGGTATCCAAGCAACTACAAGTATTTCACTTGGTCAGGTTATGCTGCAAATACCAAGCAATGGGTTAATGATTGTGATATTTGCCAGAGAAACACAACTGAAAATGTACCATATCATGGGTTATTGCAAACTTTGGAGGTTCCCACTAGGTGAATGATATAGCTATGGATTTTTTTGAGGGACTACTTAATTTTGAAGGTAGGGATGTGATATTTAAAGTAATAGATAGATTCTCAAAATTTGGTCATTTAATTATCTTAAGCATCCCTATACTGCACTGTGACTGTGGCTAAGACATTTGTGGATCACATTCATAGGCTACATGGTTTATCTAAGACTATTGTAATTGACAGGGATAGAATTTTTTCCTTAGCACATTATTATCAAACAAGAAAAATTGGGCAATAAATTTGAAAAAGAGACATCTAATAACACTTTTCAGTAAAATAATTCAACTCTGCTCGAGAGCTAAATGTAGCTATGATCCAAACATGCTTCTTAAGCTTGCTAGATCGATAACACAAATGACCATCATATACTGAAAGTTAAAAAATTGTAAGCTGTGAGAGATGGGTGGTTCTGTGTATTTAACTTACCCAAAATGTAAGTATTTAACTATTTATCCCTTCCTTGCCTTCTTCCTTTTCTGCGTAGCATCTTTGCCAACAAGTTGAATCTACCACACATGTTGAACCTACCAAATTTACCAATTAAGAGAGGGAAGAATGAGGTTAATTTTAAGAAGATAGAATTCAGGAAGAATGGTACTTGCCTCAGCTTTCTCGAAACCTTCTTTCGATTTTTTCTACTGTCCACCTTCTCGCGGTAAGTTGAACCTACCACACCAGTCTTCGAAAAGAAACTTGGTGTCACTGTCTATATTCGACTGCTCGTTGTCTATTATCCTTCCCATTGAGTTGTCGAAAAGGATACAAACTTCTACCAAATACAGATGTCCAGAGCCATGACCAAAACAAACGTTGACTTTGTGGTCAACAAGCTGGTCAAGTTGGTGTCGAGAATTATTATCGACATGAAATATACCCCTGCTGTCGCAAAAAGTTACCCTAGATTCTTGGACTTTCTTCATCCAAAAACGGTTTTGCAGCTTCTAGGGTGAGCCTTCAGTAATCCTCCCTATTTGAGAAATTGTTATACTTTTCGTGTTTCTTCCACTCGTGTTGCCATAAAGTCTCGTCTGAAATGTTACAATTAATGGCTCTCCAATATTTTTTTAATTATTTATTCAACGTTTCCTGCAGTTAACAAATGCATTAACAACAAACAAAAGGGAGATTAAAATAGAATCATAGACTGAATAAAAAGATTTCACTATATTTACATCCGGTCCATTGTAATTGATCACAACTGTTATACTTTGGGATAGTTTGAAAGTTTTGTATTTTTCCGCTCACCAACACTCGGTCATTATGGTCCTTAACTTGATGCCTCTGATATGATGGATAGACAATGGATGAAAAGTTGAATTGCGAGAAGATTCTCATGCAGTGCACCATTGTTTGGTCTATGCGAAGGTGCATAAAACAACTTCAGTTCATTGCAATCGCTTTGAGAATAATATCTTGCCACCGATCTTATGTTGTTTGTAATAGTTCTGTTTATATTTCTCAAACAACATGGTATTGGTTCCAAGATATTATTCTCAGAGGGATTGCAATGAACTGAAGTTATTTTATGCACCTTCGCATAGACCAAACAATGGCGCACTGGATGAGAATATTCCATGCAATTCAAGCTTCTTCATCCATTGTCTATATCCATCATATCAGAGACATCAAGTTAAGGATCCATAATGACCGAGTGTTGATGTGCGGGAAAATACAAAACATTCAAACAACCCCAAAGTATGACATTGTGATGAATTACAATGGACCGGATGTAAGTATAGTGAAATCTTTTTATTCAGTCTATAACTCTATTTTAATTCACCTTTTGTTTGTTGTTAATACATTTGTTGTTAATGCAGGAAGCGGTAAATAAAGAATTAAAAAAATATTGGAGAGCCATTAATTGTAACATTTCAGAAGAGGCTTTATGGCATCACGAGTGCAAGAGGCACGAAAAGTATAACAATTTCTCAAATATGGAAGGATTACTGGAGGCTCACCCTAGAAGCTGCAAAACCGTTTTTGATGAAGAAAGTCCCAAGAATCTGGGTAACTTTTTGCGACAGCAGAGGATATATTTCATGTCGAGAATATAATTGCTTGATACTTCGACACCAACTTGACCAGCTTGTTAGCCACAAAGTCAACGTTTGTTTTGGTCAACATTATCTGTTGTCGTGTCCAAGTCATCAGGTCTTGGAGGCTTTATAATAAGACATAATATTATATAAGTACTATTCCTTCTGTCCCATGTAAATCTATAAATTCGTTCAATAATATGTTCCACTCATGCAACTTATACTAAAGTTCACACAACAAAAACAACAGAAGAAACTCAAAACAAAACAAAAAAATCAAATAAAAACTTTTTACCTGATTGGGTGGAGCAGACCAAGAGGAGAAGAGAGGTCCTTGCCGTTGTGCTACTCTGCAGCTCTACAATTCAATTTTTACAGGGAAACTTAGAAATTGAGTTATAAGCCCCCCGCAGGCTTTGGCCCAATGGAGTTTTCAATCAAAAAACGAAAAAACTGATTTTAAAAAAATTATAACCAATTGGTTCATTAGAGCTTGTAAACATAAAATGCCATGGTCTTTTTTTACAGAGCATGGAAAAAGTACCACAAAAACCTTCTAGAACTTGCTATTCCCTGCCAAAACTGCAGTTACTTCTTTACTGCCTTCATCACTAAGCTCCGAAAATGAATCAAACTTGCCTATGTCTCTCAAGCATGTTACCAAAATTTCTCCAGACATTGATTTTGATAATTTCTAATGCACATTAATATATAAATGATGAAAAACCTCAATATTCAATAACAAAGTTAGTCAGGAAACCCAACATCTTGTAAATGTACTTGAATAACTAATAGAACAAAAAAAAATAGTTGTGGTAATCCTTGATGATATGATATTAAATTAGGTCTTTACAAAATAAGGCGCTGTGCCAGTAGGATCTAATTAAACCCTCAATAACAAACTTAAAACTCAGGTCTGTAATACAAAACCCAATTAAGATATGAAGAAATAGATTTGCAGTACGTTTGAAATAGATCAAAATATAAAGAAATGATAAGGAAAAATAGATTCACGCACACCACCATCAATGGAGATTTCAATCAACATAAACAACACAAGATTTATATCTGATTAACCCAGAGAACATGAAACATGAAACATGAAACATCAAGCCCTAGAAATCATTAACTAGTAAAGGAAATTCTAAACAAAAAAACCAAAAAAGACTTTATACCTGACCGGACCGGAGGTGAGAACTATCACCGCTGCAGCTCCCGCTTCTTGAAGAAAAAGGATTCAGAAAAAGTAAAAGCATCTGAGAAACTTAGAGCAACTCCAACAGTCCGGTGTTGCGAAAATCCAGCCGATGGACTATATTTAGTCGACCCATTTTTCCGGCCATCCAAAAAGACTATATAGAAATCTGATGAACTATAATTTTAATATTATTAAATGGGAGATGGTAGAAGAAAAAGAAGAAGGAGATGAAGGTCTGTGACTGTGAAGAAGGAGATACTGAGAACAAGTCTGTGAAGAAGAAGTGGGAAGTGTGTCAGAACGGATAGAATTTCAGTACGGTAATAAAAATAGCAACCGATAGAAATTGTTTGGGTAATTGTACAATAATTTAATACATTTAACAATTGTAATTATAAATATTTTATTAATAATAATTTATATTTTTATTATATTTGATTTTTATTTTTTATTAAATATCTCTTTAATTTATTTTTTAGATGCAAAATCATGCCAATTACTCTATTAATCATCTGTTGCCGTGTCCTACTCATTCTAAAAGATAACCCAATTTAACTTGCATTCTCAAAATTAGAGATATTGAATTGCGAAACACTAAAATTTATTAAGTTATTCAATTTTAATATAAATAAATATAATAATTATAGAGCGTTATTAATTATTATATTTGTTATTAATGATTTACTAACATAAACTTTAATTTTCATAATGTTTTTCTTATATTTTCTGTTAAAATCAAATAATAAAAATAACAAAGAGAGCTGAAAGAATGAATGGAGACTGGTTAACATGCAGATTGGAGGTGATCTCTCTATTAATGGGATTCGAATAAATGAATTAGTTAATTAAAGAGTTCAAGGAAATAACTACTCCTACATGTGTTTCAAATTTCAATATTCAATCATAAGTTATTCCAACATATTACTTATTAGGACCAAGTGCTACATTTATTACTTTAACATGTATAAATTATGTGTGATAAAATTAAATTTTTATTAAATATGATAATTAAATAAATAATTTAATATTTTTTATTTTACTTTTGACATTTTTTATGTTGGTCAACTTTTATTATTTATCTATTTAAATTAGAATTTAAAATTAATAATATATAACTAGTGATATAGTTTTATAAAGAAGTAATTAAAATAAGATTATCTTACCAAATATCAATTAGTTATTATAATTTAAATATATATTTTAAGTAAAATATTAAATTAAATCATCTTGTGAAATTTATTCAAATATAATATTTAGAGAAAAAAATTCATTTTTATTTATAAAAGTTGGGGTCTTCAACAGTAAACCAATATGAACCGTCGGATTAAAGTTTAATACTAAATCAATCTAAACCATCCGTGAATCAGTCACTATTTAGTTCATTCTCCTATAAATAGAAGTTCATTTCTTCATTATTTTCTCACCAATTCACAAAGCTATAAAGAGAGAAACTATAGAGAGAAAAGACAGAGTCAACCTTTGACTTTATATATTAGATGTAATCGATGTCATACAACAATAAAAAGTAACGACTAATATATTTTCACTAAAAAATAAAATTTTCAACAAGATCGTCTCATTTATCATGGACGTTGTAAAAATATTAATTTTAATTGTAATACTCTCATTTCCAAAAATAAACACTCATTTGTTTAAAGAAATATAAAGATATTAAATACGGATCAACTAATAAGAGGTTTTACCAGTTGAACCACCGGTTTGACCGGTGATTAAGTAATTTTTGAACAAAATCGATTTAGTGACCCAAACCAGATCGGAGAATATCAGTTCCAATTTTTATCGGTCCAACCGACAGTCCAAGTTTCAAAACCATGCTTTTTTTTGTTAGTTTACTCTTTTTATAGAATTTTAACTGAAGTAAAATAAATTTGTATTTATTTTGAATTTTAGAATGCAAAAAGTAAATATAAATCTCTAACTGAAATCTTGATAAAATTAAATAGCATAATGGATTGTTAAAAAAATTCAAACTTGCCTGTCTAAACATGTTCAAGTTTGGCTTATTTAATGAAGAGTTGAACCAATTAAAACATTATACTTGTAAGATTATCAGCCCAATATTACAAGTTAAGCAAACTAGTTTAATACTTGAAGAACTACAACTTGAAAAAGAAACAAAGATATTTTTATCCCTTGTGCTGTGAATATGACAATAAGAAACATGATCATGTTCATATTTTACAACAGACTACAAAATAATAGCCAAGTATGATCTAACCTAACCTAATTTCTGGGAATAAGCCACACAGAACCAACTTCTTCTTTTTCACCTATCATGTGTTCCTTGTTCTACGTATCGAGATCCGAGCGAATGTCCCGTTTAGCTTGCTGCTTGGTGGCTTCTGGGCCCGCGACTCGGAGAAAATAGTAATAGTCATTCGGCCAAGAAATATCTCAATTCAGGAAAAAATATGCTCCTCAAGTGAAAGGGTAAAAGTTTGAGAAGAGCAAACTGCCGAGAAGGATGTAGGCTGCGCAGTACCCCCAAATCATATATCCCCATCTCTTGCCAGTTTTAAAATATACCGTCATGTATGAAGCAAACCAGTAAAGAGAAGGGCTGGCGGATAAGAAACGAGTTGCTACCTGCCAATTATCATCTAGTGTCATAAAGGCATCCATCCAAACATGAAATGTTTTTGGACAATGATATCACCTCAGCTAAACCCATTTTCCAACTTCAAATGAGATAAGTTGAACAGAACAAATTGCTCATAAACTAATAGACATTAAAAGTTGCAAGTCAATCAACAAAAAATGGCTACAAAAGTAAACAAATTTGACAAGGGCGGCACCAATAGTTAAGAGAGAGTAAAAGAGTAAGAGAAGAAAAGAGGACCTAAGAGCACAACAAGGCCATATAATTATCAGAAGGGTACTTCCAAAGAAAAAGTACATGACAAAGGAGATTATAAAGTGGGAGTCCAACCTGCACATGCATGACAAAAAATGCTGTGGCTGACATGAATCCCAAGTGTAGAATAAACGGAAGAACAATCACAGACAAATATCCTGCCTTGCCTGACGAACTATTATCAAGTGGAAGCATGACCGTATCCTTTCCTTTGATGGTTCGTCCCCGCCGTCTAAGAGTGTGCTCTTCTATTAGGAACCACAGAATCAAATGAAACTGTAATCTGTGAATCGCAAACAATAAAATATCATGCTAAACAAAGCAAACAGCCTAAACTAGTGCTGGTAGAATTAAGTAGGCCACCTTGGTACAAATTTAACCACACACCTTAGCAGCCAAGTTTCTATATTCATCAGCAAAGAATAGCAACTTGCCACAAGGAAAAACAAAAAGAATGGCATTCTGCATAGAATGCTATATAGCCTCCAACTAAAATTTTCACCGCAACACTAAAAGTTTGATATATTGCTGATCAGCTTATAAAATCTTCACAGAGAAACATCTATGGTTTCATTGATTTACAAAAGAGTCCAATTTTCAGCGGATATACTGGCACCTATATATACTCTGAATCGGTTCTGTACTACAAGAACTTGAAGCATAACTATATCTCAATCGCGAGCATAACCACAATATGGCATTCCCTAAATAGAAAAAAAAAAAATTTGTTCTCTGAGCTTACAAAAGACCAAGTAATCATTGTAGAGAAATTCATAGGGTTTAAAGCTCACTTAAATGCCATCTGAGTGTGACTGTGTGAGAGAAGAGTAACTTAATGAATGCTCTTGTGCATGTCAGTCCAGAATTCATAAGCTCATTAGATCTGAGAAAAGTTAAAGCAAGCCGGAGAAGATACAATAACATTGGTGAAATATGCATAAACAATCTCAAAATGAGTTGACCAAATATTCAGAAAGATCCAATTCTATAGGAAATAAGACGTGCTTGAACATGCACCATATAGGTGGAACTGAAGTGGGACAGTTTTTCCAGTCAGTATCAAGTATCAACAGTGCATTACCTGTATCACTTTTGAAGGTTTAAGTAATCAATGCCTTAGTTGACAGGTAAAGCTTAAGGCCATGTTTGGTGTGTATGTTGGGTCAGGACTAATGAATTTTTTTACTGCAGTAATCTTTTTCCCAGTATTCATAGATATACATTACGTGGGAGTATCTAATACCACGATAGGGAGTGGGTTATTTAATTATCCATTTGAGGGAATTCATTAAGAAAAAATACAAAACAAAAGATAAGACTTCACTGCAATGCATGTCATGTCATCATGCGGGGATACAAAAACAAAAATGTCATCATTACATTGGATGACCAAGTTATGGTGATTGATTATATAATAAACGTCAACTATTAATTGACCAATGTAATAATGAAGTATTAATTTTTGGTACCCCTGGCATTATTCTAGAACTGTTTTTCTGTAAAATTCATTTTTATACCTACATATAAGAAGTTCCAAATTTTAGGGGTAACATGTCCCTCTTCCCTAATCACTAGCCTCATCCCCAAGTATAAGTGTATAATAATCCACCTTCTCATCAACATTCCATTCAGTCTTCTATAACCATTGTCAAGCCATTACTAGCTTTGCTTTAAGTAGAAAGAATGAGGAATTTTGTTGCCTAGTTTTTATATATCGACTCTTACTAAATATGCTCATTAAAAATTAATCTCTTTTTGCATGCACATGATAAGTTTTACTAAAAAAAACCAAGATATATGTCATTGGCAACTTAAGACAGAATTGAGGCCCCAAGTAGACTATTAATTAAGTTGAGAAAACTTGTTGCATTAATGCTAAACATTGAAATACAACCATCTACCATCATTCAAATAAGACATACAAAGAAGAATAAAAGGAATGAAGTAATAATTTGAAGGCCAGTTTATAATTGAAATTGATACCTCGAGAAATTTTAGAAGTTTCACTTTCTGAAACATCAACACTTCTTGATCTTGTGTCTGCCTCCATATTAAAGAGCAGCGGATAATATCTTTTATCCACAGGAGAAGCTTGGAAACCAATTGACCAAAATACATCCGATCGTAGCTTAGCAAAATGGATGATTGAACAGAGAGCCAAGGACAATATTGGGAAGGCAAGTAGGAAATTCGGTAACTGCTTTACTTGGAAATAATTTAAGAACCCTACTCCCCTGACATAAAAGAAACAACCAGCATAAGTTTCTTTTACTAAACAAGAAAAAATAATATTCAGGGGGGGGGGTTGTTTGATTATATTCAAATAAATGGTGAGATTTTAACAGAAAGGAAAATGTATGCAATTCCTATTTCCAGCATAATTTTTTTTGACTTTGGAAAGGGGAAGGAGGTGAAGAAGCACATGTATTCAATTTCTATTATAAATAAAAAATAAAATAAAAAACTATTAACATAAAAAAAACAAACTTTGGTGATAAAGATAATAATAACAGTAAAAAGTACAAACATACCAATAATGACTTTGGATATAATTGTACAGCAAAGGAAGTCTTGTCTTGCACCAAGGCCTCATCTCATCCGGGAAATGTCCAAGACATACATTGTAATAGCCATATGCTTGAAAAGCAATAAATGGGAGAAAAATGAATATACAACGTAAAGCACCGGCAATAAGAACCTGTACTGCCAACTGGCAGAGAAGTAGAAGAATCCATGAAAATATCATAATTAAGATTTTAGAAATTCCTTGTGCTAATGACTCGAGATTTAAGGAAACTTGCAACACCTATACAACTTAAAAGGAAAGCTTTATGCAATTAAAATGTTGTGCCATATTTTAATATCTAAACTAATAATTCTTGTCAATGAATCAGTATTAACTCAACCGACCTGCGCTTTTTCCAAAACTAGTTCGGGTAGGATGCAAATGAATCCCATATGACAATGTAAAGAAAAAAAAGGCAATAAAAAATTAAAGACAATAGAAATAATAAGAAAAAGTTTAAAACACACACAAAAGAAATAAGATAAAACAAAAAAGAAATTAGAAACTAATCAAGAAAAAAATTAAGTTACTGATTATTATTGGCAAGTTGTATGCGTTGTCAACAAGCATACATAAGGAAGTTATAGGAAGTTTAAATGGATTATGTTAATTTTTAACCACCATCATTTTAAAGCTTCTGTAAATTCAATAAGTCACCTTCAAGCACTCTGGAACATTGAACAAAAAACTTTATTTTTTGACAGACTCACATGCATTTTTCAAGAATGTAAAATTAGAGGAGGCGGGGGGGAAGTTTCAGATTCTTATAAAGATAACATTCTACCCTTCTTGAACATTAAGGAAAAATTCTCGTGAAAAATGCATGAGAATCCAATTATAGCTGTCATATATAAACAAATCAAATGAAAGGCTTACATAAGCATGCCTTTTAAGAAAGACAGCATCGTAAACTCGATGCATTGTCTGAAAACAAATATAGCCTGCATTAAGCACCCCATTTGATCTTGCAGACCCAGAGAGAGCAAGCCACAGTGTAGCTAAATTATTTGAACCAGACATTAGGTGACATAATCCTCCAATTGATAAAAGGGCATAAAAACTCTCAGAGTATCTGCAAATAACAGAGTCAAGAAATAATCAGTCTAATCACTTTAAATATTGACATGAAATGCAAGGAGAGGAAAAAGTAGTTAGTATACATTGATGAGTAAAATATGGAAGCTGGATTGAAGCAAAACAAGAGTGATGCCCTCATCGCTGCCTCTGCGTCCTTCAGAATGAAAACTGACAGCCTGCAAAGGAAAGAGCATGAAAATATTCAGAAACTCGCATCATATTTTGAACATAAATACACAAATGACCATATTGCACACATATTGGAATATGTTTGTACGACTGGATCTTGCACTTATCCATATAGCCATTCATCAATATAAACAATTCATTTGTAATAAGTAACATATGATTGACAATTCCACTTCAGTAATAACATCAATTTTGTTGACCACTATTTTCATTTCTAATAATGAAATATCTAACATAAACATTTCATATCAAATGAAAGAAAACTGACAGATAACATCAATTTTCCTCTGTCCTCTGAAGCCTGATCATTTGATTCAAGAATTTCCTTACTTTTCTAAAGGGAAAAGGGTTCCAGACTTCCAGGTATCTCACTCACTACTGACTCTAATCAACTGCATCCCAAATTATTAGACTTCAGCTAAAAGAATTAGTGTTACTGCTACCTAAACAAGCTATATATAGTTACTCACTGTATATGCTATTGCAACCGACACTACAGAGCTGACATAAAGCTTTCTTTGCTGGCCAAGGTGTATAGTGATGAAGTACGGAAGAAGAAATTCAAGAAGTTTATTATTATTTTTGTAATGTTATTTAGAGATAAGTATTGTGTTATTAATGTAATTACTTTAGTAGGATATTTTAGGAGAGTTTTAATTATGGTAGTAGATTTTAATTAGAAGTTTTAAGGCTTAAATATAAATTACTACCTCTGAACTATTCACCTTTTTTTACTTCGGTGATCGTTTTTTCAATTAAATGATTAAACTCTTAAATTTTTTTCAATTCTGTTCAATTGACCGTGTCACACCATAAATTGATGATGCGGCATTATGACACGACAAATGAGTGCTATTGTGTAAAAAGAACATATTTTTAATGAGATAAAAGGTCAAAAAAGAAAAATAACAAATTAAACTAAGAAATTACATAATTAAATTTCAAAATTAACACAAGTTATAGAAAGTTTACGCAATTAATATTAAATAAACAAATTAAACAATTTATCAAAAAAAATTAACAATTTACACACAAAAAACAACGGTAGTAAAAAATTAAAAAAAAAAAGGAAAAAAGTTAAAACATTAAATCAAACCTTTCTACCTGACAAGAATCAACAGTAATAATAAAAAAGAGTAAACAACATCGAAATTAAAAACAAACAAAAACAAAAATCAAAAGCAATATTATATCAAAATCAACACCAAAACTCCATAAACTTCATTCCCGGAATGCCCACCCGATTTCTTCATCTTTTCATCTCTCTCCACACACGCGGATTTAGATTCAAGTTCATTTGAAATAATTTCTTCATAATCGATTAAAAATATCCTCTAACTTTCACTCATTTAAAACCTCAATCTCACAAATTTGAACTCATCGCATTTTCCGCCCCACCATCACCGTTGCTTAACCTCGGGCTGTTTTCACCAACATCGCGCCGCTCACAATCTTTGCCTTCTCTGAAGAATGGGGTTCACCAACTATTGAAGGTTGCCGATAATGGCATGTTTCGGCAGCTTGGGTTGCGTTTTTTGGGTATGCCTCAGCACTACCAACTTATGATGGTGTACCCTTCCTTCTACTCTCCTCTTTTCATCACTGCCTTACTGGGTTATCAGTATTTAGGCCTTCGAAGCCAAATAATTTTGTTTTGTGTGCGAGTGTTGAAATTTTTGTGGTTACGGATTTGAAGCCCTATTTATATTAGGGGACAATTGGTGGATTTGGACTTTAATTGTGTGAAAACAAAAGTATATGTAAATGATTGTGAGATTTGAGATGGATAAAATTGAAGAACTAAGGATGGATGATGGCGGTTAGCGGCGGAGGCAGGATCACAATGTAAGATGGGGCAGTGATGATTTTGATTAGTTAGGGTTTTGAAGAAGATGATTTTGATTTTTTTGGTATCTAGTTTTTTTATATTATTTAATGATAGTTTTAATTGTTAAATTGTAATGTTATATTATATTGATGCCCTTTAAGTTTTTATAAAATGATTTAAATTAATTACAAAATAAGTCTTCTTTTACCAAATCATCATTCCAACCTATGTGTTAAAGCCACATCATCAATTTATGAATTGACAATTTCAATTAAAGTGAAAAAAATATTAGTTTGATCACCTAATTGCAAAAATTGAACGGTCGATCACCAAAGTGGAAAAAGGTCAATAGTTCAATGTAGTAATTTATATTTAAGCCAAGTTTTAATTATAGTAGTAGATTTTAATTAGGATTTAGAAGAATTTTAATTATGGTTAAGGCTGTAAAATCAGCAAACAGTTTGGACTCGATTCGCACTCGCTCGACTAAAAGTTCGATTCGAGCTCGACTCGAAATATAAATGATTCAAATATGAGCAAACTTTAAAGTTCGATAAATTACTTGAATCTCCTCAAATTACAATTTTTTATTGATACTCAGATCATATTCGTTCGAAAAGCTCAAACTGCTTGGGCTCGATTCGAGATCGTGCTCGACTTGGTAGCTAAACGAGCCTCAATCAAACATTATTTTATGCTCGATAAATTTTGTGAATCAAATATGAGCAACTCAATACTCGGCTCAACTCGGTTCATTTACACCCTTAATTATGGTAGTAGATTTTAATTAGAAGTTTTAATTATACAAGTAGATTTTAACTAGGAGATTGTTTCCTTTTTAAATTAAGGTTTTTACTTAGTCCCAAGTATTGGATTTTCTATTTAAGCATTGTAATATTTCATTATTTTATAGATTATTGAATGAATTAATTTGAGATTAAAGTTGTGTAGTTTTTTTTGTGTTTCTTTACCCATTTTTTACGGAGATAGGTACTCTTATTTCTTCTTTCCACCTTGTCCTACATAATATAGTACAAATATACTCATGCATACCCATATAGAGATTCATGGCATACCTATTTGTAGGCTGTATTAACAAAAAAACTCACCTGTAAAAATATGCTGCCGCAAAAACAAATGATATGTTATTCAGCATATAACCAGATAATCCAAGCACAGCTCTATATCCAATAAGTGGAACTAATGGAGCAAAAACTGCAACATTCAGATTACAAAATTTTAAATTTTAAATAAATATCGGCAGAATCTTAAAAAATCATCAATAATTAACATCATAAGACTTTAAACAGCAATCAAACTCAACAATTGTGCATTTCATTGTACTTAAAATCCAGCTAAGGATGAAAATGATTCTGAGACGAGTCGAACATTATCTTGCTCTGATTCTACTTGAAACTTTTTAAAGGTGCTCGGATTCGTACTCGAATTTAAACATAATTTTTTTTGCAATCTTTAACTCAGATTCGAATTAGTCTCATTTTATTGTACTCGAGTTAGACTCGCCTCCGTTTTTTAGTTGAGCTACTCGCAAGCATTTGAGACATACACGAATCAGAACTGTTCGGGTAAAATTAACTCAACCAACTATTTGGATTAATTTAGATTTAAACTCTTCAAACTAGATCTCAAGTCTTGTGAAAAATTAATGAGACGATACAATCGTCTCTTGAATTAATGGATTGACATGTACAGAAGACATGAAAATTGCTTCCAGTTCTCAAAATATGTGGACAAATTAATTCTGAATACTATATTTTTAATAAATCGAGTATACTAGATATACTATACGAGTAAGCATCAATGAAATTGTATCGAGTAGGGATCAGAGATGTATGAGAAATTCGATACTTAAAGAGTGAACAATATGCATCTCATATTCAACTTGTATAAGTGTTCGAGTATTAAAATGGATTCGAATTCGACTCGTTTAACTATCAAATTTGAGACTCGCTCGAATTTTTCGAGTCGATCTTGAACTAGGTTTCGAACCACTCGAGCTCACTTTCAGCGCTAAATCCAATTTTCCAATTTGAAGTGATCACAAACCATTCATAAGACCTTTTATTTTATTATTATTATATTTCATATTTGCAAACAAAATATAGATAACCAGCCTAGTTCACTAAAAGTCCAAAAATACTTTCTACTTAATAGCAAACTATTAAAAGCAGAATCATTTATTGCATTTTGGAGATAATTTAATTTTAAATACGACAACCCACAATCTGAAGAAAAGAGGAAAACTCAAATGAATATTACAAATTTTTTGGACAGCAATATAATTAATAAATGTGTTTTCTTGTCACTAAAATGCAGTAATTTTTGCCTCAGACCTTGCACTAAACTTTCCTTTATAAGAAACTTTTACTAAAGTAAGTTGATTACTAGTATATACTAAACCTCACTCACTCATTATATAAATTAGTTAATAGGCCTATCCAGTTACACTACCTAAAACGAGCGTGTGTGTATATATCTATCTAACAAAATACAACTGATATTGAATTTCCCGCTCACCCTAATAAATCATCTGAGCCAGTCCAAAATTTGGGATAAATCCCACCACGGGACACAACTAGTATATATATAAGATTGAATTTTGACAAACCTGTTTGCAACAAAAAGGAAATGCAGAAATGAAGCAAAGGCAAGAAGCTTTTACTAAAGTACTTCGATTACAAGTACATAATTAACCTTCATAATATAAATCAGTTAATTGCTTTATAGAGGAATTTGAATTGGATCTATCCAACAATATGGCCTAAATCCCAATCCAGAAATTTCCCTCAATCCCAGAATCACATAACTTAAATATATATTAAAAAAAGCATTCACTGAATTTTAGAAATAATTACATTTCCATGTACAACAAAGCTACCTATTAATTTGCAGGAAAAATAAAATAAAAATTGATGACCAAAAAGATAAAATTTTGACAAACCTGTTTGCGACAAAAAGGAAATGCAGATAGGAAGCAACGGCAAGAAGGCGTAAGACTGCTCGTATTCGTACCCGCACTGCGCGATACGAACGAAATACACGCTGTCCCATACAATACTCTCTTCAATTATCCCAGCAATTCGAGGAAAGAGAGCCGGAACAGATGATTGATGATGATCAGAAGAGAGACAATTAGGGTTGATAGATGCAGATGTGTCATAAGGACTGACGAGAGATCTCCACAGAATAATTAGGGCTAATAACAACAGTCTCGATGCAATTGCTAATCGGAAAACGATGCGATTGTGATCGATTTGAGTTGGGGATTCGCTCGTCATTGATTGATTCGCTGAATCACTGGACTTGGGAGTCATCAGATGTGATCGATTTGAGTTGGAGATAATCCCTCTTTTTGGTGAAGAGTAGATGAGAGATATTAATATTATCTGCTTCTTTAATGATCTCCTTCTTCTTCAGTTGTCGGTTTCACGTTGATCATCTTCCGATAAACCGGAAACCTCCCGCCGCGGCAATCTTCATGATCAGACCCCAACTTTTAAAACATAAATCCCTGTGATATATATTCTACTCCACTTAAATACACTTTAAATATTTAAATTGTTTACATTTTAAACTCAAAAATTTTAATCTTTTAAATTGAGGCATCGTTTGGGAAATATCGTTTATACCCCAGTCCCAACTTTTATAGAAAAAAGTTTAAGCCATTGTGTTTCCTATTTGTGCCTGTAGTTTTATCCATTTAAAAAAAAATCACTTTGGTCTTGGGAAAGGACATTTCATCGGCTGCTCATTTCTTAATTTGTTTTATTTTATAAAAATAGTTGTTACCAACTCTAAGTTGCAAAATTGTTCTTGGGATACCCCAGACGTTTATCCTGATATTTCACTTGCATTTTATACTTTTTTTTTTCAAAAGTACCTTTAACGTTAAATTTGGGTCGTCCGTGCTCGGTGCTCCTGTCGTTGACAGATCTGCCAACTAGACTAACGGGGTTACAATCTTGATGGCTGACACATGAAACATTTGCTGAAATTAATGATGGTCAAAACATACTAAAATACTAATTACATATTTACATCAAATACTAAAAATACTAATTAAAAAAATACTAAAAAAAATCAAATTCAAAAAATACTAAAATTCAAAAAAATACTAAAATACTAAAATTTAAATTATTTTGTTAATTAATCAAAACAACAAAAATTCAAATTATATCATTAAAATGCTAAAATCATAACATATTTACATCATAACATAAAATATTATCATATTTACATCATTTACATCATATTTACATCATAACATATTTACATCATTAAATCAAAATACTAAAATACTAAGATTTTACCATAGTTATATAACATATCAAAATGCTAAATATTAGTATTTTAGTAATATTTTAGTATTAGCGTTATATATTTAGTATTATATTTTAGTAATTTTACTTAAAAATATTAACGTTAAAAATATTATATCAATTAGTTGTATAACATATCATATTTACATCATAACATACTTTTTTTTCTTCCAAAAATACCTTTAACAGTTACATAATGACCAAATATTTTTAGTAAAATTACTAAAATATAATACTAAATATATTCGTATTTTAGTATTACAAATTAACGTTTAAATTTTTTTCAATTACTAAATTTTTTTTAGTAAAATACGAATATATTAGTATTATATTTTACTAAAATACGAATTTACTAAATTTAACGTTATTTTTTTTCAATTACTATTTTTTTTACTAAAATACGAATATATTTTGTGACGCCCCCAAAACAGGTATACATCACCTATTCTGAGTCATCAAATATATAGTACAAAATTCAGATACAAACTTAAATATACAACATGAGCTGTGAGTTTTAATACAATCATTGTCTTCTAGACAGTACACAAACTCAAAATAAGTCCTCAACACATTTATTATCACACTATTTCATAGAATAGTGAGGATTGCTAATACTATCATCTAGACCATCACTCCGTTCTCCGACTCATTCCAACTATATTCTCATTTCCTGAAGAGAACAGTGAAAGAAAGGGTGAGCTCAACTAGCCCAGTAAGAAATATTATAACTAAGATAATGCAGGATAAATTATCATTAGCTTTCAACAATGTTAAATTGATAAAATACAATAGACATCAAGTTTAACTGCAGCGGAACAAGCAATCCATTAAAAGAGTCAAGTAGATAATAAAATCTACTATCTTTTATGATTTAAAAGGGTTTTTCATCACTTTTTATCGCTGAGACTCAGCTTAATAAATAAATCACATCATCCCTTGCACTACGGCCAAGGATATTATTAGGGTCACGACCACAAATTATCCATGCACTACGGGCCAAGGATATTCATTAGGATCACGACCACAAATTATCCATGCACTACGGGCCAAGTAATATTCGTGTATTCATCAATGGTCATGATTATACCGAATAATCAATGGTCATAATCATACCAAAAACTGCCCATCAATGCACTACGGCGAATAAGGACTTTTTTCACATCATTTGTAACATTACGGTCATGATTATACCGAATAATCTCTGGTCATAATCATACCAAGTCCATCTATGCACTACAGGCCACAGATGACTTTCGACATAATATAAACACTGAGGATGATGACAATGATATAATAATTCAATAATACAAGTTCAAGAATTAATTTATCCAGGAACCAATAACGTCCAAATTGTCAACATGATACTTATTTATAGAGTAAAACTCAAGAATGCTCAGAAGAATATTTTCATGAAAAGATACTGGATGAAGCGCAAATATCAAGGATATTCCACTAATTTCATGGAGTATAGAAGTTAAAACTTTAACCAACTGAGTATAATAAAGAATGGAATAACAAAAGAAATCATCAGGCATGCGCTAGACCGCATAGACAGGTTATTCCAATATAATAATAAAGACGGAACCAGGTCCGGCGTAAAACGCACAGACAAGATATTCCAATAGAATAATAAAGACGGAACCAGGTCCGGCGTAAAACGCACAGACAGAAAATTCCAATAGAATAATAAAGACGGAACCAGGTCTGGCGTAAAACGCACAGAAAGGATATTCCAACAGAATAATAAAGAATGGAATAACAGAAGAATTTCACCAAGTATAGGGTAGCCCGCGTTTACAGTTTATTCAAACAGAATAATAAAGAATGGAATAACAGAAATTCTTTTCATGAATACAAAAGAAATAATACCCCTTACCTCAGAAGAAACTGGATACTAGAATAGTGAGGTAGCAAACTTATCTTCTTCTATAGATTTTCTCTCTATAGCTTCTCTCTACAATTTCTATCTATAATAATTGCTCTATAGCTTTAGTGAATTGGTGATAAATGAAGGAAGAATGAGCTTCTATTTATAGAAAAATATAGTTTCGATAATTGCACGTTTTGGGGCTCGAAAAATTACAATACAATACCACCAACTTTTCTTTCATTTTTAATTTATTCCTGCAGGTATTATCAAACTTGCACCACCTCCCCTAATAGTAAATAATGTGAATCAATAGTTATAATCATGTGAAAATACGAATTACGGTATAGTACCTCCATCTATACCTCCATCTATACCTCCATCTTTAATTTAATCATACAAGTATTATCAATCTTGCACCAACTCCCCTAAGAGTATAAGAATGTGATTCAATAGTACACACATGTGAACAAATAGTTATATAAGCATGTGAATTAGTAGCAATTAATTGCTCATTTATCCGATAATATTTCCGATTTATCAATATAACCCTCAGACATCAATTATCATCAAAATAGATGTCGATTTCCACTAACACTAATAATCCCAACACAATAGAATTATCAAATTCATCTTTAATCAACATAAACTTATTCATCATTAATATTATAACTCACAATATTTAACAACCAGGTCGTTCCTAGGAAAGAGGGGGCTTTCCAATAAAGATTTCTCCCTATTGGCGCGCAATTGGGTGACCAAACCTCTCCTTGACAGAACTTCTAAACATTGTAAATATTACAATTTAATAATATGAATAACTTTGTCGTCTCAATTATTGATTTAATAATAAATCATATAATGCAGATGATATTATGACAATAATCGAATCAATAATATGAGAGATATGATGCAACAATTACTGTAGCAATAATTGAGTATAACTGAGTAACTTCTCACGTAAGCATCAATAACCAATACCGTGTGCTACTATGCAACCACACGTATTACTGTAGTTTTACTACCGAGTAGTTCAACAGTATTAACGGTAAAACTTCCGCCGTTATTTTCATAAAAATATTTTTGTCATTTTCTCAATCCGACAATAATTCTGTTGTGGGGTCCACCAATGATTGTGTCGTTGTACGAATATTCCCTGCTAAAACGAATATTTTCCGACCAATCGAATATAATATAACAACATGCATACTTTGCAGAATTTATAAATACTACCCACAACTATAACATTATCTCAAATCCATACCATAATATTAAAAAAATATTTCGAGAAATTTAAATCTTTATTCATAAAATCTGGGGTCTCACATATTTAGTATTATATTTTACTAAAATACGAATTTATTAAAATTTAACGTTAAATTTTTTTCAATTACTAAATTTTTTTTTTAAACTAAAATACGAATATATTTAGTATTATATTTTACTAAAATACGAATTTACTAAAATTTAACGTTAAATTTTAGTAAATAACGTTAATAATTTACTAAAATACGAATTCGTTAATATGTCAATTTACTAAAATACGAATTCGTAAATATTTACTAAAATACGTTAATATGTCAATTCACACGCATTATATTTACTAAAAAAATTTACTAAAATACAAATATATTTAGTATTATATTTTACTAAAATAAGAATTTACTAAAATTTAAATAATTTTTTAAATGCCATATTAATAAAAAGAATAATTGACGCTACTTCTCAAATTAACGTTAATTTTTTTTTCAATTACTAAAAATTATTTTTAGTAAAATTTGATATGTTATACAACTATGATAAAATTTTAATATTTTAGTAAAATTTTAGTATTTTAGTATTTGAATTTTAGTATTTTGATTAAATGATGTAAATATGTGATGATGTAAATATGATGTAAATTATGTAAATATGATAATATGTTATGTTATGATGTAAATATGTTATGATTTTTGATAGGTATACTTTTATTTTAGATTTTGATGATAACAATTATGCTTTAATTAAATACATAATTATTTATTTAATTTATTATTTTCTGTTTTTATTTGAATTAATTTTTATTAACCTTGATTAATTATATGTCAAGTGTTAAATAAATTAATTCATATATATTTAAGGCAAGGAAACCCTATTTTTTTCTAAACTAAAGTTGGGCAAAAAAATTTTTAATAAACAAATAATACATATATTATATTCGGTAGTGTATATATATAAACTAAAAAGATATAAATAAATATATATATATATATATATATATATATATATATATATATATCAGTGTGTGCATGTGCGTAAGGGTGTGTTTGATTAGCTCTTAACGCCTCTTAATTGAAATACCTCTGATTCGGTCAGAGGCAAAACATGTTTGATAAAAAAAATTGGCCTCTTAATGCCTCTTAATAGGTTAGACACAAAATTAAAGCTTAACCATTTAGAGGCACATCTGAATGAGTTTATATTTTTTTGGACAAAAATACCCTGTTTAATATTATTAATTTCCTTTTATATCCATTTTAACCCTCTTCCTCTCTCTCCCTCCACTTTGCAATCCAAGCTTCCTGCAAATTTCAATCTTCAAAACTCCCCCCACAATTCCAAGCCTCCTCTTTTTTCTATTTTTCGGCGACCTCTTTTTTCTATTTTCCGGCGTCTTTCACCCTTCACAACTCTCTCTTTCTCCCTTTCTGTGTGTTTGTATACTTTTGTGGGTGTAGGTGATGATGGGTTGTGCTCACAGATACTTGCCCCTGTTAACCCGGGACTCTTTCGACCCCTTCATTGGAAAAACCTTGTACAACCCATCAGCTTCATCTTAAAAAAGAAATCTCCTGCTCGACCTACAAACTTAGTAGAGTTTTTTCATTTGCCAATGCATTATAACCAATTGGTTATGCATTCTGTATATATTTATTAATTAATTCAAGGGTTAGGGTTTAGATTTTACGAACATTGTGTTTAGCCATGGAGGAAAATGAAGAGACTTCATCAAAGTTAAACAAATCTCCGATTCTCCGATTTTTGACAAGGGAGACACTTTGTTTGAGACCGAAGAACTCAAAATTACTGACGAATGCAATTTTGTTACCGATTCCGTTCCCAAATAAGATGAATTTGTGAGTGTTGTTGAGGATTCGGTGCCTGTGAAGGAGGACGAGGGTTTAAGTGCAGTGAACAAAATGGAAAATTTGGTAACTGAGGTGGAGGATTCTGGAGTTGGTATACTTTTGTGGGTGTTGGTGATGATGGGTTGTGCTTTTTCCGTCACAAACTTTAGAATTACAAACCAAAAAAACCAACTCAATCTTTTATACCTATATAATCTTGTGTTTGGCAATTTTCTAGTTTATATATATATTTTCTTTTATTTAGAGGGTTAAAATGGTAAAATATTGTTATTCAGATATTTTGAAAAAAAATATCAAACAATATTTTTTCAATCAGATACAATTCTATTCAGATGCTCTATATTGTTCATACGTCTAAATTGTTCATGTCTTAACACTCAATTTTATCAAACACCACCTAAATCATGAGTGTGTGTAAATAATCTTATATACATTCATTAATTGCTAGAAGCATGTGCTGGCAACATTTGTAGATCAAAACCGAGACATCTGTTTTGGGACAAACGCGTGAGTGGCGGGCTTTAATTGTTTTGTGTGAAAAATGAGTAGTCAATATGTACAATAAATACAAAGTTGATGATGTGTAGCCTAGGCAAAAATTAATCTATTACTGCGTAAAGAATTGCTTTAATCTGGACCATTCAATTCAAAAATATTTGATCATAACCATACATTCAAAAATCAGCTTTCAAAATTATATTTTTGCCCCAACTTCAAAAATTATATAAATAGGGAGTATTTCATTAATTTGATTTTTACCAATTTAGTGAAAAGAAAATCATACTTTCCTTGCCTACATTCTATCTAAAGCTTTATATCTCTTCTTACAAAGGTTCTTAATTTTTTGAAGAGAAAAATTGTTCCAAGTATTGAGATAAGTTTGATTTCCGTTAAAATTATTTCTTACTTGTATTTATCTATAGATATACAAATACATATTGTTATACACAATTTTATATATCTATATTTCATCTATTTACAAATAAAAGGATATTTGGGCGCCGCAAGGCTACGGAGATAAACATCTACAAAGAGAAATTCGACCGTACGATTCCTTATAGTCTTCAGTAACCTTTTATTGATATTATTTATATAAATATCATAAAATAAATACGACACTTGATAGCTCAAAACAACACTGAGATACTACTCCAAAAAGAGTAGTCATCTAAATCGGATTTGAGAATCGTAGTAATCTATTGAAAATATTTATATAAATATCAATTGTGAAAATTATAAATGCTGTTATACTTGGACGCCGCAAGGCTACGGAGATAAACCTCTACGGCGAAGAATCCAACCGTACGATTCCTTATAGTACCAAATGACACTATTTATAAAAATTCACATAATAGACAAAATATTCTTATATATTATTTGAGTTAAACAAATAATATTTGTTATATTAGTTTGTGCTTAACTGAAATTATACTTGATCTAATTTATTCTTTTATACAAGTATTATTTTATAAAAATAGTTCATATAATACTTGATAAAGAATAACTCAGAAACAATTCAATATTATCCATAGAAAAGCACTCTTTATTTTAATATTATCCACTAACGCATGTGTACGTATATCAGATTTGCAATAGCAATATCAGAATTTATAACTTTCAGTGTACCACCACTATTAAAGAATTATTAAATTCTTCAATCTCAAAGTTATCAAACTTAATTCAGTATAGCCCCTCAATACAATTAAACTGGTTTAGTTGAAATCTTTACTATGTTTTCACATGATAATAAAATAACATCTATTTTACAAGTTTTTCAACATAAAAACAAAAAATAGATGTCTTAAACTCGTTTACGTTAACAATACTATGTAAAATGATCAAACATATCATTAATATACACAAAAACTATCACATTATAGTTTATACAATTATATTGTTAGTGTAAACATATAAATAATTCTATATCCGATAGAATCTCAAGGTAAATATGCATATATTATCACCTAATATATATCCACTTTAATATTTATAACTTAGTTTCAATCTCACTATTGAACTAAATCACAATAAATAGATTGGATCATATTTAGGCTAATAAAATAGGTATTTAATTTACCAAATTATTATATTGATTTCCTTCACCAAATCAATATTGCTGTTTCTAGGTTCAGTTTATAACTTTGTTGAACCTTAGATAATTAATTAAGTGAAATAAGTTCACACTTCAATATTATTCAAAAGTTTATGTTTCAAAAACTTTCATTTCACAGAACTACACAATCAAATTGAATTTCGCAACAAGAAATTCATAAGCCTTACTATTTTTTACATAAATAAAATTAGGAACAATTACATTTTCTATTATATTTTTAAAAATTATTACAACAATAGTGCACTCATAAAATATTTACACAATTAATATATTTTAAGTTTTATTTACAAAATTAGTGCATGCTCTTTCCTTTAATTTAGTTGAGTGTTTTAATTTAACACTTTCTCTCTCCTCCCTTCTATCCCCCACGACAGCCTACGTGAAGCTCGCATTGAAGTATTGAAACAACCCGGGTCAAATCCCGAGTTCGGAACAAATCTCGGGTCAAATCCCAAGTCCGAATCGAATCAAATCCATCAAAATAAGGCCTCAAACCACTGGCCTAATAGTATCTTCTTGGGTCATCTAGCCCACCACAGGCTCCCAAAAGGTCATGACTTGAAGGTACTATTGGTAGTAACTTTATTTCCTTATATGCAGACAAATTTTTCCCCCTATCTTTCGATGTGGGACTGGGGTGTTACAAACTCCCCCACTTAAATTTCTGACGTCCTCGTCAGAACCGATCACACACACGGCCCAAAGATCTTTGCCTCTCTAGCCATTGTGGGATAATACCGGCTGGCTTCGTGTCCCCACCTCCGGACCTCCATCTCTCCATTGTGGGATAATACCACCAGCCTTCGTGTCCTCACCTCCGGCAACCCGATCGGATGACCCGACCCGAGCTTTCGAGAGTCGGCTCTGATACCATATGAAACAACCCGGGTCAAATCCCGAGTTCGGAACAAATCTCGGGTCAAATCCCAAGTCCGAATCGAATCAAATCCATCAAAATAAGGCCTCAAACCACTGGCCCAATAGTATCTTCTTGGGTCATCTAGCCCACCACAGGCTCCCAAAAGATCATGACTTGAAGGTACTATTGGTAGTAACTTTATTTCCTTATATGCAGACAAATTTTTCTCCCTATCTTTCGATGTGGGACTGGGGTGTTACAAGTATCATCCTGATAAGAACTAAGGAAATGAGGAGGCTAACAAGAAATTCGCTGAGATTAATAATGATAAATTAATGCTCAAATTTTGATTTTGATTTTTTCATATATTGTTTGGTAATTGAGTTGATTCCTTTTTACGTGAGGAATTTGATTTTGAGATCTGAACTTTGAATGAAATGGGTGGTTTAAATTTGAGATCTGAAGTTTGAATGAAATTCATGGACCTTATTTCTTTTGCTTTAATTTACAGTATATACAAAGTTTGCTTGAATCTGAAAAGAAGGATTGGTAGTACAATATGGACATTACGATTTTTTTTCATAATACAGTTGGTAGCCAAACATTCAAACCAAAGTAACCAATACAGTGTTATTAGGTTACTAATATATTTTTAAAAAAACTACTATAGATTTTTTTTTTATTTAATAGTGAAATTGGTAGCCAACATTTTATACAAATGTAACCAATTCAGTTTTATTGGATTACCAATTAATTAAAAAAATATATTGTAGATTTTTTTTTCATAATGTAGTTGGTAGCCAAACCTTAATACAAAGGTAACCAATTCAGTTTTATTGAGTTACCATTTAATTATAAAAAACCTATTATAGATTTTTTTTTCATAGTGCATTTGGTAGCCAAACCTTAATACAAATGTAATCAACAAAAACAAAAATGGTTACCAACAGCACTGAAATTTCTCATTGTTACCCACAAAAACTAAAATGGTTACTTTTGTATAAATGTTTGGCTACCAACTGCACTAAAATTTATCTTCTTCTCCTTTTAATTTTTGGACTGTTGTGACGGTAATGGATGAGGAAATCGGCGTCCATGGCGGCGATGGCGAAGGAGGAGGACGAAAAAGAAGAAGAAGAAGCGGAGGTGTTGAAGCAATAAACTAGTAGCTAAAATGAGGATATCGACGTCCATGGCGGCTACATATTCAAGATATATAGATCTACAAGTTCAAGGTGTTGCGGCGGCGAAGGAAGAGGACCGCCGCCGAAGGAGAAGATCTACATCTTCAAGGTGTTGAAGCGGCGGCGACGGCGGCGAAGGAGGAGAACGAAGGGGAGGAGAGAGGAGGCGGTAAGGGAGAGAAAGAGAATGAGCGGATGAGTGTTTCCCTAAATTAAGGACATTAATATTGTAAATAAATATGAGAAGATTATTATTTTTGTAATTATTTTGGTGATATACTAATAGTGTAATTACTTATTAAATGTTGTATATTATTGTAAAGGACCCATAAAATTATGCTCCAAATAGTTCAAAGACCATAATAAAAATATTAGCGAATCACCCCCACACTTTTAAATAATTGATATCTCATTAAATAATTTCACTTTACAATATTATGCTCACTAGCTACTTAAAATAAATTTTAGATTAATTGACATTTTATGTGACAATGTTCCTATAAATATTACTTCCACATGAGAATATTAAGGAACACTTTTCAAATAAAAAATAAGTTCTTGTACATTTTATGTATTAGTTATTCATTTAAAGATTGCTTCAACTTAAGAATCTTTTAGACACCCCCATATAAGAAAACAATCTATTATTTTCTGAATTACATAAAATCTCAAATTCAAAAAATTATTTAAAATAAGCACTTAAAATTATACATGTACAATTTTCAAGTATACCAACACGTAACACTTGACTCTATGTAAATAGTATAAAATTCATTATATACAAATTATAGCACAACTCATCATATATATTGCACAAATTTATTTGCATATAAATCATAAAATATAAAAATTTATATTTACTTTCTAAGAAATTAATTTATCACAAACAAAATTAATTTATATAGAAAGCAAATAAAATTTACACATGAATCAGTATATCCTAAGTGTTTTCTTATCCCGACTTAGACATGAAATACCATAAACATTATATCTTTTGAAAATTATAAATATAAAATTTAAGACAATTATCATAATAATATGAAATTCTTGAACATCGCTATATTTATAAAAAGTCAAAAAATAAAATATTTACCTCAATTAGAATATACAAAATTCATATAATCACCTTAAAATTTACTACTTCTTGGACAAGAAGTACACATAAAAATAAATTAACATATACCAATTATGATTATCCCAAAAAACACTACGAATATCATTTCTAAATGTTTTCTCAACAACAAAATCATATTGTATATAAGATTTACTCAACCAAATCTACTTCTACAAAATCTTGTCTAACAATTAGTTGATATATAATATATTATCCACAAATAAAGTAATTTATGTAAGACCCCAAATAATTAATAAATGAAATTTAATTTCCTTTAATTATTATTTTGAATAGTAAGAGTTGATTTGATTAATATGGATAGTTATGGGTAAAATACGCAAATATTTCAAAATAAGTAAGTGGTTATAAAATATTCATTGTTGTCGGGGAATATTCGTTTGGTCGTGGAATATTCGTACTGTCGGGGAATATTCGTACGACGGCGCAGCCATGTGTAGGCCCCATAACGGAAAGCGATTGGAGGAAGAAAACGACAAATATAAGCTGTTTAAAAATAACGGCGTAGTTGTTACCGTTTACACTGTTGGAATACCCGGTGGTTAAAATACAGTAATACGCGTTGTTGCACAGTGGCACACGGTATTGCACAGTATTTTGAATTATTGATCCTTACGTAAGAAGGCACTACTCAATAATTGCTACAGGAGTTACTGTTCATTACTTTATTGATTCAATAATTGCTACGTTGATATTTATATTATTATTGTTTCAATAATTGTCATTGCACAGTATTTTCCATTATCAGATCAATAATTCATATTATTTGAATAATATTATCAGATAACATTATTGGCAATGTCTAGAAAGTTCTGTCAAGGAGAGGTTTGGTCATCTAATTGCGCGCCAGTAAGGAGAAATCCTTATTGGAAAGCCCCCTCTATCATGGGAACGGCCTGGTTGTCAGTACTGTGATTCTGTAATATTATTTTTAATAATTAATTATTGATTATTATGATAAAGAAAATATTTATTTTATGTGAATATAGATGGAGAAAATTTTTAATGTGACAATTGTTGAAAATTAATATTTTATCTTTTTCTGATAAAATAATTCATTTAAATATATTATTTTAATAATATATTAACGGTTATATTTTTACAATGAATGTGGGATATATGAGTATATGAGGAGGTAGAGTATTTTTGTGGCATTAAATGTTTAACACATGTTTTGTGTGTCGGTGGACATAATTTTTGACCGAAAATTGAGTATAGACTGTTAAATCGTCCGTTTGTGGATTTCGGTCAATTTCTATTTGGAATTTGGAAAAATTTTCTTCTGCAAAGTTGTAGAGAATGAAATTTCCCATGGAAAGTCGCGAGTTTCGAATTTTTCTGATAAACGAGCTATTTTCTACGAATTATTGAAGTTTTGAAAAATAAAATAATTTTTATTAAATAATGGGTGGGACCCACTCTTGTTTGACAACATGTGGGCTGCTGGAAAATTTCATTTTATGCATGCTTGATGGCTGGTCATGGTAGGTGGCGTGGAAGGATGAAATGAAATAATAATTCTTTATTATTTTAGTCTCCTTTGGCGTTCTAACATTTTCCTATAAATAGAGGGCTAAGTTAGAATTGAAAATCACACCAGAAATAAAGTTTTCTCTCTTTCTCTCTCTATATTATCGAGCGTATTCTTGTGAGTATACTTTGAGTGTTGCTATACGGTACGAGTTTCTGTCAGCACTATACCGAAATTCAGTCAGAAGTACGGTTATTTTGAGGTAAGAGATGTTATTTTCTTCTTAAATGATATTATTTTCTTCAATATCATTATGCCGAAATATTGGTGAACGTTTTTATCAAATTTAGAACTTTTGTGCCGAAGTTACTATTCACGTATACGGTACTATTCACGTATACGACACTATTCATGAATACGGCACTATTCACAAAAAAATTGTTTTTTTTCTTTTCGTCCAAAATATTTATTGTGGATACTAGCTTTGATTGTATCCATGTTTTGATCATTCTTGAATTTTACACCACTATGATTATTTTTGAGGTATTTTTGGACATGGATAAAACAAAGTACGAATCCTTAATCCTTAATCCTTGTCATTTTGTTTCACTGGATTCGCTTCTTTAAAAATATTTTTATCATCTTCAGTCTTAAAGGATGTTATTATTGAATATCTTTGGCCTGTAGTGCAAAGATGAATGATTTCTGATGAATATCTTTGGCCGTAGTGCAAAGATGAACAGGTGTTTAGATGAACATGACCAACAGATGAATATCCTTGGCCTGTAGTGCAAGGATGAATTTATGATTCAAGATGTGCATTGATTGATGTTACAGGGATAAAAAAAATACTGTTGATGGACTGTTAAATTCATAGACATTAGTAGATTTCATCATCTACGTAACTCTTCTATGAATTAATATTTTCCGCTGCGAATATTGATTTAAAACTTGTTGTCTATTGTATTCTATCAGATTTTTCCCTGTTGAAGACTAACGATAATTTGTTGTATATTATCTTAGTCATAATATTCTTTACTGAGCTAGTTGAGCTCACCCTTTACCTTTTTGTTCCATTTTTCTTCTCAGGAGACGAGAATATAGCGAGTACGAGTCGGGGTATGAATTGATGGTCCTTGAGAGAGTTGTTTAGTAGTCCTCATCATTTTTGTAAAATAATGTATCAAAAATTATGATGAGGATTTATTTGTATGTGGATATTGTCTAGATGGCAATATCTGTATTTAAACTCACAGTTATATGTTGTAATAATAAAGTTGAAGTTAATTCTGTACCATGTATTTGACAACTCAGAATGGGTGATGTATACCTGTTTTGGGGGCGTCACAATTTATCTCAAAATTCATGTATACAAATACCAAGTAATATTACACACTAAATATTGTCTCTAACTTTATATGCATAATTTTGTTCAAGAAGAACATAAATTTACCTTATCTCAAAATAAATTAATTTACAACTAATTTGTTATACATAGAGACAAGTAAACTTCTCAAATTTTACAACAACTTTCTCATAATAAATTAATCTCAGTTAGTATATAAGAAAAATAATTGTCTCAAATTTCATATATACATACATACACACATCATAATATGTTATCTACTCATAAAATATTATAAACAAAATACATATACACAAAATTAAATTTATTCCATCATGAACAAAAATTTAATTACTTTTCTTATCCCATAAAATTAATTAATTAATTTATTACAACAAAATGTAGGTAAAATAATACTCAAACATATAATATCATCTACACATGATATAATAAATAAAACATATATTTTCAAGTATATACACATACAAAATAATACACAGTTATCATTTATAAAAATAAAGGCAATAGTTATAAAACACACCTTTTGAAATTAAATTTGAAGAACACCACAATCTCTTTAGAAAAATTTTTAGACATTAACATTTGGTGTTTTTCATGATGACTCTTCGTCTCCTCTACATCAATTTATAAACTTGTAAATTGTAAATCTTTTTCACTTTTATTTTTCTTCCCAATCCATCTTCTAACAGGATTTATCAATAAAGATAATTAGCTTAATTTATCTCAATATATTACTAATTATCATAAAAATTTCATTGATAAAATAGATACAAAAAAATGACACTTATCTTTGAAAACCGTATTGTTTTTCATCTCACCAAAATCATGACTCCAACAAATAAAATAAAGACATTAAGATTGTTAAAATCGTAACTTCGTAGAGTCAAGATTAGAAGACGTGACACGAGTGATTCTTGTCCTTAATGTCTTTATCGCCCCCACCACAATCGGTTTGCTATGAGTTGCAGACGATATACCTCCAGGATATATGTCAAGCCTCAAAACTGAATAAATTTGTGATAGCAATTCACATTTGTTCCACATGGACACTTCTTTGTAGTAGTTGCTTGATTTAAGAAGAATAGCTAAAAGAATGAGAGATTTTCATAGTGCAAAATTATTATGTCTAAAAATGTATATATATATATATATATATATATATATATATATAAGACTTCTCTCAATATACATATATGTAGTATATCTATATCTACACATATAGATACATACATATATCTATAATAGTTTCACCAGTAAACTATTATTTATTTCTATTTTAATTATACTTATTACTACTAATGATGTAGGTTACATATTAGTAATAAAATTATAATAATTAAATAGAATTTCAAAAGTCTCAGAAAAATATCTCTTGTTCCAAAATAAAATAAGATTATACACTTGTACTTATAAAGTGTCAAGTAGTCTTTTTTATTAAATGAGACAAGAAATAATAATTTTATCAAACAAATTCGCACATTATTATTAAATGTCTCACTAAAGACAATAATCAAATGATTTCTACACAAATTAAATAAAATTCTCTCTTATTCTCCACATATAATACATTAAGGTTGTGTTTGATAAAATTAATTGTTAAGATCTGAATAGTTTAGACATCTAAATAATATAAATTATCTAAATAGAATTATATATAAATGAAAAAAATATTATTTGATAATTACTTTTTTCAAAATGTCTGAATCACATGTTTATACTATTTTAACTCTTCTCCTCCCTCGCCTCCCCTCCTACCAACTCCCAACCCCCTCCTCCCTCCTCCCTCCTCCCTCCTCCCTCCTCTCCCGCCCCACCCCCTCCTCCCTCGCCCCACTAAATAATATTATGTCTGAATAATATTATGGTTGAAAAGCTAGGACTTTGAGGTCCGTTTAAATTTAATTCATTGAAATTCCATCTAATAAAAAAGGGGAGCTAATATCACTCTAAATGAAGAAAAAATACTCAAAAATAACATAGTACCAAAGGTGATATCATATCTAAATTTCTGCATTTATCTTTTAATTAAACACTAGACAATCACAAAATCAGGTCAAGGCCATGCGTCAACAGGGGGGCTTCTGCAGATTTCAAACAAAAAACTAAGCCTTCCAGTACTCGTGGCTAATCAAGCTGTAACACTAAAAGGAAATCAACAAACGATACACCTAATGTTGTCCCCGAGAGATAACTTAGACATCGTTAAGGCTGTTAAAAGTATGCGATGGTACAAGTTTCTTTTCATGAAATTAATATATACAGGTGTGAAATTAGACACATATAGAGACACTAAATCAAACAGAAGGACCAGACCTGAGCACCTTCTCTAATTTCTCAGCCTTGTCGTAATCCTTATCTGTAAGAGGACCAGCAGGAAATGGTGTAATCTCCACGGTCAAGTGTGGGGTTGGCAGCTCATCAAACAAAGCTCTCACATTATTACAACAAACGGTTTCTCCATGAGCGCTCTCCCTCCTTATCTGACAACCCTACAAGCACCATGAGAATTCGTAAAAGCAAGGATCGATGCATCGACTTTCGGATTATTTTTTCTTTCACCAGAAATATAGTAAAATTTAAGATGAAATTAGCGTGAAAAATGATGCTGAGGAAAGAAAATTATGTCGAGTTTTATTACCTTGTGAGAGGTGGCGTCTCTAAATTGATCGTCATCAGATAGTAAGGAAGCAATTGCTTTGAGAAGGCGTCGCCCTTCAGATTTGGAAGGTATCCTGTAATTCCGCCTAAGCGTACCCTTTGTTGTAGGATGCCATTTGCTCACAAGTTTCCTTTTATCAGCTGCATCTTTTTCTGTATGAACAAAAGAAGAATTGCATATTCCTTCACTACCAGGAAAAGAGTTTGCAAACATAGTACAAAGGACTCTATGTAAGCAAGGCCTCGGCAAATCTAATAACTGTGTAACTGTTAATCATGGATACAATTCAATTGACATTTGGAAACTCAAAAACTTCTTATCATGATTACTCAGAATCATCTCGAAGTTGAACCATAGATCTCTCATAGCTTGCATTGATATTTGATCATCTTTTGCCCATGCCCCATGGCATTTTGGGAATCTCGAAGTTATGCTAACAAAGCATACACGCAATACCATTACCATCTCTCATGTTTTCTAGTTAAAACCCTCTTAGTAAAGATTTATATGAAACAAACAACCTATACAATTACCACTCAAAAAAACATAAAAAAAAGATCTGTTCAAGCACAAAAGGATTCCCAAGTTGGAGTGTCGGGCATTGGTTAGTGGAGAGGGAGAGGGATCTGTCAATCATGATTTCATTTGTTTCCTCATCTTGTAAATGGCTATAACTTCAGCACAAGTCAGAAGCAAGAGCATGCTAAGAGAGGCTAAAGAACCTTCAAAATATGTCATCATGCTTCAGTAAAACCACAATTTTCCATAACATGTTTAATGGTTTGATACATAATTCCCTCAGTCATCAAGAGATAATAAAAAGTTTGAGGACCTCTAATATGACATATTAACATCCTCTAGTAAACCCTTCCCCCTTAAAAGGTGAAGCTGTGCAACTCCTACCCTACCAAATTACCAATGCCTTATCTTGTGCACACAAGTATTGATATGTGTCCTCTATTTATTTTAGATAGCTGTTATTTCTTAAGTTTTTAAAATTGATTGAAAACAAGATAAAAGCCATTTTTGATATTAACTGGATGCACCTTGTAAATTTGTAATAAAACAAAATACCAAACCTCAAAAAAGATAATATCCAATTTTTTCTCTAGAACCCTGGACAATACAAGTTCATTTTTTGCAGCAAAAACAGAAAGTATGTTCATTTTATGGTGTATTAGTGCCATTCTATTTACATATTAAAAAAAAGGTGAATGTACATCTAATGGTGTGTTGGTGTTATAGTGTTATAAAATTATTTTATTTGTCTGTAAAGAAAAATAGAAGTATGTACAATACATCGTCTACTTAGGTACTGGCACTGAGCAAAAGACATGTTTCACATCCTTTTTTGAGAGACAAGGTGATAAATACATATGAAAAGTGTGCTTTTGCTGCAAAAGATATATAAATTGGCAAGTCTTTGCAATCCTTGCATTTGATATTGAATGACCTTCCCTTCCTTCTGAGCTCCACCATAAGCATAATTTTCATTAATCTCATTTTTATGTTATACCTTTAGTAAAAGATTTACTGAATATTACAATCGCAGTCAGTTGTGTATTAGTGCAAATGTGCAATTCTATTGGTTTCGACTTTCAATATTTGTGTCAGTGTATACATGAGTAATGAGTTCATGGATGGAGCTTGATACCATGGCAGGAGAAGGTAGCACCTCATGGTGCATTTTCATGAGGACTTGAATAAAATTATACTAATATTCAAAATCACATAAATTATTGATGCATCCTCTGGACTTAGCAGATAAGTATCAATGACTTTGCAACAATGGATATTATCGGTTTATTGCTGTTCTTATTTGTCACTTGAGTTTATTTCTTGTACAATCTACCCCTTGCATCTATTCATTAAACAAATAAACCTTGGCAGAGAGACGAAAAGAAAATACTTCAATAGTCAAAAACAAAGAAAATATATAACCGCCGGATTTATTAAAAGTAAAAAAAAAAAACTTGAATCAAAATCTAGCTCTGAAATTCATTCTATGACACAACAAAACATCCAGATTCCCAAGCAGCAAACCAATATTAATTTTTTAAAAAAAGAAAAACTATAAAAATATAGAAGAATTATCTGGGTATTACTCCACAATCCGCACTAACCGACAAGTATTAGAATCAGCAATTAAATGAAAAAAGGGAATATTTTTTAAAATTTTACCTGGTTTGCCTTGTAACTCCTCGAACCACTTTGAGAACCCCAAATCATCACCACCATTTTCCAATTCTGCAAACCAAAAGAATCAACAATTACTAAACAAAAACAGAAAGAACCCATCAAACTCCACAAACAAATAAACCCCATTTCAAGAAAATCAAGACCTGATGAAAAAATTGGATTAGCTGGAGATCCAGCCAAACCAGCTTTCAAAAGGGCATACTGAATACAAATCCTTCCCGCCCACAACACAGGAGCCTCGATCAAAGAAGCCTGAATTTTTGGTCCATTGGTAGCAGAGGTAGAAATGAACTTGGTTTTGAGCTTACCCTTTTTCCTATTGAAAAGATTCAGCTCAATATGAAAACTAGGACAAAGAGTTTTAGGAAGAAAACCAGTGGTAGGGCTTAGATTGTTGGTGTGTAGAAGCATTTCTTTTTGCAAAGACTGAAAATGGTGTAAAATTGAAGTTTGAGATCAGTGATGATTGTTATGCAGATAGATTCAGCAGATATACACTTACTTTAAAATAAATAAATAAATAAATAAATAAAAGAAAAAGGAAGAGATATTTTTTTAATCTGATCTTGCCATGGCAACGCTCACTGAGAGGACAAGGCAATAATTTGCATAGGGGATAACATTTTCAAATGGAAGTGACATGCGATAGTTTGATGAGATTTTGTCAAATTTTTATTTTTATTAATATAAATATTAATTTTATTTTTAAATTGATTTTTTTTGTAATTTTTTAAATTTTTTAACATAAATTGTCAAAAAAAAGAAATGTTTATGAAAGTACTCCATAGCTTACTTTCAAAAGGAAATAAATATAAAGCATGTAAACAAAATTAACCTTGTTTAGTCATGTGCATTTTAATCTTTTTGGGTGATGTTTAAAAAAAGAGAAAAAAGGGATAGTAATTGAAAACATGGGAGTTTATTGGAATTTTTTAAGGGAATTGTTATTTTTATAATTAAAAATTGATATTTCTGCAAAATTCTTTTCCTATAAGTGTGGGACTTGTTAACTATTTATGTGAGAAAAATCTTGTAAAATTATTATTTTTACTTGAAGAATGGATGAGAAATTTAAATAAATGGAGAGAAAGGGAGGGATAGTTAATTGAAAATTAGGTCTTAGATTCATTCTCCACTGTAAGACCCCAGTTTTTATAAATAAAGATGAATTTTCATAATTATTATTTTTGAATATTATGGAATAAATTTGATATAATGTTATAGTTGTGGGTAATATTTATAAATTTTGCAAAGTACGCAAGTTGTTATAAAATATTTGTTTGGTCGGGGAATATTCTTTTTGTCGGGGAATATTCGTACGACGGCACAATCATTGGTGGACCCCACAACGTTAGAAAACGACAAAATTATCTTTCTATAAAATAACGGCGGAGGTGTTACCGTTAAAACTGTTGAACTACTCGGTAGTAAAAGTACAGTAATACGCGTTGTTACATAGTAGCACACGGTATTGATTATTGATGCTTACGTGAGAAGTCACTCAGCTATACTCAATTATTGCTACAGTAATTGCTGCATCATATCTCTTATATTATTGATTCAATTATTGTCACAGTATTATCTGTATAATATGTTATATTATTTAAATAATAATTGAGACGACAAGTTATAAATGATTAATAATTGTTGAAAGATTAAATATGTGTTAAAATGATTTTTGGTAATTTTTATTCAATCCTTGATGTATATAAAGAGTCTATTATTAGACGTTTGTGGTAAGTTGAATTATTTATGGGGGGCCATATGTCATCATCTAAGAGTCACTTTCATAAATAGTAATTACTTTCGTAAATAGTAATTACCTTCGTAAATAGTAATTATTTTCGTAAATAGTAATTACCTTCGTAAATAGTAATTATTTTCGTAAATAGTAATTACTTTCGTAAATAGTAATTACTTTCGTAAATAGTAATTACTTTCGTAAATAGTAATTACCTTCGTAAATAGTAATTACCTTCGTCAATAGTAATTACCTTCGTAAATAGTAAATACTTTCGTAAATAGTAATAAATCTTCTATAAATAGAGGCCTAGGGCTTCATTATTTTTCACGAATTCGTTCAAGCTATAGAGAGAGAAAGTATAGAGAGAGTAATAGAGAAAGAAAAAGAGTATTCGGTTACTACACTACTGCAGTATTCAATCTCTTAAATACGGTAAGGGGTGTTATTCTTTCTTCTTGAAGAGAACTTATGTTGTTCCATTCTTTGTTATTCTGTTGGAATAACCTGTAAAAGTGGCATACCCTATACATGACCTGTATACGCGGTACACCCTATACTTGGTGAAATCCTTATGTTATTCCATTCATTATTATTCTGTTGGAATAACCGGTATACGCGGAATACCCTATACTTGGTGACATCCATTTACTATTCTGTCTTTACATTTCTGTCGGAATATCCTGTCTGTGTGTTTTACACCGGACCTGGTTCCATCCTTTATTATTCTGTTGGAATATCCTGTCTGTGTGTTTTACACCGGACCTGGTTCTATTATTTATTATTCTGTTGGAATATCCTGTCTGTGTGTTTTACACCGGACCTGGTTCCATTCTTTATTATTCTGTTGGAACATCCTGTCGGTGTGAATTTCACCTGACCTGGTTCTGTTATTATTATTCTGCTGGAATAACCTGTCTGTGCGGTCTATCGCATGCATGGTGATTTCTTTTGTTATTCCATTCTTTATTATACTCAGTTGGTTAAAACTTTAACTTCTATACTCCATGAAATTAGTGGAATATCCTTGATATTTGCGCTTCATCCAGTATCCTTTCATGGAAATCTTCTTCTGATCATTCTTGAATTTTACACCACAAAACAGTATCGTGTTGACAAATTTGGACGTTAATAATTCCTGGATAAAATAATTCTTGAACTTGTTTTATTGAATTTTTATATCATTGTCATCATCCTCATGTTTATATTTTGTTGAAAGTCATCTGTGGCATGTAGTGCATAGATGGACTTGGTATGATTATGACCAGGGATTATTCGGTGTAATCATAACCGTAATATTACAAATGATGTAAAAATTAAAAATCCTCATTGGCCCGTAGTGCATTGATGGACAGTTGTTGGCATGATCATGACCATTAATGAATACACAAATATTCTTGGCCGTAGTGCATGAATAATTGTGGTCGTGATACTAAAGAATATCCTTGGCCGTAGTGCGGGGGTGATTCGATGATGTGGAATATTTATTAAGCTGAGTCTCAGCTATAACGATGATGAAAAACCTTTTAAATCATAAAAGATAGTAGACTTTATTTTCTACTTGACTCTTTTAGTGGATTGCTGGTTCCGCTGTAGTTAAACTTGATGTTTATTGTATTTTATCAGTTTAACACTGTTGAAGGCTAATGATAATTTATTCTGCATTATCTTAGTCATAATATTTCTTACTGAGCTAGTTGAGCTCACCCTTTCTTTCACTGTTCTCTTCAGGAAATGAGAATATAGCTGGGACGAGTCGGGGAACGGAGTGATGGACCAGAGAATAGTATTAGTAGTCCTCACTATTCTGTTAAATAGTGTGACAATAATTGTATTGAGGACACCTTTTGAGTTTGTATGATCTCTAGTAGACAATAATTGTATTCAAACTCACAGTTATGTTTTGTCGTATTGTACACGACAGTTGTATTTGAATTCTGTACCATGTATCTGGCGACTCAAGATGGGTGATGTATACCTAATTTTGGGGGCGTCACAGTTGGTATCAGAGCTTAGGGATATGATCCCTGGCTAAGATGTGAGAATAGTACTAGGAGGGGAGAGACGGGGAATTCCTTCGCTAGTATGACCTACCTAAGTTTATGTGCTATTTTATTGGTCGGTCAGAATATAGGGATAATATGTTACATGTCAATTAACCTTTTGTTTTGTGGCAGTATCTGAAAATGACATCTGAGAATGTTGAGATTGGCAATAGAGCACAGGCGATCGTTGATTCACCACATATCAATAATCAGGATAATGTGCATCAGGAAGGCGAAAATCCTCATGCAAACAACAACACTGACCAAATGACGAATGATCAAATGTTCAGAGGTTTTATGCAATTCATGCAGCAGCAGACGAGAGCAACTCCTGTCCAAAACGTAGATGGAAACGCGGGAAACTCTCGGGCGGTCACCGCTAAACAGTTCAAGGAGCTGGGACCACCGGAGTTTAAGGGAGAGCCAAAACCACTTATGGCGGAAACATGGATAAAGCAGATGACCAAGATATTTGATGTCTTGGGATGCTCCGAGGAGCAAAAGGTTCCCTTTGCCGCCTTTATGTTGCGCGGAGAGGCAGATTACTGGTGGGAATCAGTAAAACGTACTCAACCTGCTGTACTGAAGATATCTTGGGAGAAGTTCCAGGAGCTGTTCAATGATAAATACTTTCCCGAAAGTATTCGCCACATGAAGGAGGTGGAGTTTATTAAGTTGGAACAAAATAATATGACCGTGTCGCAATACGAGGCAAAATTTGCAGAGTTATCACGGTTTGCGTCCCACTTGGTGGATAATGAAGAGAGAATGGCACGAATGTTTTTAAGAGGTTTGAAGCCGGAGATACGTCAACATCTTATTTCTCATAAATTGTGTTTATATTCAGATGTTGTAAATAGGGCTCAGTTAGTGGAGCGCGATAACGAGTCAACTCAACTAAAAGAGAGCAGCCGGCAAAATTATAATACTAGCGAGAGTGGTCATCGAAGCGGTGACAACAAGCATGGAGGGAATCAGCAAGCCAGAAATGGTAACCACTTCGGTGGTAATCAGGGCCAAAACAATAAGAATGGACATTTCAAAAAGAGGAGATTCAACAATGATGGAAAGACGTCAGCACCAGCACCCGTTGTTAAGGAAGGAGAAAGACCACCTATCATATGCTTCAAATGCGGAGGGGAGGGACACATCAGTCCAAATTGCGCGATGCCGTCCAAAGCATGTTATAATTGTGGAAGAGAAGGTCACTTGGCCCGATTTTGTCGTTTACCAAAGGCAAATTCAGCTAGGGTGGAGGCACCAAAGGCCGTCCCAGAAAGGTCAAAGTTGGTAGTGCAAGGGAGAGCGTTTGTTGTGACCTCCCAGAAAGCAAGGAACCCGAATGAGGTCATCACGGGTAAGTTTATCATAAACTCTAACGAAGTCTATACTTTATTTGATACCAGTTCTACCCATTCTTTTATTTCTCCTACTTGCGCTCATCGATTAAATTTGACTCCGGAGAAATTAGATTTTGACTTATCTGTGGAAACTCCGTTGGGAGAAACCTTCCTTACATCCACTGTTTATAAGTCTTGTTTGGTTCAAATCGGTACCCTCACATTACCTGTAGATCTTATTTCATTGAAAATACTTGCATTTGACGTGATTCTAGGGATTGATTGGTTAACTGCTTATCATGCAAAAATTGATTGTTTCCATAAGGTTGTTAGCTTTCATATTCCTAATCAACCTATTATGCGAATTCAAGCGACCAAACCATTAAAATCAATCACGGTCATCTCAATCCATAAAGCTATTCGTTTATTGAAAAATGGATGTCAAGCTTTCTTAGCTCATGTTACAGATTTAAACAAAAATACGTCAGTTTTGAACGATATTTCTATTGTTAATGAATTTCCTGACGTATTCCCCGAAGAACTTCCTGGCCTACCCCCAGAGCGTGAGATTGAATTTTGTATCGACCTTGAACCCGGTACAAAACCCATTTCTAAAGCCCCATATCGAATGACTCCTATTGAACTTCAGGAGTTAAAAACCCAACTGCAGGAATTATTAGACATTGGCTTTATTCGTCCTAGTACTTCTCCTTGGGGTGCTCCTGTTCTATTCGTGAAGAAGAAAGATGGGAGTATGCGACTTTGTATTGATTATCGGGAGTTAAATCATGTCACCATCAAAAATAGGTATCCATTGCCACGAATTGATGATCTATTTGACCAGTTGCAAGGAGCCAAATTCTTTTCAAAGATCGATCTCCGTTCCGGGTATCACCAATTGAAGATTAGAACCGATGACATTCCAAAGACGGCTTTCAGAACTCGGTACGGGCATTATGAATTCCTAGTCATGTCCTTTGGATTGACTAATGCTCCTGCTGCCTTCATGGATATGATGAACCGAGTATTCAAGGAATATTTGGATCATTTTATGGTCGTCTTTATTGATGACATCCTTATTTATTCCAAAAGCCGTGAAGATCATGAGCAACACTTGAAGCTGACACTCCAAAAGCTTCGTGAATATAAGCTTTATGCCAAGTTGAAGAAATGCGAGTTCTGGCTTGAGGAAGTAGCATTCCTTGGGCACGTGGTATCAAGTCGTGGAATATCTGTTGACCCAGCAAAGATTGAAGCTATTCAAAGCTGGGAGCAACCTAAATCAGTGACCGAAGTACGTAGCTTTCTCGGTTTAGCTGGTTATTATCGAAGATTCGTGGAAGGATTTTCTCGAATCGCTACTCCATTGACTCAGCTGACTCGGAAAGATACAAAGTTCAGTTGGAGCGAAGAATGTGAGAAGAGTTTTCAAGAACTCAAGAGGAGACTCATTTCAGCACCTGTTCTGACAATACCATCTGGCTCGGAGGGATTTGTCATCTACAGTGATGCTTCGAGCAAAGGGTTGGGATGTGTTCTCATGCAACATGGAAAAGTCATAGCCTATGCCTCGCGACAACTCAAAGAATATGAGAGGAATTATCCTACTCATGATCTAGAGTTGGCAGCTGTTGTCTTTGCACTTAAAATTTGGAGGCATTACTTTTATGGGGAGAAAGTGGAGATCTTTACGGATCATAAAAGCCTCAAATATTTCTTCACTCAAAAGGAACTCAACATGCGACAACGACGTTGGCTTGAACTGTTGAAAGATTATGATCATACCATCCAATACCATCCTGGAAAAGCGAACGTAGTAGCTGACACATTGAGTAGAAGATCACATGCAAGTACGAGTGCGATATTGTCAACGCAAGGGCCCATTTTGTGTGACTTGCAAAGGATGGAGATAGAGTTGAAGACTCCAGGGACACATGTGACAATGGCGAATATACGAGTAAAACCGACTTTAATCGATAAAGTTAAAGCTGCTCAAGCTACAGACCTGGAGCTGATGCGTATGAGGAAGAAGGTGCTATGCCGGAAGCAAGAATCGATGAAGAAGGAATACTTCGAGTCAACTCCAGACTTTGTGTTCCTAACGACCCTGATTTAAAGTATAAAATCATGATGGAGGCGCACAATACACCGTTTGCAATCCATCCTGGGAGTACCAAAATGTATCATGATATTCGTCATACATTTTGGTGGAGTAATATGAAGAGAGAGATAGCGTTGTTTATCTCAAGGTGTCTAACTTGTCAACGAGTTAAAGCGGAGCATCAAGTACCAAAAGGTCCATTGCAACCACTTAAAATTCCAGAATGGAAGTGGGAGCACATTACCATGGATTTCGTTACCGGTCTTCCTAAGGTTTCTCAAGGCATAGATGCGATTTGGGTTATTGTTGATAGATTGACCAAGTCTGCTCATTTCTTACCGATACGAGAAACTTATACACTTGAACGTCTTGCTCGTATGTACATAAACGAGATTGTAAGACTGCATGGTATGCCGGTATCCATAGTTTCTGATCGAGACCCAAGATTTACTTCACGATTTTGGGTTAGTTTGCAAAAAGCTATGGGCACAGACTTATGATTTAGCTCGGCATATCATCCTCAGACGGACGGACAGTCGGAGAGGACTATTCAAACTCTTGAAGATCTATTAAGACTCTGTGTCCTTGATTTCAAGGGAAGTTGGGACAAGTTCTTACCATTGGTGGAGTTTTCCTATAACAAAAGTTATCAAGCAAGTATTGGCATGGCTCCATTCGAAGCATTATATGGAAGAAAGTGTCGCTCTCCAGTATGCTGGGATGAGGTGGGTGAAGCAACGTTGTTGGGACCGGAGTTGGTACGTATGACTACGGAAAAGATTCAAATGATCCGACAACGTATAAAAACCTCACAAAGTCGACAAAAGAGTTATGTTGATCTTCATCGAAAGGACGTGGAATTCAATATAGGAGATCATGTGTTGCTACGTGTTACTCCATGGAAAGGAGTTACAAGATTTGGAAAGAGAGGAAAACTCAATCCTCGATTCATCGGTCCATTTTTAATCCTCGATCGAATAGGAACTGTGGCCTATGGACTCGCTCTACCGCCAAGTATGTCTCGTGTTCATAACGTTTTTCACATATCCATGTTACGTAAATATGTGAAAGACCCGAACCACATTATTGAGTTAGAACCGGACGAAATAGCGGAAGATTTGACGTATGAAGAGATTCCTGTTCAAATCTTGGATAAGAAGGAACATATTCTACGCTCCAAGGTTATACCTCAAGTCAAAGTTTTGTGGAGAAACCACGATGTTGAGGAAATGACTTGGGAGTTAGAATCTGAAATGAAGTCAAGATATCCTTACCTCTTTGACATACCAGGTACGTACCCTAATTTCGAGGGCGAAATTTCATAAGAAGGGGAGGTTGTAAGACCCCAGTTTTTATAAATAAAGATGAATTTTTATAATTATTATTTTTGAATATTATGGAATAAATTTGATATAATGTTATAGTTGTGGGTAATATTTATAAATTTTGCAAAGTACGCAAGTTGTTATAAAATATTTGTTTGGTCGGGGAATATTCTTTTTGTCGGGGAATATTCGTACGACGGCACAATCATTGGTGGACCCCACAACGTTAGAAAACGACAAAATTATCTTTCTATAAAATAACGGCGGAGGTGTTACCGTTAAAACTGTTGAACTACTCGGTAGTAAAAGTACAGTAATACGCGTTGTTACATAGTAGCACACGATATTGATTATTGATGCTTACGTGAGAAGTCACCTAGCTATACTCAATTATTGCTACAGTAATTGCTGCATCATATCTCATATATTATTGATTCAATTATTGTCACAGTATCATCTGTATAATATGTTATATTATTTAAATAATAATTGAGACGACAAGTTATAAATGATTAATAATTGTTGAAAGATTAAATATGTGTTAAAATGATTTTTGGTAATTTTTATTCAGTCCTTGATGTATATAAAGAGTCTATTATTAGACGTTTGTGGTAAGTTGAATTATTTATGGGGGGCCATATGTCATCATCTAAGAGTCACTTTCATAAATAGTAATTACTTTCGTAAATAGTAATTACCTTCGTAAATAGTAATTATTTTCGTAAATAGTAATTACCTTCGTAAATAGTAATTATTTTCGTAAATAGTAATTACCTTCGTAAATAGTAATTATTTTCGTAAATAGTAATTACTTTCGTAAATAGTAATTACTTTCGTAAATAGTAATTACCTTCGTAAATAGTAATTACCTTCGTCAATAGTAATTACCTTCGTAAATAGTAAATACTTTCGTAAATAGTAATAAATCTTCTATAAATAGAGGCCTAGGGCTTCATTATTTTTCACGAATTCGTTCAAGCTATAGAGAGAGAAAGTATAGAGAGAGTAATAGAGAAAGAAAAAGAGTATTCGGTTACTACACTACTGCAGTATTCAATCTCTTAAATACGGTAAGGGGTGTTATTCTTTCTTCTTGAAGAGAACTTATGTTGTTCCATTCTTTGTTATTCTGTTGGAATAACCTGTAAAAGTGGCATACCCTATACATGACCTGTATACGCGGTACACCCTATACTTGGTGAAATCCTTATGTTATTCCATTCATTATTATTCTGTTGGAATAACCGGTATACGCGGAATACCCTATACTTGGTGACATCCATTTACTATTCTGTCTTTACATTTCTGTCGGAATATCCTGTCTGTGTGTTTTACACCGGACCTGGTTCCATCCTTTATTATTCTGTTGGAATATCCTGTCTGTGTGTTTTACACCGGACCTGGTTCTATTATTTATTATTCTGTTGGAATATCCTGTCTGTGTGTTTTACACCGGACCTGGTTCCATTCTTTATTATTCTGTTGGAACATCCTGTCGGTGTGAATTTCACCTGACCTGGTTCTGTTATTATTATTCTGCTGGAATAACCTGTCTGTGCGGTCTATCGCATGCATGGTGATTTCTTTTGTTATTCCATTCTTTATTATACTCAGTTGGTTAAAACTTTAACTTCTATACTCCATGAAATTAGTGGAATATCCTTGATATTTGCGCTTCATCCAGTATCCTTTCATGGAAATCTTCTTCTGATCATTCTTGAATTTTACACCACAAAACAGTATCGTGTTGACAAATTTGGACGTTAATAATTCCTGGATAAAATAATTCTTGAACTTGTTTTATTGAATTTTTATATCATTGTCATCATCCTCATGTTTATATTTTGTTGAAAGTCATCTGTGGCATGTAGTGCATAGATGGACTTGGTATGATTATGACCAGGGATTATTCGGTGTAATCATAACCGTAATATTACAAATGATGTAAAAATTAAAAATCCTCATTGGCCCGTAGTGCATTGATGGACAGTTGTTGGCATGATCATGACCATTAATGAATACACAAATATTCTTGGCCGTAGTGCATGAATAATTGTGGTCGTGATACTAAAGAATATCCTTGGCCGTAGTGCGGGGGTGATTCGATGATGTGGAATATTTATTAAGCTGAGTCTCAGCTATAACGATGATGAAAAACCTTTTAAATCATAAAAGATAGTAGACTTTATTTTCTACTTGACTCTTTTAGTGGATTGCTGGTTCCGCTGTAGTTAAACTTGATGTTTATTGTATTTTATCAGTTTAACACTGTTGAAGGCTAATGATAATTTATTCTGCATTATCTTAGTCATAATATTTCTTACTGAGCTAGTTGAGCTCACCCTTTGTTTCACTGTTCTCTTCAGGAAATGAGAATATAGCTGGGACGAGTCGGGGAACGGAGTGATGGACCAGAGAATAGTATTAGTAGTCCTCACTATTCTGTTAAATAGTGTGACAATAATTGTATTGAGGACACCTTTTGAGTTTGTATGATCTCTAGTAGACAATAATTGTATTCAAACTCACAGTTATGTTTTGTCGTATTGTACACGACAGTTGTATTAGGAAGTTGTATTTGAATTCTGTACCATGTATCTGGCGACTCAAGATGGGTGATGTATACCTAATTTTGGGGGCGTCACATCCACCATAACATGTTAACTTGTTAGAGCATTTATAACAGTACAATAATTTCTTCAATAAATTCTCTATTCCTAATTTTAAAAAATACATCAACAAATTATTATTCAACAGTTTATTTATTCTTATTTAACTCTCTATTCTAATCTCTATATATGATTTTACTCTTCAGGGTGAGAGAGTCAAAAGACTGTTCTCTATATATGCAAAATGATATTTTACACCCTCATTTAAGTGGACAACTCATCAATCATACATATCTTGACATTATTGTCACATGACTTTTTTACTACTTTATTTTCAAATTATAAAATTAATATTAACTTATTTTTTAAAAATTAATTTCAAACGTATTCAAATTTAAAATTGATATAAATTTATTTAATTTATGTCCATATAATTATAAATATTCTAAAGTACTATTAATTATAAATTTATTATTTTTAAAATTTAAATGAATCATATTTAAATTTAAAAATATCACAAATTAACTTTTTTAAAGTTAATATTGATCTTATGTACATTTGCATCTACAATCCCATAAATTACTTAAAATTAAAAAAAAGAAGTTATTTTACAGTGGAATACAATTGATATATTATACTCTTTTCTATAAATTATAAGATTATTATTAATTTTTATAAGTCAATTTGATGCATTCTCAAACTTAATAGTTTTGCTAAGAATTGTAAAAATAATAAATTTTATAAGTAATAGTATTTTTTTTCTAAATAAGTTTCAATATGTATTGATTAAATTTATATTAATTTTAAATTTAAAAATATCACACACTTACTTCAAAAAAGATTCATAAATTAATAGAGATTTTATAATTAAAAATAAGAAGTTGTAGTATATTATATTTATCATAAGCTCTAACGCATGAAGCCAATACAAAAATCAAATGGTTATAACGGCCAAAACATGCTTTGACTATTGAACTTTTAAATTTTAAATTTCATTATTTAAGGAATCAATATAAGTAATGTGTTGGATATACGACACTGTAAAGTATGAATAAAATAAAAAAAGCTGTTATAAATGCTCTTATTCAGCTTCTATAAGAGGAATTTGAAATTAGTGATCTTTTATATGAAGTTAATGATTATGGTAAGTGAGAGTTTTGTTGTAATCTAAATGAGAAAGTTAATCTCGGAAAGATGTGTACTATTTGAGAATAATTAATTTAGAGGAGCACTATTTTCACACTTATTTTTAATATTTTTATATGATTTTTTCTAAAATATCATGTAAAAATATATGTGAAAATATGATTTCTCTTAATTTAAAATGGGATTCCATGCCATACTTGGACAACTTGAAAGACGCTCCATCAAATAATAAAATATTTCAATTGGTTGAATCCCTATCCATAACAATTAAACTACTCAGCATTATCCACTTCTTGACAACAACATCCCATTTCTATTCCCGTGCATCCCATTGATCAGTTATTTAATGTGTTTGTTTTGAAAAAAAAATTGTCTGAGTCAGTCATTCAAAAAATTTGGGTTGAATAACTAAATAAAGTCCTATTTTTTGGCTGAATGATGTATTTTATATTTAATTTTTTTCACAATATTAAATAAATTTACAATAATTTTGAATTTTTTCATAGGAATAAAATAATAAAAATTTGTTATTCAGATATTTTAGACATGTCAATTATCAAACAATTTTTTTCATTCAGATTCAGCTCATCCAAATTTAAATTCATTCAATTTTTATCAAACACATCCCCTAAATCACAAATCTAACCCATAATTTAGACTTAAAAGTCAATTGTCACTTCAAATTTAGTTTTGATTCACACCCTAAAACTTTGAGCAAAAACAATTTACACCCTAAACTTTGACCGCCAAATAATTTACACCTAAATTTTGAGCACTAAAACAATTTGCACCCTCTGCGCTGAAATCCAAGTATATAAGCCGTATCACACATATTTCAATTCTAATGTTAGATAATTAATATTAATTTAACATATCATTACTATGCATGTACGGGCTAATTAATTACTCTTTTTCCCCTCTTTCAATTATTCTATTTATTTAAGGACAAAATAAAAAATAATTAATCTTTTCTCCTAAATATATGTAAAATATCTTATATTATATAAATATATTTTTTTTAAAATGACTTGTATAATAAAAAGGAGGGAGTAACATTCATCGTTTACAAGTTGAACCTTAATTATATATCATTGTACTCTTTTTTAAATTCCACAATTATATAAGCACAAAGTAAAAAACTAATGATTAATTTCTCAGTTGTTTATTTTATTTTTTAATCAGAAACTGCAAAGTTCAATTTTCACAATTCTTAAATTATGTATCATCTTAGTTAAGCTGAACGGATACTTTTTATGTCCCACAACCTCATCAGGCCAAATATATGAAATAAATAAATAAATAAATACATGAACTGGGAGAATACCAAGAACCAGTTTTTTTACAACCTGATACTACTAGGATACCACCCCTTGTCTAGAGCTTTTCTTCCAAAAAGAATAAAGCTTTTAGCTTCAACTTTTGAGGTACCTTTCAGCTTACAGTAGGGGGAGGATTCTTTCATCTTAGCAATGGAGAACTAACAGTAGGGATTCTTTCATCTTAGCAACTGCACAAGGGATTAAACTAGAGTCCCTTGGCTGATATCAAAGAGAAGATAATCAAAGTGGCCGGTCCCTACGGATCGATGCAAAGACAACTAGATGCAGACCTACATGGCGAAGCTCGTTCATATCTTTACAAACCTAACATCACTTTGCCCAAATGCAGTTCCACAACCTGGACACTTGCGATGGCGGATCTCGAGATTTCTTTGAATGCAAGGATTGCAGAATAGATGATAGCACTTCACAATTACAACCTGCCAAATACAGAGCAAACCAAATCTTTTGTCACTAAATAATACATGCACACCATACCCCACTTATGCTTTCTGTGTGACATATTTACATTCTGAAATCTGAATTTGCAGATGGAGGATGCCCATTAAACAGGGTTCTAAAATATCCCTGCCTAGGTGATATGCGGGTCCTCTACCACCTAGATTTGATTGGACGCCTACACGCCCGCCGCCAAGGCAGAAGCAGACCTCTACCGCGTCGATTTAATAAGGCTTTGAAACTCAAATGAATTTGTGAAGTTTTAAAAGAATTTTTTTTGGGTAATCTGTCATGTAAAATTTTTAAAATAGAACATCTAATATATGTTTTATATAGTATTAGTGGCCACAGCAATTATGTGGGGTAAAATAGGAACTTTATAAAATTTAGAGTAAATAGAAAGACATAAAAAATTATTATTAACAAGGGAAAAATAATAATATATCTAAAATTGTATGGGCAAAAGAGTTAAAAAGGGGAAAAAAGAAAAAAGAAGCAAGTCAGTGACCCAAAATTACCAATCTTGCTGGGCAGGCCTCACAGAGGCTTTATATTAACAGCACGAGGATCAAAAAATTTGGAGGAAGTAACATTTACCCAAATATTGTTTCAAAAAAATAATGGAAAAGAAAGGCGACACCTGCATGCTTATGTAGCGAGTATAACCAGAGACCAAAGTAAGCTTCAAAGATCATAACCTTGCATGTGTACGTACCTCTTTTGGTCTATCAAAACACACCCCACACTTGAGAATAGACTTGCAATCCTTGATTTCATCCTGGAGCTTTTGAATGGCAGCCTCCCCGCTTTCAGAACTAAGCTCCTCAACCTTTCTATTTAGTTCCATGAGCTCATCATCAAGCTTCTTCCTCTCACCTCTGGTGTATACATGAAATCACCAAGTTAATTCAGATCTAGCTTCAGGAACCAGTAAATAGATGCACAAAAAAAGCTATAGGCCTTCACAAACAAATTTCTATGCCAAGTACTTGGGAATTTTTTTTGTTATGCACTCATATCTTCCTCATTTGAAAAGTAACTAGAGACATTTGACACAGGTAGGCTGTAGAGTGGTAGATCTTCTGATGAACATGCACATCAAGTATCAGTCCACATGGAGCAGCTCTCAAGATTCTTTAATGCACATGCCTAGAAAAAATTGTTACAAATCTCTAATGGCACAAAAATTACATCACATCATCAAGTTTACTTTTGGTTTCAGGTTTACAATCTTCCAATTGCTAAGGTAGAAAACAGGAAATTGAATGACACATAATTAAAAGTAGAAGCTCCATCTTATGACAATAAAAATAAATACTAAAAATTAGAGACAGAAAAAACGACCTTTCGATATCCAGTTCCTTTTGAGTTTCATCAATCTTTCGCTGGACCTGCTCGTATTCCTTCTCAGATGAAGAAACTACAGATTTCAGCCACTTTAATTCCTTCTCAGCATCTGCAAGTTCCCACTTTGCAGTTTCCAGGTTGACTGCTAGATGTCTATCTTGTTCAGTAGATTTCAAAGCTTCCGTAATGGAAATTTTCATCTGCAAGGTTTAACATCTGCTGTTGGAGAAGGATAAGCAGCAGCAAAGATGTCTGTTAAGTTGAAGAATCCTTACCTGCTCTTCACCATGAGCAATCCTCAATTTCAAAGATTCGAGTGATGTATTGACCTGTTGAAGCTGTTTTGCTAGTGCTTGCTTCTCAGAAAGTAGAAAATTATGCGCCTGCTTTGTCTTCACACTCTCAGAAACCAGCTGCACACAAAAAGCCACACTAAGATAACGAACAACCAGCCCTAGCATCCTATTGTAACACTCGGTCAGATTAAAATGTTGCAAGCAAAAAAGGAGACCTTGATATTGTACTCGTCCCTTTCAGTAACCTGCTGTAACAGATGTTGGTTTTGTGTTTGCATATCTTCATATGCTTGACCAATAGTCTGCATCGCAAAAGAAGGGAGTCAATAGAGGCGCGAATGGATAGAACATGATTGTATCGATCTAGGTACCAAACTGCACAACATTGAACAAGCACATGAAAGAATCTTTTCAGATAATTATAGTTTCTAAACCTCCATTTCAGAAATATAAGCTTCTGCCTCTCCATCCTTAATTTTGATAGCCTCTGTAAGCTCCAAAACATCTCTGAAGGTGAAGTGACATTCAAACATTATCAAAGAAAGCACAGTATCGTAAAGAAAAGTATCTTACAAAGAAACAGAAAAACAATTTGATGAAAAACTAATCCAGGTGTAAGCACTATGAACATCTTAACAGTAGAAGAGGAGAGAACAAAGTATAAAAAAATTTAAAATGTTCGTTTAACCAAATATTATACTAATGCAAATAATGTAGCCTAGCAAATTATGCAGATGATCAGCTTTAGTAAGATAAAACAACAGAAGTTTGTGCCATGCTAAATCCAGGAAACAGAAACATGTAGATCAATGTTGCAATAATATGTGAGTTCTATTATATTGGTTGTGTCATCTATGTATATTACTAAGTTATATATTATTTTTTATTTTTTAAAATTTATTAGGTTTTATGTTTATATGTGAGAATCGTTTTTAGCTCCCTCAACAAATATGGGCTAAGAAAGAATTGTTGAGTTGAGAAAAACACAAGGTACTACTACAAAGATAAAACATAACCACTTTTCACAGCAGATGAGCTAGAAAAGAAAAACACAACTTTTGAATTAATAAATATAAACCAACTTGCATGATACTGCTTCAAAGCAGAAAATGAAATTTCATACATGTTTTCAAAAAAGATAGAACCAGAGATGAGACCTTTCAGCGGCACCCAGTTTAGCCCTTAGATCAGCTATTTCAGATTCAGCAGCAGAGAGCCTTTGTTGGCATGCAGCCTCGGCTTCATTTGCAGCTTTCACCCTCAATTCTAAACCATGCTCTTCCAAAGCATTTCTCAAAACAGCTACTTGAGAGAGAGCTCTCTGTTCCGATTCATTAATTTCCATCACATCTCTGGATCAGATAGTTGAATTTTTTTGGTGTCAAATATTCATTTATCCATTATAAAAAAGGTTTCACAAACTAGGATGAACCAGTATGACACTTGCAGCAATATATCGATCCATAACTCAACATAACTAGTTCAAGAGAATTGCAGAATGAGCTAATTGACTCAATATTCCCTTTCTATCAGTTAGTTAAATACCAAAACTCACATGTGCAAAATTATCAGGTGCTTCTTACTTATACATACTTAAAGAAATAATAAATTATTCTATCATTAAACGCTTAACGGATTTGCTTCTACGAAAATAAAAAGTTCCAATAAATGGTCTAAAACAGAGCTAATTGTCAATTAAATGGTCATGTTGATAAACCTTAAGAAACAATTATTAAAAGTGGGATAGGATGAAAATGAATCTCATTAAAAGTGGAAAGGAAAGAAAGAAAACTAAATACAGAATAAGTAAATAAATATATAAGAAAATAAAGAAAGAAAATTAATAAATGAAAAATAAAAAAATAAAAATGAAAGGAGATAAGTAAAATAAAGCACTCCCAAAAATAGAAAAATGCATACATACACACCCACATATATAAACTAAAATGGAAAACAAATAAAAAATGCAATGGAGAGAAAGACGAGAAACAAACCACACCCGAAAAAAGGTGGAATTCCTTACTCAGCCTTATGCGAATTACATCTCTACACGTTCCTATCACAAATCATGTTCTCAGTTATGTTCCGCTCGTTCAAGTCTCTTCGTACGACTTTTCCTTTAGCCTTTTCCTGCCTAACCCTCCCTCCTCTTCTAGTATCTTCCTCTTAATATACAGGACTCCTATTCTAATCTATTAATCTCTAGGCCAATTTTGAATACAACCAATCCATCTCAACTTATTCACTCATCTTCAGAGACCTGACAAAAGAGGTCCAGGCCCGCGGCCTAGCCCGGCTCGCAAAAAATGAGCTACGGGCTTTATTATTGCAACACATGTAAAGTTGAGCCATTTGGCCCGACCCGTTTTTGGCCCAACCCGTGATAGCCCGGCCCGGCCGTTAATTATTTTTTAAAAAAATAAAAACAATGCTACTTTTGAGGGTTGAACACAAGGCCTCCAAGTCATTAAATAAGAGTTCAATCCAACTAAACTACAACAACTACTTGTTTTAACATGTGTCTAAATAAAAATAAAATAAAAAGACAACCGTTTAGACAAAATGTACAATTTCTAGTTTTAATTTGTTTGTCTTTTTAAATGAGTTAAATTTGAATCATAATTAAAAATATTAAATTTAAATTATTTAAAATTTAATTTTATCTAATACATAAGTTTTTCAAACATCAATATCATTTATAAAAAGATTCTCCATTTAACTTTAAAAATTATATTGGAAAATATATTTATTTAACTCTAAATAATATAAAATTTTGAGATTAATAAAAATTTTAGATAGTTTTACTATATTCACAGTACTCTATATTGATTAAAATTAAATACATTTATATTAATCCTAAATTTAATCATATCATATATTTATTTTAAAAAGTTAAATAACTCTTTTTATCAATTGGATGTTGTAATAATATTACTGATTTGGGCATGGACATACGAATTACCTAAATTATTTAATTTAAATATAATAAAAAATATATTTCCAACTTTGCCCCTACTTCCGAGGAAAAAGAAAGTAATATATTTTTATTTTTAAACTACTTGTATTTTTATTGTTCATCTTGATTGTTGTTATCTACTTGTCACCAAATATACTTATAAATTCTATTAATCTCAAAATTTTATATTATTTAGAGTTAAATAAATACATTTTCCAATATAATTTTTAAAGTTAAATGGAGAATCTTTTTATAAATAATATTGATGTTTGAGAAACTTATGTATTGGATAAAATTAAATTTTAAATAATTTAAATTGAATATTTTTAATTATGATTCAAATTTAACTCATTTAAATAGATAAACAAATTAAAACTAGAGATTGTACATTTTGTTTAAACGGTTGTCTTTTTATTTTTTTTACTTTTATTTAAACACATGTTAAAACAAATAGTTATTGTAGTTCAGTTGGATTGAACTCTTATTTAATTGACTTAGAGGTCTTGTGTTCAACCCTCACAAGTAGCTATATAGTCTTTATTCTTTTACTTTGAGTTAAATAGACAAATTGTGTAGCATGAAGGAAAAAAAGGAAGCAGCCCGCGGGCTGGCCCAGTCCGGCCCAACCCAGGCCTCACAATTCTAGCCAAAGAAAAGCTGGACCATTTTAGCCCGACCCAAATTTGGCCCGCTTCTAGCCCGGCCCGTTGGCCAGGTCTTGATCTTCTGCTAAATCGATGCACCAAAATATTACGATCGCAATACCTCCCAATGCATTCCACACCTTCATCCATCATGCTCAAATCCTATGCTTACATCCTCATCAACATCTCCATCTCTTATACAATATTGATACCAAATATTAAAATATATCCTTCTTGAGAACCTCACACGTCTCCACATATTCACAATGCCTGCATCTCTTCTTCTTACATTTCTGAACTCGCACTCTAATTTTCTTTCATACGACAACTTAATCAAAAATCTTTAGATTCCAATGTACAATGTACATCTCCATATCTCCAACTTAGCATTAACACCTACTCTAGTCTAATCGATTAACATAATATCATCTGCCAAAACACATACATCATATCACTTTCTATTAATTGTACAATGATCATATACTAAGGCGATAGGTCAACATTACCAATTTTTCTTCCCTGAACCTCAGGGACAGAACACTTACATCGCTACATATGTATCATCAGTGAACAATCAGTAAAAAACATGATACTGAAATACAATATTAGGCATAACTACACCAACAATGGAGCCACAGTAATAATGGCAAAGCAAGTGTGTGCAAGCAAGCACCAACACAATTCCCTGACTCCAAACTCTTTAAGGGCACTTCAACTACCAAGATAAGAAAGAATCCATTAGACAACAGTTAGTTATATGGGTGGTGTTGTTTGGGCTATCAAAGTTTGCAGATTCTAGAATTCTACTATATTCATGCATACAGTGTTAGCATTTTCATCTGTTTAAGAAATTAGCTTATTATAGTTACTTCTAGTATAATCATCGCGTTCAAAACACTTTCAAGGCCCCAAAAAAAAGGGTGTATCCCTTTACTTTTGAGTTGGTATCGGGGATTCATGCCATTTTAAATAAAAATAATAATATTCAAATACCCAGGAGCAACACAACTCCCTGACGCTTGATTGAACAACAGCCCAGACAAGTACCTGCTGTCATGTATTTGTTGTCCAAGCATGTCCAGGAAGATCTGCAATTCTTGTTTTTCCTTCTGTGATTTCTCAATCTGTAACAATTTTTCCCCAACATAAACTACCAAAATGAGCTCAGTGCCACATTAGTATAATTATAAGGAAGGAAAAAAAGGATGCATATATGAAAAAACAAGCAAAACCAGAGTGAACTAGTGTAAGAAACTTACATGTTCCTTTAGAGACTTGATATCTGCCACTTGCTCAGCACATTTATCTACCAAAATCTTCTGTTCACTAGTCTACCAGAAAGGAATAGATACGTTAATCTCAGAAGACAGACAGAACTGAAGCAGCATACAACAATCAAACAGTTTAATATTCGGTAGCAAATCTCAACATATTTTGGATGTGTTTTGCAATTAACAACTTCATCTTAGATTTCTCTTGAGTTTTGCAAACTAGGATGTCTGATTGTTTTGGTAATTGTTCATAGTATTCCATAACTACTAATTTACATAGTTGTCACGGCGACGCCTAGGCGTCCAGGCGATGGAGAAATGGCACAGTGAGAGGTCGAATTGAGATGGAGATGCTAAGGCGTGCGCCTTGGCAGCTCGGCGAAGCCGTGGGACGCCTTAGCAGCTCTAGCCCAACTTAAATGTTTACCTCATTTACCCTCTGACCCATGAACATAATACCATGGCCCATCAACTTAAAAAAATGAGAAAGGGGCAAAGGCACTTGTGTTTTGGGTTTTAATGTATATGAAATTTTATTGCCAATATACTTGTTAAGTAATATAAATAATATATAAATTACACATTGTAAACAACTTGTCGCCATATGGACGCCATGGAGTTCGCCTTGTCGCCTAGGCGTCCAGGCAGTCGGCTACCGCCATGATTCGCCGTAGTGCCGTGACAACTATGCTAATTTATACTTGCGGTCATAGAGAACACCATATAATGAAAGGAAGACGGAACCTTTCTGCTCAATAAATCTTTTAGTGATTGGGTTTCTTCACGTAGGGAAACAGCTTCATGGGCTGTCTCCTTCCACCGATTCAACTGAGCTTCCATCAATCCCATCTCTTTAGACAAAGCAGATGCCATCACCTGAAACTCTGCTTTAATATCTTTTCTTCCTGGAGGAACTACCATTCTTCAGAAACAAACTTACTGAGTTCCACTAAATAAAAAAACTCAATGGGTAAGCAATTCAACCTGAATCTTGCATAGCTTCTTCCATCTTAATTTCTAACTCATTATTCTCAGTGACACACTTCTGCAATTGCTGTTCAAGTTCTTCAATTTTAGAGTCAGCATTATTAATGCCAATCTTCACAACATCTACTGAATCTGCTTTTACGTTCAACTCTTTCTCCCTTCGCATAACGGAAGACCTGTCAGCCTGGAATTGAACTTTTAAGAAATATAACATAACTAAAGCAGCAATTAAAATTTTTTATATAGCAACATAGCTTCACCTGCAGAGTATCTGTCAACGTTTTGTACCGATCTAATTCAGCAGACCAGTGTTGGAGCTGATCGTTCAGTAAAGTATACGAACGTGATGAGTGAACATAATTATCATCCTTCAGTTCATTCTAAAAAAAGCACCAACACAAGTTAGATTAACGCTTAACAAAATTAAACAACTTCGCCAATTTTTCTGCCAAAATGATGGTATCACATACAAAGACGAGAAATCCATAAACACCACCTGAAGATCTTGCAATTGTTTTGACAAGATTATATTGTCCTCCTGTGCATCTTGTAGCTCAGCAAGACGATCAGCTGCCAATATCTACATAAACTCGAATAATATTAGAGAGAGAGAGTGTGATAGAGAGTGAATCAACTACATCTACAAGGTACCTTAGTTTCCTCGATAGAATCTTTCAACTCCCGCAAACCCATTGTCTTGTCTGCATTTTTTTCAGGTGACAAGGATCCATTTACTGCCCCTGACACTGGAGTTTGCACACCAGATGCCACATCTGTCTGCATTTTAAGATTGACCAGTTTTCTTCTACTTTCTTCAAGTTCAGTCATGCTTTCTTCCAGATCACCTTTTAAGCATAGACAAATATATATGCTCGTCGGTCAAATACACAATCTTGATGAATGAAATTGCAGTATAAAACAATAAATACTTATCAGTCACCAAACTCTTGGAAATTAAAACGCAATTTCTGAAAAATGAATGTCCTAATTTTGTTGACCATTTTTTAAAAATATATGTGATTAAAAGGACATGACAATAATAATTCCAGCCTTTAAAGTTAACACACAAAAAACACATCCACAAATTATGTCTTATGCAAACCTACATTCAAAAAATTACAGTAAGTCAATAAAAGAAAAAATATTCTCTTAGGGAGGGAGTATTAATTTCCAAATCACATTATCAACCAAATACAATATTAATGAGACTGACAAAGTAAAAATGAGGTGAAGGAACTATTAGGAACCTGTAAGACGTCTTATCTCAGATTGGCCCAATGAATGGCTATGAATACATGTCTGAATCCCATCAGCATATTCTTTATGCTTCAAGTGTAGAATATCAATCACCTCATGCAGATTACTAGCCTCCTCTTTCATCAAATTCTCAATCTTACTCAATTGGATAATAACATCTGAGGACTCCATATTATAACAAAAAACAAATCATCAATACAAAGTCTAGTCTCGAAGATATTTGACAATGTTGAAAATTTTAATACATGGAATTGACCCACCATTACCAATGCCTCGATTCGGCCCAGATCGCTACAAAAAATTGTTTTTTTCCTTCTGATGATGTTTAAGAGAATAAAAGTAAAGTTATTTCGTACAAATACTTAAAATCATAGTTCTCACGGCGCCAAGGCGGGACACGACGGTAGTTGACCGCCAAGAAGCCTAAGCGATAAGGCGCCCGCCATGGCGTCCTTATGGCGACAAGTCGTTAACAGTGTGCAATTTATACATTATTTATTTTATTTTAAAAATATATTGCACAACAAAATTTTATATACACTAAAACCCAAAAACATAATAACTAACACTATGAAAAAGTCACCACTCTTTATTTTGTTTCTAATCACAGTTCAAGCAAAGTCATCAACTACGAAGTCATTTCTGCCTCCCTCACGAGCATTACTCTCATTCAAAAGAGTAGGGTCATGGGTTAGGTTAAGGTCATGGGTTGAGTTACTTGAGTAATTGGAAAAGTCCATGGTTTATGATGGGTCAGGATAAAAAATGACTTAATTACTTAATTTGGGTTCGCTACCAATGCGTGAGCCTTGGCGGTTCAGCGTCTAAGGCGTTACGTTGCCCTTCTCCAACACCAGGACGCCTAATCGTCGCCTAGGCGACACCATGACAACTATGCTTAAAATGGATTAGTTGTGCCTTAAAAAAAATTCTGGATAATTTTCATGTACAATTTAGAATCTTGACATCTAATATATGCTTTATATATTAATATAAAAAACATAAGATAAATAAACAAATGAATAAAGCTGCCTAAGAGCTAAAACACTCATAATTTGAGAACAATAATTGTTTTTATGGGGCAGGTATCCCCGACCTTCTGCAGATGGCTTCCCATTCAAAACCTGAGATATGCATTCGGCTTTCGCTCTTTGTGCTTCGATGGTATCTTCCAAGAATTTCATCAATTCCTGAGTCGCAGAATGACGCGAAGCAAGTGCTTCTTTAACATATAGAGATCCATCACTTCCATTGCTTTCACTAAAATCCAACTCTAACAGTTTATAAAGAAAGATATCCTCCGCTGGACATGATGGAACTAAACCTACATAATAGAATCAATTATTTAATATCTGTGTAACCGAAAATTCTGATCTCATATGAAACAGAAGATTAACTCTAAAAACCTCTAATACAGTCTGCACGATCCATAACTTTTAAAGTACTTTTCCCTTCCCCAGCACGTACACCAAGGAGGATTAAATCATCAACCCACTACATAGAGAACGGAGAGGGGAAACTTAGAGAAAGTAATATGTAAAAATAGACAACATATAACGGGACATGAATAGATGGTAACCTGATTCCATAGTTGGTTCACTGTAATCAAGATCTTATCATATGACGTCTGGTAATCCTGTAATTCTTTTATTTTGGCTTCAAGATCATGCAACTCATGCTTCTGCACGTCTAACTGTTGAACAAGTTTTTGATTCTGATACTGGAGAACTGCTGCATCAACCTGCAATAAACTATAATCCATGAGTTTCATGTATGAATATAGGTATGTGAAAAATGAAGAACATGGCAGAAACAAGAGTTGTGTTACTCTTGAAGATGGACACCAACAGCAGGCATAATGAAATTCAAAACCGAGGGGCGAGGGGGGTTGTGTGAAGGGATTGCACTACATGAAAGAAAATAGAGAATACAAGAAGAGGGAGACCAGAAGTACACTGCCTTACAGCAAGTGGTAAAAACAACACTTTTAAAAAGAGCAGCTTTCGAATCTCTACAAACAGAAGAAACAGAAATGCCCCTAGAGGCAACCATGGTAGAAGCCCATATGAAGCAAAAGAACGATTCTATCTTGCAACAAACAAGATATATAGTTGAAGTCAAGCAAGTTCACCCAAATCCCCAAAAGAACAAAAAATAGTAGCACATTTCCAAAGCATCTTAGATACTTCTTCCAAGATCTCTGAAATGAGTAAGCAACAAATCTTACACAGAAGCGGGATACACCTAACAAGTGTTGTAATCTTTATTACTCTCTCCATCCGACTTTAGTTGTCCTAATTGACTTTTTATTGTCAAATTGACCGATTCTAATATTAGCAAATAAACAAATGTATCAGAAATTTTGAAATGACTTTGATAGTATATTCAATTAAGACAAATAAAGCTAGACAGAGGGAGTATTTTTCAGATTATAAAATATATTGATTGGAGAATAAAACTTTGTGCTTTTGTGTGTTTCTCTATTGATTCTCTACGGGAATAGGTACTCTTATTCCTTCTTTCCACCTTGTCCTACATCAAAAAACACCTCTTTTGGATTTCCCCATAAAAAGTATAGTTACCCCTAAAGTCGGTGTATATAGGGAGAAGAGCGATGGGCCCTAAGGAAAGGACACTCCTCTCATTTCTTGATATCTACTCGAAACATTCTGGAGACATAAGTTGTCCTCCTGTGGGACATTAGAGAGTAATCTCTGACTTTTCAGGCAAATATTCAGTACAAGCCTTTCCCAAGACAAAAATATAAAGGATCCACTCCCTAGAAAGAATGAATAATGAGGGCATAGGGCCAACATCAGTAAACCATTTCCTATTTTACCCAAGGATCATCTTACAGATTTTACAGTCTATCTGCCCAACTAGGACTAAGCCAAACTATAAAGTGGTACTTTTTTTCGTTAATTTATTTTTGTTGTGGGTAATAACCAATAAGTATACACTTTCCATGTGTTTGCTGAGAAACGGATTGAATAAGTTGTGAACTTGATTATGAAGCTCTTGTAAACTTTTTTTTATCATAGTAACAACCCTAAAAATATATATAATTACATGATAATGATGAGTTTCCTAATAGAAAATTCAACATATTCAAAATATTTCATAAGCAACAGCATTTCAAACTTTGTAATTTTCATAAAGGAAGCATGACAAAAACTTTTGGGATAACAATAGTTGAGAAGCATGACAAAAATTCTAAAAAGGCCAACTAAAACACAATAACGTCAACATGCCAAATTATATTAACACCAAAAGAATGTCTTAGTTTATTAAACGTTGTTATTAGACATAAGATAAAAGAGTAGTAATATATTTTCACAGTGCAATGATTCAATTCAACAAACTAAGATCATCAAGCTCTTTTCTTAATCAAATATAAAACTATTACAAGCCTTCTTCAAAACCGAAGTCAAAACCTAAATACAAGGGGAAAAAGTAGACAAAAAGCAAATAAATAAATAAGCAAATAACTCTCAAATGAGTGCAAGTTTGGTCATATATGTAAAAACCCATCATTTTTGGTCATATATGTAAAATTCAATGTAAAAACAAAGCAATCCAGACATGGTACCAAGGAATCCCATCATTTTTGGTCATATATGTACAAAACTTTAACCCCAGCCATAAATCAGTAAAACCCTAACTTTCAAATTCCATGAAGATATCAAAACCTAGCTCTAATTCATGATATTCTACACCAATTAAACTCAAAATACAGCTAATACAAAAATTAATACCTGAAATTTCATTCGAATTAATAGAGAGATGAGAAAGCTTACAGATTTGCTTTTATCTGGCGAATTGGTGGAAGAGTGACGAGCCATAGGGAAGGAAAAAGAGTCCAAATGGGGTCGCTTTTTTTCTGGTTCATCAGAATCCGCGTTCTCCATTACGCCCCTTCAACAAAACCCACCATCACAAAAAACCCCAACCTGCTAAATTCCCAGAAAACCTTGATTGTCTGTGTAGGTATATGAAAGAGAATCTTCAGTTCAGTTACCTATATATATATATATATATTTATATGTAAGAGAAAGCTCTGTGATTGTAATTTGTATTTCTGTGATTGTATTGATTTTGATTCAATCTGTGTTGGTGCTTGTGTAGTTGTGTTTTCAAGTACCAAGAGAGAGTTCTCTGTTGATGGGTCACTCTTTAGAACAAGACTGGATTGGACCAAAGTAATTTGTAGACCCTTTAGCTAAATATATCATCACACATCAAAATTTGCACTAATATTTGGTATAGGAAACAGGGGAAGGGCTAATTGGGTAAACTCTCCACTAGTTGTTTTTCTAAATATAAATATATAAAATTGAAATAACTTTATAGTAATTTTCACTTTTTCACTAGTTGTTTTATAAATAACTTTATGTAATTTTCACTTTATAATTAAAATAAATTAAATTGGAAAAATAAATAAATTATATCTGTCACCATGAAATTGAAAATCTTAACTAACATTGCAATCGCTCCAAGTTAGAGATCAAGTTTATTGATACTTTGACATAGGAGTACTATTTTTACACATGAGTTTTTGATATTATTGTATGGTCCTATCTCTCATGAAGGTAGATTTTTTTTTTTTTCATGTGAGAGAAAATTATATGAAAATATCAAAAATACATGTGAAAATACCAGTTTCCTTATTCGATTATTAAAAAATAACTGTATCTACTACTAAAGGCATGTTCGTCAATGATTTATTTTAAAATGATTTATAAGTTAAAATTTAAAATAATTTATAAGTTATTTTAAATTGTGATTTATAAATAGAAATGTTTGGCATCATTTTTATTTATAAGTTAAAAATTAAGTTAAAATAAGTTATGAAGATATCTGGCAAAAATGACCTATATGTTAAAATAAATTGTAAATATAACAAAAATGAGGACAAAATGGTCTTTATATTTGATTAACTTATTTATTTTAAAATGACTTATAAGTCTTTTTTGAGAAGTAATAAATTGTTACTTCTCAAAAATAATTTATAAATCATTTTAAAATAAATAACTTATAAATTATGTTTAATTTTTCAAGACTTACATACATGTTGTACTATTTCTTTTAATTAATTTTTTTCTATTACAGTGTGGTTCTAAGTTTTTAATTGTAAAGAAAGGAAAATAATATATATTACGAATTTATATGTGGATTTATAATATACAGTATACAATAGAGATTATTAAAAAAATCTTATGTTATTTATTTTTTCTTCCAAATTCGTTAATTTTCAAACAAAATACTTTGACAAAAAAATAACCAAGCTTTTAGTCCATTTTTTTTCTTTACTATTCAATAAAAAAAATCATTGAAAACATAAGTGGATAAAAAACTTATTTTTTTTGCTATTTCTTTTTCTTTTTTTTTCTATTTTAAAACCCAGTAACACAGTGTGAGTGTAATACATATTTTTACAAAAAATAATTTTACCTACACTGATATCAAATCTTGGATCTGCCACTAACTAAATCACTAACGATCACCAAATCGTCATTTTTCGACCATTGTTATTATGGTATTAGGGTTTACAATGTTAGCATTAATGATGATCACATGTCATATGGAATTCTATCCCTCTCATCGCATTTAGTTAGGCTTGCAAACAAATTGAACCATTCGCAAATCAGTTCGGTTCGAATTCGAGTTTGATATTTTGTCGAGTCGAGTTGACATATGATTTCACGTTTGATTGTTCGATCGAACATGTTCGCTGACCATGTAGTTCGATTTGTTTGTGTTCGCCAACAATTTGGGTTTGGTTCGGTTTGATTCGCGAAATTCGAGTTCGGTTCGAGATCTAACATTGGTTCGAGTAATTCAATTTTTTTATGTGAAAATTATTAACTGAATTAGAATTTGGAAATATAATCAGTTGACACGGTCGTCAAAATGTTAGCGAATTTGATTACGTTCGCAAATAAGCATGTGTCTCGATCACGTTCGACTTGTTCTCGAACTGAATCATATTCGCGAACAGTTAACAATCAAACTTAAATATTTAACTTCGGTTCAAGCTCGACAAAATTTAAATCGGTTCGATTCGATTACAACCTACAGTTAGCCATAATCGATCGACTATTCCTAACTATTAGCCTTCACCAAATCATAATCACTGACCACTATCGACCGTAGTATCACCATTTTTATCTATGAAAGCCGCCTAAATTCATTCAAAACTTTTGGTCTTTGCACCATATTATATTACTAGCAACAGTCCCGTGCCTCCGGCACTATGGACGTTGGGATTTATTCTAAATTTTGGACGACCCAAATGATTTATTGAGTGAGCGAGAAATTCAAAATCATTTGTATTTTATTAGATAGGTGGATGGTGGGATTTATCCCAAATTTTGGACGTCCTAGATGATTTATTGAGTGAGCGAAAAATTCAAAATTATTTGTATTTTATTAGATATAATTAGATATATAGAATATAGATATAGATAGATAGAATTAGATAGATTGCATTTTATTAGATAGATGGATGGTGAGATTTATCCCAAACTTTGGACGGCCCAGAAAATTTATTAAATGAACGAAAAATTCAAAATCATTTGTATTTTATTAGATAGATATATAGAATATAGATAGATATAGTCATATAGATATAGATGTTTCGTAGCATCATCAAGTCACCATTTTCAACCATTCCACTATTAAATATCATAAAAAGGTGTGATTTTAAACGGTTACTCCGTACCCAACGCAAACCCACCCACCCACCCACCCACGCCCGCCCTCTCCCCCGTCTACCCCGCCCTCTCTCCCCAAAACAAAAAAAAAATTATAAAAATCCGCACGGATGGAAATTGGCTTTCTGTATGATAGGTAGTTAGTCATGCTAGCCTTGGTGAAGAACTAGTTCTTCCATTTAAGGTTACTATTGAGGGTTTAGATATCACTTAACAAGGGCCCTTGCCTAAAATTAATGCCTCCATATAAATATACTAGCTAGGTCCCGTGTCTTCGGCACTTTATAGGCAGTGAGATTTATCTTAAATTTAGAACGGTCCAAATGATTTATTAAGTGAGCGGAAATTCAAAATCATTATTAGATAGATTAGATAAATAGATGTATTTTATTAGATAGATGTATGGACGGTGGGATTTATCTCAAACTTTGGACGGCCCAGATGATTTATTGAGTGAGCGGGAAATTCAAAATCATTTGTATTTTATTAGATAGATATACTCCCTCCATCCCATAATTATAGGCTGATTTTCTATTTTGAGATGTCCCAATATATAGGCTACTTACTATTTATAAAATTTAGTTGGTTCATTATTTTACTTTAATGCCCTTATAATAAATATTCAACTATTACTCTTTTTTTAAAAGAAACAACCTTCAATGTCATTATTTTTATCATTACATTTAATGTTGTTGTATTCTCAATAAAAAGAATTCAACTTTTTAGGCTTTACTAATTCAACATATTTTGTGTATAAAAGGCAATTGGACCAACAATCAATGAAGTTAAGAGTTTCAATGTGATAAGTAAGGAGTAATTAATTTATTCATTAATTTTATATTAAGGGGTATATGTGAAAAATTTGTGTTAAAAATTAACTTAAATTGATTTCCTTAAATTATGTGCCAAAAGAAATCAGCCTATAACTATGAGATGGAGGGAGTAATATCTGAGGTTTAGGGCCTAGTCTTTCATAGGGAAAAGCCTCCATAAAATATGGATTGGGGTATAGTTGATAAACTGATTTTTTATTTTAATTTTTCTCCAAAAGAGTGGCAAGTCTTACAATACTTCTTCACATTTGTTTCAAATAAAGGTTAAAGAAATTATTTATGTTTATTAGCTCCATTTGTGATGGAAGTATATGGTATGAGTCCATAAGAATAACTTTATATGGGATAATGTCTGAACCTTGTTTATTTTATACAAAAATAAAAGAAAAATTATATATATATATATATATTGCGAATATAAGTATTAGCGGCCGGTAATCATTTTAGAGAGATAAATAATAATTCAGACCCTCCTATAATTTCTACCAATCCCCCGTGTATTAATAAGTTTTGTAATTATAATTGAATATAAATTTTTCGCAATACATAACACTCAAAATAAAATGAGTGAAGTGAAAAATATGAGAGAACATTTTGAGGAATTTGCAACCCTTGGAAGCAATTACTAAAAATGAGAATAGGTGAATAATAATTCCATCTATAAAAAGGAAATAACTTTGTGGCACCCTTCACTCAAATTAATTTTTATTAAAATAAGTAAGTTTTAAGAAATTAAGGGGATTGAAAAACAATCTTGAGCTGTCCCAATTACAAATTTTGTTGATCCAATAGTGTCAGGGATCAGAAAATAAAGAGAAGAATTGATAACATATAATGCTCTAATGAACCATATACCTAATATCACGAATATTATCAATAAGTCGGAGTCCTAAAATAAGCTCTATTTTTATTTATTTCTATATATCACGATTAATTTAGGTAGTTAATGCAATAATAACGCTAAATTTAAAGTTTATTTGATATCCCAAATTTAAGAGTAATGCTACGGTCACAAAGCATTTTATAAATTACTGATATGATATACTTTATCTCAGTATATTGATTAACAAATTGTTTTAATGTAGTCTTCGACCATACACAATATATTGAGATGAAATATACCACATCATTAATTTATAAAATATTTATAAAATAATTTGTGTCTCTAACTTACTACCCAGGCTAGACGTTAAAAGAATCTTAAGAACTAGTCTTGTGGTACTTTTCTATAACGCCATAGTCAAAATACTTGACCTCTAGCTCTGAGAGTATATAGAGAATTTGGATTCGTCAAGACTTAATCTTTGACCAGCGCCCTAAATATTTTTGAGGGTCATGCAATTAATTAATTTGGAATTTAAGATGTGAATTTATTCTAATTTCTACATTTCTATTTATTAACTCAAATTTCCAAATCAAAGACTTGTTAGCGACATTATTATTCAAACCGTATGGGAAACATGGGTTTTAAATTAATTGATTTTTGAGGTCAAACTACGACATATTAAATTTTAAATTGATGTGAATTTATTTAATTTTAATTGATATAATTATTATAATTGTATGGTATATAACAAAAACTACTAATTAAAAAATTTATTTCATTCTAAATTTTTAAGAGTAATACTAATTTTAAAGTTTAATATATCGTTTGATTCAAAAATATTTAGGGTTTAAATTATGGAAAAAACGAAAAAATTTAAAATTTATAATGTATTCAATTAAATCTAGATTTTTTGTAGTCAGATGAGATCAAACACTCGTAAAAGTAGAACAAAAATAAGTACTTTTATACAAAAGGCCGGAAATATCATTTGACAAATTTAATAAGTTTCAAAAGCACTTTATATTTAAAGGAAAACTATATATATTATAAATGTTTACATCGACTTATAGATTGTCAGTTACGTAAATAAGTACTTATCGTTGATGTTCTCTTATAATTCCATCAAAGCTCAATATATTGATAAGTTTTTACTAATAAGTCGACATAAATTTATGGACATAAGTTTTTACTTTTAACCTTATTTTTTGTCTACTTTTTTGTATTAAATAGATACCCTATAATTAGTCCTATCTATCTTTTTGCTCCTTAGTTAGTTCTACCAACCATATTTTTCCCATGGGCATGGCTTGTGTTCTTCCACATATTCTCACAATCTTCATCTTTCTCACAATTTCAGCCACCGGAGAAAATAACACCACCTTTGCAAAACCCATTAACGATAAGAAACTTGGCCTTGGAAAACAGAAACTCACCCATTTTCAAGTTTATTGGCATGACATCCTTAGTGGCCAAAAACCAACTGCCGTGCCAATTATGACACCACCAAAAGGATCCGAATCCGGTTTCGGATCCGTAAGTATGATCGATGACCCGCTAACCCAAGGACCCGAATTGAGCTCGAAATTGATAGGAAGAGCCCAAGGGCTATATGGCTTGGCATCACAGGAAGGGGTGAATTTACTGATGGCTATGAACTTTGTTTTCATCGAAGGTAAGTATAACGGGAGCACGATAACGGTGTTTGGGAGGAACTCCGTTTTCGACAAGGTCCGGGAGATGCCGGTGATCGGAGGAAGTGGGCTTTTCCGGTATGCAAGAGGTTATGTTCAGGCTACAACTCATAACTTTGATAGTAAAACTGGAGATGCTGTTGTTGAGTATAACGTTTATGTAATGCATTATTAATAAATATTACTACTTCATCTGTTCTAAATAAATAAAGTTATTATTAATTTTTTTAAAATAATTTTTTAAGACTTAAATGACAAAAAAAACCTTTGATTTCTCTCAATTTGCTACCACCTCCAGTTTTTGTAAGTTTAAAATTATAAATAAATATACTTAATTTTTAATTTTAAAATTGGTCAATTTGACTAAAATAAATCATACTAAACTAATTTTTGAAAGGTGGAGGGAGTAATAAGTTTGATGTCTATTCAAGTATAAATATTGCATCCCATGTACTTATTCATTTTGTGATAGTTCATTAGTTACATAATTTTTTATGTTGAAGAAAAGAGCCACCAAAAGTTTTCAAGTATAGTATGCGTGTGACCAGAAAATACAAAAATATTAAAAAAAATTGACTTGAGAGTACTTCTTCCGAACCCTCGTTAAATTATTTATAACTTAGTAATAATTTTGATCCCACTGAGCTCCATTCTTGACTTCGCTATTGTTAGTCCGTCAACGGACCAATTTTTGTCCGTCGCTAAAACTCATGAGTGATATGTTGAAGAACCCTCTCTCTCTCTATATATATATTTCAAATTTATTAAAATATGCAACGCAAATTGATAGTTTCCTTTAATCTATTGTGTATGGCGAAAGATGAAAAAGGGAAAAAAAATCATTTTTACAAAAAACTATTAGGAAAATTAAGAGGATGCAAGAAATACAATCATTTCATATCAACGCATAAATAAAGTGAAAAACTTTAAGGAAAATGAAAGAGAAAGGGTAACGATAAATAAAGTTAAATTGGACCACAATTTTTTGTTTGATTCTCTTTACCCAATAATATACCACTTGCCCTTGCTAAGTTAACCCTATTATTCTTTCTGCATTATTCTTCGAATAAGTCTACCATAATCTTGGTTCATGGTCGGTCGTATGTGGCATTTTCTAATTGGTTTGATACTTTACCACAAAGCTAGATTCTAAGCCATGGAAAACCTACACACACTCTCTCTCCCTTTTTCTATACATAAAAATTTGAATAAGTCTACGCAGACAGGGAAAATGGACTGAAAAATTAGACCGGTCTAATTTTTTTTATAAAATATGGTGTTTTAGGTATAATTTGGATACATATACAAATACAGGGTTATACAGTCTGTATAACACTGTATTTGTATATGTATCCAAATTACACCTAAAATACCATATTTTGTAAAAAATCCTGTTAGAATCACTACTACAAAACAGTAAATAGACAACGCGGAAAAAACGTTGTGGTTTCAGTCAGAAAAACGTCGTGGTTAAGGGTGTTGTCTATTTGACACCCTTACACAACGTTTTTAAAACGTTGTAGTTAAACACAATACACAACGTTTTTTAGGAAAAAACGTTGTAGATTTATTTTCTAAAAATTAGTAGATGCTTAAAAACGTTGTAGAATGTATGATTCCACAACGTTTTTTGGATAAAAATGTTGTTGTTTATTATATCAGATAACGTTTTTTAAACGTTGTAGATAAAAAAGAAAAAAGAAAAAAAAAAGATGTGGTTCACTTATAGTACCAATTCACCTGCAATATGCTAATGCCATGATATATAGCCAAAATGTATCAACCATTCAAAATACATCCCAATAATACTATTCATTTACAGTTTCAAATTACTACATCCACAAAATATATACCAAAATATCCATATATACATCTCAAATTCACTTTTCAATCCATAAAATAAACCACAATAAACCAAACTATTCATAAAATTAAGCTACTACCTAAACATGTGTAAAAAAGGCTAGGCAAACCAGCATCAACAATGACTTGGCCTGTAACTTCAAAATGACAAACTCTGGCATCACATCACATCTCTTAGTTTTCCAGGTTTCACGTTAGTGATAAGTACCACATGGCGGTTCTGCAAGGTAAATAAGAGCAAAAACAACCGATAAAGTAATATATCCTGATCATGGTATTGTGATAAACTGAATGTACAATAGGAGGCTGTTTACAAGAGTAAAATTGTGCCTCCAAACTAAAGAAAATGATAGGTAACTAACTAAATATTCATACCGTCAACTTATCTGGACTGCAATGTTTGTCCAGACCACTGACCACCTGCCGCAATTTAGCCTCTCCAACAAACAGTCCACATTAAAAGCTTAAAAATTGTATGGACAGGCCTAGAAATTATTAACTGCATTTCCATTAAAAACATAAGGGAAAACTTTATGTTTAGCAGCACTAGAAATTGTATGGACAGGCCTAAAACAGCTCTCCACACACATTTATTCCTAAAATTCTTCTCTGCCCCACAATAACATCCTTTTACTTCAGAATTTCACCTGCAACAAGAGCAATCAAATTATCAGGCCAGACTTATATAAAAAATATATAGTAATAAATAAATATAAAAGAAAGAGTGTGTCTATCAAAACATAAAGAACAAGTTCAGTCTTCATTACATGGTTGAAAATTAGCAGTGCACTTGTCAGGAAGCTGCAATGCCATGTTGCGATCAACGCCAGAAATTGGAGGGCCATTCACGAGCACAAGGCATAAAAACATTCAAAGTTCACTTTTCTGTTCCACTTCAAGTATATAACACATGCAGTATCCGATAATAAAATTGCCACATCCATCTTTAGCAAATCAATTTAAAATCTCCTGTATGCAAAATATTGACTTTTACTTACTTGACGAAAATAAAGACCAGCAATAGTGAGGAATGCAATAAATATGACTATGATAAGAGATGCAAATGAAGCACTGAAACGGTAGAGGAGTCCAGCAGCGAAACCACTAAAGGAAATTATAATAAGGCACAAGACACCTTCCATCCTATTTGAGCGCCACCTCACAGAAACTTGACTTGCAGTCTTATCTGTCCAGCGGAGGGTTATCACACATGCTGCTACAACAGAATAGCATGTCTAAAACAAACATAATTGTTCATCTTAGTGATACACAACCCAATTCCAAACATGAGTAGAATGCTCAAGGAATAGAATGTTTGATATAGACAAATCATCTTTCATAAATATTATATGATCCTTAAATCACCCATCAAAACAGAACATATAACTGAGCCTTTGGCATATTTTTTTCTTCTCAGCACAAAGAGTTCTAGAGTACAAAATTAATAATGACATCAATTTTGTAAGAAAGTAAGCAAAAAAATTCACCCTACTTTGCCAAAATAAAATAAAAAGACATTCATTAAGTTCAAATTACTAGTTTTGGAACCAAGTTTAAATTATGAGAGTTTGAAACGGACATACCAGTGAGCCAACTGAGAGGATGTGGGAAAGCACTTGCACATTGAATAGCCCCGCCAGGACAATAGCAATGATACCAACCCACCAGCATGGAAATAATAGTAGGCGTGTCACCTTATTCCTCACCTCTAGTAAGTAATGTTGCTCAAAACCAAATAAACAAAAAAGATAAAAAGAAATATTATAAATAACATGACAGAAAAACTTCACAAAATGTCCAACTTCCCATAAATATGCAAGGAAGAAATTCCTTTCCCTTCAACATCATTCCTGTAATGAAACTCTATATGCATATAAGATGCATAAGCTAGGAAAGAAAAGCCACTTTTACAAAAAGTGTACACTATCAGACTTGTCTGGAACTTCTTTTTACGAGTCGTAGTTTTAAATAAAAAAATCTTTGGGGCACTCACCTAGACGAGATCAAGAAAATTGGGATATGATACAACATTTTTGTAATCCAAGAAGTATAATTATTAGAAGAAAAAAAAAACAAATGGTTTATCAAAATAAAGGAACAAGTTAACTACATTATTATTTCAAACAACTGATCAGTCACATTCATATACATACACAAACAACCAAATACAATGTCTACGCTGATACTTTCTAATAGAGAACAAGCAAATTCATTCTACCTTGAGCATTTGCGGGCCTGATCGCACCGAGACAATTTTTATCTGATCCAGCCATTTTCACTATCTGCAATTAACAGCTAAAGAGAATGGGAAGGAAGTTCATTTACAAACTGATCAAATAAATCAAAACCCATAGACAAGAACATTAATCCATTAATTTACTGGCACGTGTAACTTCTTGTATACCCATGTCCGGTCCCAACATATATATGAAAGAGTATCAAGCTTGAGTTTTCAGCACTCGAGTTGTAACAAGATATTGAGCATGAAACAACAGATCATTTCCGAGACATCTTGCTCAGCTCAATGAAAAGGAAACAATTATATACAAACCTCCAAACTGCACCTGGAAGTGCCGAGTCCAGAAATGGATCAGAGGGTTAGTAATTGAGCAAAACCCAACATGCATTCAGACAACTTTGAGAAGAAAAAGTAAATATTGTAAAAAGATTTCAAAAATAGCTCGTGCTTGAATGCATCAGTAATAACCATAGTGCACAGAATCACTTCAACAACAATTTATATTTAATTGTGAGCTTTTACCCTATAAGACATCAACTTTAAAAGTATAATACACCTTTACAGTTCACTATAAAACTTGATGCTGGGTACTTCTTTTCTCCACCGATGTTCGCAATACTGAGATAGAACAACAGAGAGTTTAAGAAATAGAATTAAAGGCAAAACTCATAGAATCTGGCACAATCAGTAATAAATTTTGACTAACCCTCAATGATCTGTTGAACAATCTCATAACATTTTTGGTCTTTTTTATCAAGCTCTGGCACAATCAGTTCTGGATCTTCCTCAGTTTCTTCATCCATTTCCTTGGAGAAGCTGTATCTGGAAAATAAACCCATAAAACCCAACATTTAAAATGAGTTTCTTAAGGTAATAAATCAACAATACGCATAACATTTAAAGAAATACTCACCCAGACTTGGCTTTGTTATTGATTAACAGCTTAGAAAAGCTTGCTTGAGTCTCCTCAAGAATATCAAAGCTTGGGTCTTCTTCGGAATCATTGGAATCGTATGTATCCGTGTCTGAGTTGGTTAAGGAGCAGAGCAGAGCAGCGGGAGAGACAAAATCGGGAGAGCTAGGAAGCCACTGGAAGATAGCGAGTTTCAGGAACTTTTAAACCAATAGCACCATCAAAAGTTAGGGCAGATAGCGAGTTTCAGGAACTCCACTCGTCTTCTTCATCTTCATGATCGTCGTCTTGATTGGCTTAGAGAACTGAGAGATGGATTAGGGAAATTTCTAAGGTTAGGGCTTCAGAGAAAGTTAATCGGGAGAGAATAAGAGAGAGTAAGGGCTTCAGTCTTTCTTTAGAGAGGTTGCTCCGTGTCTTTTTGTTTTGCTCCGTGTTTCATTTCCGCGGTTTTTTTTTTAGCTCCGTGTTTTTGTTAATAGACAACGTTTTTTAAAAAAAACGTTATCTAATTAAAACAAAAAAAATGTCCTTCTAAATAGATAACGTTTTTGCATATATATCTACAACGTTTTTTCTAAAAACGTTGTAAAAAAAAAAACCACAACGTTTTTATAAAAAACGTTGTCTATTAAGCGTTGTCTATTAGGTACTTTGTACTGGTGAATAAATACTATACATTTTTTGAGAGTCACATTAAAAAAAAAAAAAAATTGGACCGGTCCAATTTTCTTGTCCTCTACGCCTGTCTGCGTAGAAGGACTCTAAAAATTTTATTAGTCCTTCTACAGACAGATTTACTAGACAGGAAAATTGGACATTTATAATTTTTTTATTGTTACTCTTCAAAAATATATAGTATTTATTTTAACAGCAATTTTTATAAAATATAGTGTTCCCTATTTTTGTATATGTATCCAAATTATACCTAAAATACTATATTTTATAAAAATTCTTGTTAGAATAAATACTATACATTTTTGGGAGTCGCAATTAAAAAAATAAAAATAAAAAATTTGCAAATGTTCAATTTTCCTGTTCAGTAAAGCTGTCTGCCAAGACTTATTGATTTTATTAATGGCAAATTTAATGCTAGCTAGTATAAGAGCGTTATATTAATTTTCACAAACAATATCAAGTATAAACTAGAATTATAATAGAGAATTAATATCTTTACAAATAAAAATAATAATATTACAAGGTTACTTTCACATGAATAATGGAAAGGTTCCACAATCTTATAAGATAGACCTTGTAAAAATATCAAATTTTATTTGTAAAAATATCAATTCAATTTGTTATAATATTAATAGATTCTCAATAACACCGAAAAATATGTAACTCATAATATCAAAATCATATCTAGAGGAAAATTTCAAAGATTAACAATTCCCACTAGTTCATTCTAGAAAAAGGTCATCAACAGTCTCTCTCTCTATATATATATATGTACACAACCAATTAAAACTCCATCATCATAATTCACAAGTCATAACCAATTGAAAAAACCCTATTAATTCGATCTCTCCAACAATATGGCTAGATACTACAACTCCTCTTCTTACTATGACTACCTCCAATACATCTCTTTACCTATCCATTTATTCTTCTTCTTAGCCATTCTTTTCCTTTTCTTAGGCTTAACATGGTACATAAACTACGAGTCCATGTTTGAGGACTTGATGGATCAGTTAAAGCTTATTGTTATGGTCTCTCCTGTGGTTCTTCTCCTTGTTGTTCATTGGTTATCGAGCGATGACCGGAATCGCATTCCGTTCGCCGTATCGCTGCTGCCGGAAAAAGAGTCTATACACAGAGCTGGAGGGTCTCCATGGGGAGTTGGGATTTTGCTAGTGTTTCTTTTGGTCGTGATCTCTTACCAGACTTCTTTACATGAACATTGGTTTCCTTGTCAGAGTAGAAAATAAAAGCTAGCTAGGGGTTATTTGTAGCTTTAATGCAAGATAATTAATTTTCTTCTTTGTACTTCAGTTCATTGTAGGATTAATGAGTTGGGATTTTGCTAGTGTGTGTGTTTGTGAAAGTCTACTTTAGTCTTCATTGTTGTTTGTTATTGAAATTGCTAAATTCAAGTGATTCATGAGTCGGGATTTTTCATTGTTTGAAGTGTGTTTTTGGATTCATTGTTGTTTGTTATTAGTGTGTTGTTGTTTGTGTTGTAAGTGTTGTAATTCATTTTTTTGAAAGTGTTTTGTTAACGTCAAGATCTTCTGCTATGTTCCAATCACGTAAGACGTTCTGATCATGCACAATAAACACGATCAACACCAAAAACTTGACGGCTTCGACCGTCGGGGGATAGCTCAGGCATGAGAATCAGTACAAGCGATCACAAGATTAACAATGGAGGATAAAATATCTAGTGTATTGAGAGAGATAAAATTATCAGTTACCTTTTCTTGGACGACCTCCTTGCTCTCATATAGTCTCAGGCCCGGTTTCTTGTGTCATCCACTACCTACTGACACAGCCCCCTACTCCTCAGTGATCTCAGCCGACTGCATGCAGACTGCTACCTTTTCTCACTGTTCCCCACTGCCGACCGACTAAGATCCCATCCACATTAATGTCTTGCAGACATCTCAGTCAACAGTTATTTTATTCATCATTACTGGTCAATACCCAAAGGAAGATATTAAATGTGTAATGGGTCGGTCTAATGAATAGGCCCAATACTCTAAAGATTCAATAAGGTTGACCCAATTGACTGAGCCCAATTGAAATGACCCGATAAATTAACCAAGTAATTCGGCCCAATATGTGAAATATCATGACCCAACATTGCCCCCTAGTTTTTTATTGAAATAAGATGTTCAATAGAAAAATATAAACGGTCCATGATGTGAAGAACTTGATAGGATTGAAAGAGGCCAAAACTGAAACTTATAAAGGCCCAAACGGTAAGGAATTAAAATAATATAGTAAATTAGAACCGAAAGTCCAATTGAGAGGCCCAAACTGATAAACACTTGAGACTTAAATCAGACGCTACCCGTTTGAATTCTCCATCATGATTATCAATTAAATGTGCCGCCCTCGTGTATCGTGTAACTGTCAGTATAAAAAGTAATTTTCCCCCAAATTGACAGTTTTACATGCCAATTTGAATTTCAGACGTCTCTTGACTTTCTTCTCTCTTTCGAGCTATCATCCTTTCTACAAATCTCTAGCAATGGCTTCCCAAGATTCCGATCAGAGTAATCCCATCCTTGAAACTCCTATCTATAATTCAGTTAATATGTGCACACCTAGAGGGGGGTGAATAGGTGTTAAAACTAAAAGTGATAGATGGTGAAAACTTTTTAAAACTTTATGCTACAGGTTTAATTCAGACAGCTACACCTGTTTATTTTAGTGTCTGTTCTTCGTTTATTATTATCAGACAACTAGACCTGTTTGCTTTAGTTTCTGGATAGTATAACTTCAAGTAGCATGAATAACAAAAAAATGCAGAACATGAATGACAGTTAAAGAGATAAAGAGAAGTAAAAATCATACCAAGATTTTTAACGTGGTTCATCCCCTATCCTCTAATCTAGTGGCCTAATCCAAGTCTAATCCCAACTAGGATTGGAGACTAGTTTTATTAAGATTTAAACCTCAATACAAAAAATAACTCCCTGTTACAAAGACGCTTCAATTCTGATGTTGGACACCAATGCCCCCTTTGCACCTCTACAACTTGTACACCTCTGCACCTGTTCTGAGACCTTTGAAGCTTCCTTTGAACAGACCCACTAAACTCTAGAAACTCTAGACCACCAAAGCTAATAGTTTTGTTTTTCAGATTACAATGATGGTGATTCCAATGGAATATCAACTTTCTAGCCTAAGGATAACAAGACATTGATTGCTAGAAAGACTATTAGAAAGCTATAAGAATTAAGAAGAATGAATTGCTGTTTTCCAATTGTTGGGGTCTTTTCCATAACTGAGCATGATGAAGCTTTATATAAGAAGAAGGCCAACAGCTATATTTGTTAGCAAGAAATCAAAATTTTTAAATCCCATAATTAAAGCCACTAATATTGACCAACAGATATATAAACAGAAGCTAGAATATGAAACACATATCACAATTGATAATTGATATACCCCATGATTTTAGCATTTAAAGAGTCCAACAAATTTGTTAAATCAAGGATATGTTTTCAAGTCAAACCAAAACACCTTAAATAAAGGAACAAGGAGATAAGATAAGACCCAGTAACTTTAAAAAGCTTCTGTAAGACTCCTTTCTCAAATAGAATACTACTTTCTCAAATAGAATACAAAGTACCACTAACAGTTATGGGTCCCACTAAGCAATAGTATATCCTTAAATAAATTTTAGTACCCACGAAATACTCTGTAGAATAGATGAACCAAATTTGGGTCAGTTAGAAAAATATATAATAACATAAACCCATCTAATAATATTTGACAGCATTAAAAATTATAAATACCAACATTCCTTAATAAACTCCAATTCAAATCTTCCTTAATAAACTCCAAATCAAATCTTCCTTAATAAACTCCAAATCAAATCGGAAATGATTTTAAAACATTCCAACTTACCAACGGAAGGAAATCAACAACAAGTGCTCATGTAATAACCATAACCCATGCATATTATTTATAATATTATAAACCATTTATAAACCATAATTTATGCATATTAATTATAATATTATAAACCATTTATAAACCATAATCCATGCATTTTTAATAATATAATAACAAATCATGAACCATGCACACGTCTAATATACTTAAATTAGTCATCATTCAAAAGATCATAAAATCAAAAACTAACACTATCACCATCGTTCCCCTTAATCTGAGCCCTACTAAAGAGGTCTCGAGCTCTAACCCCAAAGTTGCCACGACCAGTAAGAAATCTCTTCCTCCAAAACCCTCGCCCAATCCCTCTGAGTTCTTTAGGAGTAAGGAACAATATCCCCATGCCAACACCCCTTCTACGGTTTCTGAGACTGAAATACGAAGGATTCGGACTCGCTACCAGATCCCTGCCACCCATCTAGTGAGAGCTCCTAGGTCCGAGGAGCGAATGTACTAACGCCCGGAAGGTTGGACAACCATTCTGGTAACTCTTCTTGAAAAGGGGGTTCGATTCCCTCTTCACATTTTCCTTGTTACCCTCCTAGGGTTCATTGGTGTTGGGTTCGCCCAACTAGTTCCAAACTCCTACATTCATATCTTAGCCTTCATCGCCTTCTGCCACGAAGTGGGTGTAGAATCCACTCTCAACTTCTTCTTTACCGTATACAAGGTCTGCTAAACCCGAGAAAAAGGGTTTAAGGTTCTGGGTAAACTATCACCGAAGGCAGGAGAGAAGTTTGAAAGACGATATCTGGTCTCTACCCCCTCCAGCAACAAGGGATGGCATAAGGGATGGTTCTTCATCAAGGGGCCAGAAATTGCTTCTCTACCTGATTGGTCTACTCAAGATAAAGTTTCTGCTGATTTCGGAGATATCCCAGAAGAAAGAGTAAATGAAATGATAGAAATCTATGAGAACTTTCCGTCGAAGGAATGGAATTACTTACTCCTCACGAAGCAAACATAGTTATATGACCATAAATGTAAGTTTCGAACAATTTTGCTGTATAATTTTTTGAAATTTCTAGTAACAGATTTTGATATGTGATTTTCTGTCTCTTGTAGTATCTTTGATAAAGCCAACATCTTCGGATGTGAGAGATTTGGAGGATTTTCTGGCTGGAAAGTCTGTAGAAGCTGCTGAAACTCCACTATTAGAAGCTCAACTCGAAGACAACCCAATCATAGAAACACCTACTGCTGAACCCCAAACCAACGACCCAGAAGCTGACGATCTTCCTCCACCAGAAGAGTCCCTTCAACCCCGCAGAAAAAAGAGAGCCATTAGAAAACCTAAAACCGTTCTCACAGAGATAGAACCCGAACCTACCCCAGACCCCGCACCAACCATCAATACAGCACCTGCTCGAGGAAGTTTACTCGATCTGCCTATAGATGATCGGAAACGACTCCTTCGAGTCAAGAAGTTAAGAACCAAGATCACCCCCCTGACCTCCAATGAACTTCGAGTGCCCTATTCTTCAGCCGATATCCCCCCAACAATTCCTGTGGAAATTCAGGTTTCTGATGATAACGAGCCCACAGAGCCCATTCCCCCACTTTCCCGAAAATGAGAACAATCCTCCGACAGTCATCCAAGTTCAGCATCTGCCCCTTTACTAGTACGTGAACCCATTCCTGCTCGGTCCCCGTCACCTGAAAACATCTACACAGATCCATCGCCAAAGGAGAAAACTTGTTTCTGGTATGATTTTCAATTCTAACTTAGCCCTCTATTTATAGGAAAATGCTAGAACGCCAAAGGAGACTAAATTAATAAAATATTAATATTTACCAAATATTCAACCCCACCACCAAGGAATCTTATTTTAGCATTTCCCACATGCCCACCTTCTAGAAAAAAAATAAAAAAAACGTTTTTGAAATAAAAAAATAATTAAACTTTCAAATATCAATTATTTCGGAACCCCGGAACTTCAATAATTCACAATAAATAGCCCCTTTGTCAGAAAATTCGAATCTCGCTGCTTTTTATAGGAATTTCAATTCTCTACAACTTTGCAGAAGAAATTTTTTCCAAATTCCAAACAAAAATTATCCGAAATCCACAAACGGATGATTTTTAATTCTTCCAGTCTGACAAAATACTGATAAAACACCTCAGCATTAATTCCTTTAATTATATCCACATAAAATAATATATTCATCCACATCAAATAAATATTTCCTTATCATATGAATCAATAATTAATTATTCTTAAATAATATTACAGAATCACAATTATGACAACCAGACTGTTCCCAGGAAAGAGGGGGCTTTCCAATAAGGATTTCTCCTTACTGGCGCGCAATTAGATGACCAAACCTCTCCATGACAGAACTTTCTAGTCATTGCCATTAATGCTATCTAATAATATTATTCAAATAATATGAATTATTGATCTGATAATGAGAAATACTGTGCAATGACAATTATTGACACAATAATAATATAAATATCAACGCATCAATTATTGAATCAATAAAATAAAATAATGAACAGTAATTATTGTAACAATTATTGAGTAGTGCCTTCTTACGTACGAATCAATAATTCAACAATACTGTGCAATACCGTGTGCTACTGTACAACCACGCATATTACTGTATTTTAACCACCAGGTAACCCAACAGTGTTAACAGTAACAATTTACACCGTTATTTATAAAACTCAATCTTTGTCATTTTCTTTCATCCAACCGTTTTCTGTTATGGGGCCCACAAATGACTGCGCCGTCGTACGGAGATTCCCGACAAAAAGAATATTCCACGACCAAACGAATATTCCCCAACAATAATGAATATTTTATAACCACTTGCTTATTTTGTAAACTTTGCATATTTCACCTATAACCAAAGTATTATATCAAATTACCACCTTATTAATCAAGAATAATAATTAGAGGAAATTCAATTTTATTTATAAAAAGTTGGGGTCTTACAAATGGGGTTTATATATACTAAAAGGGGTGCATAAATTAATTAAAAGTTTCCTTGACCATCCCCCTACAAGAACTTTATAGCAGCCCTAAGTGGTCTATGACATCCCATCACCCATGTCCCATTGTATTGTCAAAAAAAATTTACACGCAATGCTCCCCTTTTTTTCTTGGATCCATTGGTCCCAAAATGATAGTCTCAATTATGTGTAATACCCCATGATAGAACTCATTCTGTTGGAATTGGGTCATTTATTTACAAGGCTAATTGGCTTTCAAATCAACATAGTTGCTACCATTGCACTTGCTTGCCAAAAAATGGGTGGAAAAATTTCCATAAGGCTGCCGAAAAAATTAAAATAAAATGGGTGGATAAAAATCACATGGTTGTCGAAATGGGTAAATAAATAATTGACATGGCTAGGTTCTATTTCCCTTGGGCTTACACATATTAATAGCATTAAGCTTGGACTCTATTTGGCTAGCCACACACACCCCAACCGAAATTACAAGTAACATAATAGTTTCGCTAGAAAACTCATTAAGTCTGCCTACTAAATCAATTTAGGCCTACCACCTTATCATACCAGATTTATTATTTGGATTATAAACATGTAGATACTTAATTATTATGGTAGCAAATTAATTAATTTAATTTACCCAAATAACACTAAATTATACACTACCTTAATAATTATTAATAAGTTGGGTTATTTCACATAAATTAAGTTACTCACTTAAATAATAATAAAAATAATTTAGTCCATCCAGACAAGCTTTCAAACCAATTCAATGATTTATCATTACTCTGGTATAATTAAATAAATTAATTATATACCACCTCTCTTATTTTCATCTTTTACTTAGTAATGCATTCCTTCTTTAATTTATTCCTCACTAATTCCATCATTGTGTCACACAAGACATTTCATAAGCTTATCATAATTCTCCACATCTTATCAATTATTAAAAGTTCAATTTAATTCAATTGAGTTACTCACCTCATGCTGCGTTAGCATTTATAAAATAAATATTCACACATTCTATTTATATAAATATTAATATTAAATCATAAAATTTACGGTTATTACAACATCTGAGAATGTTGAGAATATCAATCGAGCACAAGAGACCGTTGAGTCTCCACAAATCAATAATCAGGATAATGTGCATCAGGAAGACGACATTCCTCAGGCAAATAATAACACTGACCAAATGATGAACGATGGAATGTTCAGAGACTTTATGAAATTCATGCAATATCAGGCAAGAGCGGCTCCTCTCCAAAATACAGGTAGAAATACTGACAACTCTCGGACGGTCACCGCCAAGCAGTTTAAAGAACTAGGACCACCGGAGTTTTTTGGAGAGCCAAAACCACTTAAGGCGGAGACGAAGATTAAGCAGATCAACGAGATATTTGATGTCTTGGGATGCTCCGAGGAGTAAAAGGTTCTCTTTGCTACCTTCATGTTGCGGACAGAGGCAAATTACTGGTGGGAATCTGTAAAACGTACTCAACCTGCCGCACTGAAGATGACTTGGGAGAAGTTACAAGAATTGTTCAATGATAAGTACTTTCCCGAAAGTATTCGTCACATGAAAGAGGTAGAGTTCATCAAACTGGAACAAAACAACATGACTGTGTCGCAGTACGAAGCCAAGTTTGCCGAGTTGTCCCGGTTTGCGTCCCATTTGGTTGATAATGAGGAGAGAATGACGTGAATGTTTCTAAGAGGTTTGAAACCCGAGATACGTCAATATCTTATCTCTCATAAACTGTGTTTGTATTCAGATGTTGTTAATAGGGCTCAGTTATTGGAACACGATAATGAGTCAACACAACCAAAAGAGAGCAGCCGGCAAAATGATAATACCAGTGAGAGCAATCATCGAAGAGGTGACAACAAGCGTGGAGGGAATCAGCAGGCCAGAAATGGTAACCACTTCGGTGGTAATCAGGGCCAAAATAATAAGAATGCACATTTCAAGAAGAGGAGATTCAACAATGATGGAAAGACGTCAGCACCAGCACCCGTTGTTAAGGAAGGAGAATAACCACCTATCATATGCTTCAAATGTGGAGGGGAGGGACATATCAGTCCAAACTGCGCGATGCCGTCCAAAACATGTTATAATTGTGGAAGAGAAGGTCACCTAGCCCAATTTTGTCATTCATCGAAGACAAGTTCAGCTAGGATGGAGGCACCAAAGGCCGTCCCAGAAAAGTCAAAGCCGGTAGTTCAAGGGAGAGCGTTTGTTGTGACCTCCCAGAAAGCAAAGAACCCAAACGAGGTCATCACGGGTAAGCTTATCATAAACTCTAGCGAAGTATATACCTTATTTGATACCGGTTCTACCCATTCTTTTATTTTTCCTACTTGCACTCAACGTTTAAATTTGACTCCGGAGAAATTAGACTTTGACTTATCTGTTGAAACTTCGTTGGGAGAAACCTTCATTACATCTGTTAGATCCCAGAGGGCACAATAGATCTAGAAGGGGGGGGGGTGAATAGATTCTTTTCTTTTAAAATACTTTTCTGGTTTATGATGTATTGTTCATATTAGATTATATGACAAACATAAAATCTTTTCAAGCACAGCGGAATAAGTAAAAGATTTCCCTTCTTCATTGATATATTCATAATCATGCAAACATTGTTCGTTGGGTTAGTTTAGTTGTAAGCAGTTAAAACATACATAGCAGTTATAGCAGTTATAGACATAATGTAAATGACATAATGTAAAAGACACAAGGGGTTTTAAGTGGTTCAGAGACTCAAGCTCCTAATCCACTCTTCTGCTTTCAACTAACAGGATTTCCACTAAGGAAGGGCAGCACCCTGAATCTCTACGATTCCTTCAAGGCCAGCAGCCTTGGGACTTCAGTTCACTAAGAACTCTTCAAGGCCAGCAGCCTTGGGACTCCTCTAGTTCCCTAGGAACTCTTCAAGGCCAGCAGCCTTGGGACTCCTCTAGTTCCCTAGGAACTCTTCAAGCCCAACAGGCTTGGAACTTCATTTAGTCCCTTTGGACAAGGACCCTTTGGCCTTGCTTTGTTTAGTCCCTTTGGACAAGGACCTCTCAGGCCCTGGCTTCTTGAGTTGTTGTTGTTGTTGTTGGAGTCGGTGCTGAGCTGCTAAGATGTCTTCATGCTCTGAACATCTTTTATCTTTAGCAGCTTCGACTTGATCATCCTTGAAGAGTAGTTGAGTGTTGCATGATGCTCAGCTTCTTAGGTGGCTCAACTACTCCGGATGACCCCTTGATGAACTGCCTTGAAGATCATTCTCCTTGGTACTTGATGGCTGCACATGAGAGGCTTCTAGGATGACTGTAAGCTCTTCTGTAAGGAACCTAGAAGCTTTCTCAAGCTTGACACCAAGATGGCTTTTGTGATCTCCCTTCTTGCTACTCGATGTCTTCCCATGATGGACTTGCTAAGATGACCGTAAGCTCTTCTCTATTGTACTTAGAGTCTTCCCATGATGGACATCCAGATGGCATGATGCTCTTCTTTCTCTCGGCAGTTCAGAACACTCTTCATGTAGTCGAACTCTCACTTCTACATAGTAGAACTCACACTTCTACTTCTTGCTTGATCTGACTTTTGAGTGTTCTTGGTGGATCGTAGAGTGAGTCTCTGGACTTACTATTACTTGATTCGATCAGTCCACCTTCTCTCCAAAACTCAACTCTTCCAGCAACCTTTGATCTTTGAAGCTCTTCTACATTTATACACCTTCCCAATCCTTCCGTTGGAAAGTAGCCGTTGGAAGCTATTCAAATGTCTTCACAGATCCCAAGTTGCTTAATGTAGACTGCTTGATGTGACATGACATACTTTTTCTGACTCTGCAGTCTACTTTTTCACCTACCTTGTCAGATGTATCACTTTACTGTCCTGGACAGGTCGAAGACTTTATTTCTTCTGATTTCTTGATCAGAGGTTGTCCTTTTGCATCGATGCTCTCAATAAACACTTGTCCGAATTACCCTTCAGATTGAACCGTTGCCAATGCCTCAATCTTCAGGTATCCAAGCTCTACGATTCTGATGCACGTCTTCAGGGACCTGATCGTAGTGTCTTGTTGATTGGTGGAGACAACACTACGATCTTGAAGAGTGTTGATTGGATCTTCAATGTAGAACACCTCTTCCTTGTATTGTGAAGTGCTTCAATACTTCTGTTTGCTTCGACTGTTCTCAGATACTGATGGCTTAATTCCTTGCTCTGGTTCCCTTCTGAATATCAAGACACTTCAGATTTGTGGCGCGTCCAGCTTGCTTTCTCCTGGTGATCTTCCGCTCACTTATCATCAATGAACTGACCCTGCACTTAATCACTTTAGCCTTGCTCTTCAGAAGCTGACCAGTATCTCGGTTCACCTTCCATCAGTTCTTTCTTTGTCTGACAAACACTACAATCCTGGTTGCTTCCAAGATCGTTGTCTTCTGTTTTCTTGATAGCAACTGCATTAGCTGAATTTTCCTTAGTCAACTGTTGAAGTCTTCTTTGAATCATCTTGTGGAAGACTTCATCACGAACGGCCTTTCAACTCAATCTTGATGCTGATTGGTTTGGAGCTTACTTCTTCTGCTAGCCTGCATGCCATTCGTTGAGTGCTCTCTGGTTCTCTTACTGTGGATTACATCTTTGCAGTGCCAACCAGAGGCTTCGTACCTTTGGATATACTGGGAGTGCTCATTCGTTGAGAACCGTATCTGCTCTACGATTCTGACTTAGCATTGTGAGCATTACTGTTGGAGTCGTAGTTCTGCACTCTATGATTCAGCTTCGGCTGTGCAAACACTTCGTTCCCGAAGATCAGATCTTGACACTCTACGTTTTCTGCACTCTACGATTCAGCTTCGGCTGTGCAGACTCTACGTTCCCAAGATGCTTCGGCAGTGCAAACACTACGATCCTGAGATCAGATCTTAGCACTCTACGATTTCTGCCTTGAGCTTGTTGTCTTCATCTGATCTTGTCCAACTACGATCTCTGCATTTGTTCAGTAGACTCTACGATCGCAGAGTGTGGTCTACGATCCTTGTCTTTGACTTCGGCATCGCTAGACTCTACGACTCTGAGCGTAGAGTGCATTTCATACTTAGCTTTGGCAGATTGTCGTTCGGCTTATAGGCAGGCTGTCTCTACGATTCAGAACATGACTTCCTCAGTACACTACGATCCCGAGGAGGCTCTTCTCGACACACTACGATCCTTCTTCATTTCCCCTGGAAGTCTACGAACTCTGAGATCTCACTATCTTGCATACTCCTATTCTGCCTCGATAGCTCCCGAGTTGACTCTGACTCTCCTGGCAGACTACGACTTCTGGTGCAGTGCTCGACGATCAGACAAGCCTATCTATTACATCATAAGATCAACCAAACAAGCTTGATCTTTCTATATTTATAGTCCTTGTACATCATTTCTTTTTAAGGACTTTACAAAGCCGTTTTGCTTATGTAGGATCAACCTAACATTTTTGATCAATTCATTCTAAGTCCTTGTACATATATTTCTATTATCTATCAAAGGACTTAACAGCTTTTCTTGATGCAAACATACTTGCATATTCATTCATATATATCATAATCAAATCATATATAAATAGGAATAACATTCACATGTTTATTCCTGACAACATCCACTGTTAATAAGTCTTGTTTGGTCCAAATCGGTACCCTCACATTACCTGTCGATCTTATTTCATTAAAAATACTTGCATTTGATGTAATTCTAGGGATTGATTGGTTAACTACTCATCATGCAAAAATTGATTGTTTTCGTAAGGTTGTTAGCTTTCATATTCCTAATCAACCTATTATGCAAATTCAAGCAACCAAACCATTAAAATCAATCACTGTCATCTCAAGCCATAAAGCTATTCGTTTATTGAAAAACGAATGTCAAGCTTTCTTAGCTCATGTCACGGATCTAAACAAAAATACGCCAGTTTTGAATGACAGTTCTATTGTTAATGAATTTCCTGACGTATTCCTTGAAGAACTTCCTGGCCTACCCTTAGAGTGTGAAATTAAATTTTGTATCAACTTTGAACTCGGTACAAAACCCATTTTCAAATCCCTATATCGAATGACTCCTATTGAACTTTGGGAGTTAAAGACACAACTACAGGAATTGTTAGACATTGACTTTATTCGTCCTAGTACTTCTCATTGGGGTACTCCTGTTCTATTCGTGAAAAAGAAAGATGGGAGTATGCGACTTTGTATTGATTATCGAGAGTTAAATCATGTCACCATCAAAAATAGGTACCTATTTACACGTATTGATGACCTGTTTGACCAGTTGCAAGGAGCCAAATTCTTTTCAAAGATTGATCTTCGTTCTGGATATCACCAATTGAAGATTAGAACCGATGACATTCCAAAGACGACTTTCAGAACTCGGTACGGGCATTATGAATTCCTAGTCATGTCTTTTGGATTGACTAATGCTCCTGCTCCCTTCGTGGATATGATGAACCGAGTATTCAAGGAATATTTGGATCACTCTGTGGTCGTGTTTATTGATGGCATCCTTATTTATTCCGAAAGTCGTGAAGATCATGAGCAACACTTGAGGCTGATACTCCAAAAGCTTCGTGAATATAAGCTTTATGCCAAGTTGAAGAAATGTGAGTTCTGTCTTGAGGAAGTAGCATTCCTTGGGCACGTGGTATCAAGTCATGGAATATCTGTTGACCCAGCAAAGATTGAAGCTATTCAAAGCTGGGAGCAACCTAAATCAGTGACCGCAATACGTAGCTTTCTCGGCTTAGCTGGTTATTATCGGAGATTCGTAGAAGGGTTTTCTCAAATCTCTTTTCCCTTAACTCAGCTGACTCAGAAAGATACAAAATTCAGTTGGAACGAGGAATGTGAGAGGATTTTTCAAGAACTCAAGAGGAGACTCATTTCAGCACCTGTTCTGACAACACCACCTGGCTCGGAGGGATTTGTCATCTACAGTGATGTTTCGGGCAAAGGGTTAGGATGTGTTCTCATGCAACATGGGAAATTCATAGCCTATGCCTCTCGACAACTCAAAGAATATGAGAGAAATTATCCTACTCATGATCTAGAGTTGGCAGCTGTTGTTTTCGCACTTAAAATTTAGAGGCATTACTTGTATGGGGAGAAAGTGGAGATCTTTACGGATCATAAAAGCCTTAAATATTTCTTTACTCAAAAGGAACTCAACATACGACAACGACATTGGCTTGAACTGTTGAAAGATTATGATCATACCATCCAATACCATCCTAAAAAAGCAAACGTGATAGCTGACGCATTAAGTAGAAGATCATATGCGGGTACGTGTGCTATATTGTCAACGTAAAGGCCTATTTTGTATGACTTGCAAAGAATGGAGATAGAGATAAAGACTCTAGGGACCCACATGATGATGGCGAATATACGAGTAGAACCGACTTTAATCGATAAAGTTAAAGCTGCTCAAGCTACAGACCTGGAGCTGATGCGTATGAGGAAAAAAGTGCAAGAAGGTGATGTGCCAGAAGCAAGAATCGATGAATAAGGATTACTTCGAGTCAACTCCAGACTTTGTGTTCCTAACGAACCTGATTTAAAGTATAAAATCATGATGGAGGCACACAACACACCGTTTGCAATCCATCCTGGCAGTATCCAAATGTATCGTGATCTTCGTCATACATTTTGGTGGAGCAATATGAAGAGAGAGATAGCGCAGTTTATCTCAAGGTGTCTAACTTTTCAACGAGTCAAGGCAGAGTATCAAGTACCAAAAGGTCCATTGTAACCACTTGAAATTCCAGAATAGAAGTGGGAGCACATTACCATGTATTTCGTTACTGGTCTTCCCAAGGTTTCTCAAGGCGTAGATGCAATTTGGGTCATTGTTGATAGATTGACCAAGTCTGCTCAATTTTTACCAATACGAGAAACTTATACACTTGAACGTCTTGCTCGTATGTACATCAACGAGATTTTAAGATTGCATGGTATGCCAGTATCCATAGTTTCTGATCGAGACCCAAGATTCACTTCACGATTTTGGGTTAGTTTACAAAAAGTTATGGGAACGGATTTACGATTTAGTTCGGCATATCATCCTCAGACGGATGGGCAATAAGAGAGGACTATTTAAACTATTGAAGATTTATTAAGACTCTGTGTCCTTGACTTCAAGGGAAGTTGGGAAGAGATCTTACCATTGGTGGAGTTTTCCTACAACAACAGTTATCAAGAAAGTATTGGCATGGCTCCATTCGAAGCGTTGTATGGAAGAAAGTGTCGTTCTCCAGTATGTTGGGATGAGGTGGGTGAAGCAATGTTGTTAGGACCAGAGTTGGTACGTATGACTACGGAAAAGATTCAAACGATCCGGCAACGTATAAAAACCTCACAAGATCGACAAAAGAGTTATGCTGATCTTCATCGAAAGGATATGGAATTCGATATTGGAGATCATGTGTTGTTATGTGTTGCTCCATGGAAAGGAGTTACAAGATTTGGAAAGAGAGGAAAGCTCAATCCTCGATTCATTGGTCCATTTTTAATCCTCGATCGAGTAGGGACTGTAGCCTATAGACTTGCTTTACCGCCAAGTATATCTCGTGTTCATAATATTTTTCACATATACATGTTACGTAAATATATAGAAGACCCGAACCACATTATTGAGTTAGAACTGGACGAAATAGCGGAAGATTTAACGTATGAAGAGGTTCATGTTCAAATCTTGGATAAGAAGGAACATATTCTACGCTCCAAGGTTATGCCTCAAGTCAAAGTTTTGTGGAGAAACCACTATGTTGAGGAAATGACTTGGGAGTTAGAATCTGAAATGAAATCAAAGTATCCTTACCTCTTCGACATACCAGGTAAGTACCCTAATTTCGAGGGCGAAATTTCTTAAGAAGGGGAGGTTGTAAGACCCCAGCTTTTATGAATAAAAATGAATTTCTATAAATATCATTTTTGAATATTATGGAATGAATTTGATATAATGTTATAGTTGTGGATAATATTTATAAATTTTACAAAGTACGCAAGTTGTTATATAATATTCGATTGGTCGGAGAATATTCGTTTTAACAGAGAATATTCGTACAACGGCACAATCATTGGTGGACCCCATAACGGAATTATTGTCGGATTGAAAAAACAATAAAAATATCTTTTTATGAAAGTAACGGCGGAAGTTTTACCGTTAACTTTTGAAACACCTGGTGTTAAAAGTACAGTAATACGCGTGGTTGCATAGTAGCACTCGATATTGATTATTGATGCTTACGTGAGAAATCACTCAGTTTTGTTCAATTATTGCTATAGTAATTGTTGCATAATATCTCACGTTATTTGATTCAATTATTGTCGATATTTTATATATTATTAAATCAATAATTGAGATGACAAAATTATTAATATTATTATATGCAATATTAATGATGTCTAGAAGTTCTATCAAGGAGATGTTTGGTCACCTAATTGCGCGCCAATAGGGAGAAATCCTTATTAGAAAGCCCTTTTTTTCCTGGGAACGACCTGGTCGATTAATATTGTGAATTATAATAATGATGATAAGTGTTATTAAAAATATTGAGGAGATTTTTATGATGTATTTATGGGAAAAATTTTCTTATTATTTACCCCCACTTATTTTTTTTAAAAAATCAGAAAGTTATAATGTATACATGTGTATTATATATATATATAACATATGTGTGTGTGTGTGTGTTTACGTGTGTGTAGGAGTGTGTGTGTGTAGTAGTGAGTTTTGGTGGGGAGAATATGGTGGGAGTATTATTATTATTATTATTATTATTATTATAATATATACATATATATATATATATATATATATATATATATATATATATGAAGTTCAAAAAAGGGAGTAAGATGATCAATTCAATTCACGGGGTTTCCACCCGTGAATTTTATTTCTCTGCACATGTTTTTTTATATAATATATATATATATATAATATATTATATTTATTTAAAAGTTTTGTTTTATTAGAATATTTTATGGACCGTCCGATTAAAAGTAAATCAATTTGGACCGTTCATGGATTAGTTACTATTCAGTCCATTCTTCTATAAATAGAAGCTCATTCCTTCATAATTTTTTACGAATTCACTGAAACTCTAGATAGAGAAATTATATAGAGAAAGAAGAAAAGTATTCTACTATTTCACTACTCCTACATCCAGTACTCTTCTTCTTAAGGTAAGGGGTATTATTTTTTTTTATATTCATGAAGAGAACTTCTGTTATTCCATTCTTTATTATTCTGTTGAAATAACCTGTATACGCGATCTACCCTATACTTGGTGAAATTCTTCTTTTATTTCATTATTTATTATTCTGTTGGAATATCTTGTCTGTGCATTTTACGCTGGACCTGGTTCCGTCTTTATTATTCTGTTGGAATATCCTGTCTGTGCGTTTTACGCCGGACCTGGTTCCGTTATTTATTATTCTGTTAGAATAACCTGTCTATGCGAAGTACTTCATGCATAATGATTTCTGCTGTTATTCCATTCTTTATTATTCTGTTGGAATATCCTGTCGGTGCGTGTTACGCCTGACCTGGTTCTGTTATTTGTTATTCTGTTGGAATAACTTGTCTATGCGAAGTACCGCATGCATGGTGATTTCTTTTGTTACTCCATTCTTTATTATACTCAATTGATTAAAGTTTTGACTTATATACTCCATGAAATTAGTCGAAGTATCATGTTGACAATTTGGATGTTATTAGTTCCTGAATAAATTAATTCTTGAACTTGTTTTATTGAACTTTTATATCATTGTCATCATCCTCATGTTTATATTTTTTTTAAAAGTCATCTGTGGCCTGTAGTTCATAGATGGACTAGGTATGATTATGACCAGAGATTATTCGGTGTAATCATGACCGCAATGTTATAAATGATGTGGTAAAAGTCCTCATTGGCCCGTAGTGCATTGATGGACAGTTGTTGGCATGATCATGACCATTGATGAACACATGAATATCCTTGGCCCGTAGTGCGTGGATAATTTATGGTTATGATACTAATGAATATCCTTGGTCGTAGTGCAGAGATGATGTGGATTGTTTATTAAGCTGAATCCCAGCGATAAAAGTGATGAAAAACATTTTAAATCATAAAAGATAGTAGATTTTATTCTCTACTTGACTCTTTTAATGGATTGCTTGTTTGCTGCAGTTAAACTTGATGTCTATTGTATTTTATCAGTTTAACCTTGTTGAAAACTAATGATAAATTATTCTGCATTATCTTAGTCATAATATTTCTTACTGGGCTAGTTGAGCTCACACTTTCTTTCACTGTTCTCTTCAGGAAATGAGAACGTAGCCAGGACTAGTCGGGGAACGGAGTGACGGTCCAGATAATTGTATTAGTAGTGCTCACTATTCTGTTAAATAGTGTGTCAAATAATGTAATGAGAATTTATCTTGAGAGTGGATATTGTCTAGAAGACAGTATTTGTATTAAAATTCTCAACTCTCTTGTTGTATATTAAAAAATTCAAAACCGCACCCGAAACCGCTTGTGATTGGTGCGGTTCGGTTTTAAAGTGTGCGGTGCTATTTTAGTTGGTGCGGTTTCGGTTCCAAAACCAATTGAAACAACAAAAAAGTTTAAGCCTTCAATAAAATTTAACATAAAACTTACATCGAGCAATTAACTTAGTGACAAAGTCGACAATGAGAATTATATCAAGCATGCTTTAAAACTAAAATATGCGCTATATAAAACAACGGAGACTATTCGATAACAAGCAAGAATGTTTATCTAGTTCCCCAAAAATTAAAAGTATATACTGAAGATAGAATAAAATATATTGCAGGAAGGACTAAAAATAATTTATTAGACTATTACAATTATAGCATTGACATTAACCAATGCATCAAGTGCTCGAGCCCCTCAACTATAAGCCCCTCCAATAACGCATCAAACAAATTCAAAATTCCAAAACTCAATTGCTTAATTTTTGAGTCTATAACCTCTAACATCTTCTTTCAATTGGTGAAAAAATGACAATGCAAGACTGAGATTTTCTCTGAGCGTGTTCAAGTGAAAAGTAACTTTAAAATTTACTAGAGATAATACATACATACACACAAATGGTGCGGTTTCGATTATATGCGGTTTGGTTTTGGCTAATAACCAAACCGGAACCGTAAATTTGGTTATTCAACCCACCTAAAACCACCACATACGCCGGAACCGTTGGTACGGTTTTAATTGGTGCGGTTCGTGCGGTTTTTGGTGCGGTTTCGGTTCCAATTTGGTTACTTGCTCAGTCCTAGCATGCACGGTGATATCTTTTGTTATTGTATTCGGTATTACTCAGTTGATTAAAATTCTGACTTCTATACTCCATGAAATTAGTGGAATATCCTTGATATTTGCGCTTCATCCAGTATCCTTTCATGAAAATATTCTTCTGATCATTCTTGAATTTTACTCTACAAAGCAGAATCATGTTGACAATTTGGACGTTATTGGTTCCTTGAAAAATTAATTCTTGAACTTGTTTAATTGAATTCTTATATTATTGTCATCATTCTCATGTTTATGTTATGTTGAAAGTCATCTGTGGCCTGTAGTGCATAGATGGACTTGGTATGATTATGACAAGGGATTATTCGGTATAATCATGACCGTAATGTTACAAATAATGTGAAAATTAAAAGTCATCATTGGCCCGTAGTGCATTGATGGACAGTTTTTGGTATGATTATGGCTATGGATTCTCTTCGGCCAAGGGAGCAAAGATGAATTGTTTTATGGCATGATCAGGACCGTTGATGAAAACACGATTATCTTTGGCCCGTAGTGTATGGATAATTCGTGGTCGTGATACTAAAGAATATCCATGGCCTGTAGTGCAGGGATGATTTAATGATGTGGGTTATTTATTGAGCTGAGTCTCAGCGATAAAAGTGATGAAAAACTTTTTAAATCATAAAAGATAGTAGATTCTATTCTCTACTTGACTCTTTTAATGGATTGCTTGTTCCGCTGCAGTTAAACTTGATGTCTATTATATTTTATCAGTTTAACATTGTTGGAGGCTAATGATAATTTATTCTGCACTATCTTTGTCATAATATTTCTTACTGGGCTAGTTGAGCTCACCCTTTCTTTCACTGTTCTCTTCAGGAAATGAGAACATAGCAGGGACTAGTCGGGGAACGGAGTGACGGTCCAGAGGATAGCATTAGTAGTCCTCATTATTCTGAGAAATAGTGTATTAATAATTATAATGAGGACTCTTTTTGAGTTTGTATAATCTCTAGTAGACAATAATTGTATTCAAACTCACAGTTATGTTTTGTCGTATTGTACACGACAGTTGTATTAGTAAGTTGTATTTGAATTATGTACCATGTATCTGACGACCCAAGATGGGTGATGTATACCTATTTTTGGGGGCGTCACAGTTGGTATCAGAGGTTAGGGATATGATCCCTGGCTAAGATGCGAGACTAGAACTAGGAGGGGAAAGACGGGGAATTCCTTCGCTAGTATGACCTACCTAAGTTTATTTTGTATTTAATTGGTCGGTCAAAGTATAGGGATAATATGTGATATGTTAATTAACCCTTGTTTTGTGGCAGTGTTTGAAAATGGCATCCGAGAATGTTGAGATTATCAATGGAGCTCAGGAGACCGTTGAGTCTCCACAGATCAATAATCAGGATAATGTGCAACTAGAGGACAATACTCCTCATGAAAATAATAACACCGATGAAATGGTGAATGATGGAATGGTTAGAGACTTTATGCAATTCATGCAACAACAGGCGAAGGCAGCTCATGTCCAAAATGCAGGTAGAATTACTGATAACTCTCGGACGGTCACCGCTAAGCAGTTCAAGGAGCTGGGACCACCGGAGTTTTTGGGAAAGCCAGAACCACTTAAGGCGGAGACATGGATAAAGCAGATTACCAAGATATTTGATGTCTTGGAATGCTCAGAGGAGCAAAAGGTTCCATTCACCACCTTTATGTTGCGTGAAGAAGCAGATCATTGGTGGGAATCTGTAAAACGTACCCAGACTGACGCACTCAAGATGTCTTGGGAGAAGTTCCAAAAATTATTCAATGACAAGTACTTTCCTGAAAGTATTCGTCACATGAAGGAGGTAGAATTCATCAAGCTGGAGCAAAACAATATGATCGTGTCGCAATACGAGGCTAAGTTTGCGGAGTTATCCCGGTTTGCGTCCCATTTGGTCTATAATGAGGAGCGAATGACGCGAATGTTTTTGCGAGGTTTGAAACCCGATATACGTCAATACCTCCTTTCTCACAAACTTTGTTTATATTCAGATATTGTGAATAGGGCTCAGTTAGTGAAGCGCGATAATGAGTCATCACAACCAAAAGGTAATGACCAGCAACACGATAATAATCATACCGGTGGCAACGACCATCGGAACAATGATAACCATCGCGGGGGAAATTATCATACCAAGAATGGTAACCACTTCGGTGGTAATCGTGGCCAAGATAATAGAAATGGATATTTCAAGAAGAGAAGGTTCAATAATGATGGAAAGACAGCAACGCCAGCACCCGTTTCAAAGGAAGAAGAATGACCACCGGTCGTATGTTTCAAATGCTGACAGGAGGGACACATCCGTCCAAACTGTACGCAGCAGTCCAAAGCATGTTTTAATTGCGGAAGAGAAGGTCACCTAGCTCGATTTTGTCGTATGATGAACTCAATTCCAGCTGGGATAATGATGCCAAAGGATGTCCCAGACAAGCCAAAGTTGGTAGTTTAAGAGAGAGCCTTTTTTTTTCTCTCGTGACGAGGAACCTGAATAAAATTATCACGGGTAAGTTAGTCATAAACTCTTGCGAAGTCTATACCGTGTTAGATACCGGTTCTACTCACTCTTTTATTTCACCTAGTTGTGTTCAATATTTGTACTTAACTCCGGAGAAGTTAAACTTTGATTTATCTATTGAAACTCCATTGGGAGAAACCTTCGTTACCTCCACTGTTTATAAATCTTATTTGATTCAAATCGACACTTTCACGTTACGTGTTGATCTTGTCTCTTTGAAAATACTAGCCTTTGATGCAATTTTAGGAAACGATTGGTTAACTACTCGTCATGTTTTCGTAAGGTTGTTAGCTTTCATATTCCTAACCAACCTATTATGCGAATTCAAGCAACCAAACCACTAAATTCAATCATTGTCATATCAAGCCATAAGTAAAGAGCCCCGATCCTTTTGTTGATGACTTCCTTGTGTGGAATGCACCTAAGCCAGACTTTCTGTAGGCGACATCATGAATGACGATAACAAGTTGATAGGTATCATTGTGAGGTGCTATCTAGGTTAAGGGATAAAAGTCACAGTTGGTATCAATGTGACGTACTATCCAAGTCTTGGATGTGAGTAACAGTTTTGAAAGATATTTTTTATCATTAATAAATCTCTTGACGTATTCCTGAAGACTTCTTAGCCTATCCCAGAGCGTGAAATCAAATTTTGTATTGACACAAGTACAAAACCCATTTCTTAAACCCTCAAAATAATTTTTTCAACTAAAACGAAAGTAACATGCACCAAAGACGTTTACTTGAGCTGTTGAAGATTACGATCGTACTATTCAATATCATCGTGGAAGAGCGAACGTGGTAGCTGACGTGTTGAGTAGAAGATCGTATGCATTTACAAGTGCGATGTTGTTAACACAAAGACTCATTTCGTATAACTTGCAAATGATGAAGATAGAGTTAAAGACTCTAGGGACCCACGTGAAGATAACGAATATACGAGTAAAATTAACTTTAATCGATAAAGTTAAAGACGCTCAAGCTACATAACCGAATCTGATGAATGTGAAGAAGAAGGTTCAAGAGGGTGTTATTTTAGAAGCAAGAGTTGCTGAATAGCGGAAATCTCAACCCTCGATTTAATTGGCCCATTTGAAATCCTCGATTGAGTAGGAACTGTGGCTTATAGACTCGTTTTACCGCCAAATATATTGCGTGTTCATAACGTTTTTTTCTCGTATCGATGTTATGTAAATATGTGGACGACCCGAACCACATTATTAATTTAGAACCGGACGAGATAGCGGATAATTTAACGTTTGAAGAGATACGTGTTACAATATTGGATAAGAAGAATCGTATTCAACACTCAAAGGTTATATCTCAAGAGTTAGAATTTGAAGTGAAGTCAAGGTATCCTCACCTGTTTGGCATACCAGGTACGTACGTAAATTTCGAGGGCGAAATTCCATAAGGAGGGGAGATTGTGAAACCCCGAATTTTATGAATAAAGAATTAATTTTCTCGAAATAATTTTTTTATATTATGGTGTGAATTTGAGATAATATTATAGTTGTGGGTAGTATTTATAAATTTTGCAAAGTATGCAAGTTGTTATATTATATTCGATTGGTCAGGGAATATTCTTTTTGTCAAAAAATATTCGTACGACGGTACAATTATTGGTGGACCCCACAACGGAATTATTGTCGGATTGAGAAAACGACAAAAATATTTTATTGAAAATAACGGCGGAAGTTTTACCGTTTATACTGTTGAACTACTGGGTAGTAAAAGTACAGTAATACGCGTTGTAGCATAGTAGCACACGGTATTGATTATTAATATTTATGTGAGAAGTCGCTCAGTTTGATTTAATTATTGTCGATTAATAATATGAATTATTATAGCGATGATGACGTTTTATTTTATTCGTATTATTAACGTAATAAAACAGAAACAACTTTTTATATAAAACAGAATACTTTATTAAAGTTATTCTATAAATAGAATATATTATATTTTATTATGCATAGTATTGCATAGTGTTTTGCATAGTGTTGCATAGTGTTTGTATAGTAAAAATCTTTTTATATAAATAGAATATATTATATTTTATTTAAAAGATTTTTCTTTAAATATGGACCGTAAGATTAAAGTAAATCAATCTGGACCGTTCATGGATTAGTTACTATGCATTCCATTTTCCTATAAATAGAAGCTCATTCCTTCATTATTTTCTTACGAATTCACTGAATTCTAGAGAGAGAAACTATAGAGAGATAGAAGAAAAGCTTTTGCTACTTAACTTTTCTTCTCCTATATCCAGTTTCTGTTACGGTAAGGGGTGTTATTCTTTCTTCTTGAAGAGAACTTATGTTATTCCATTCTTTGTTATTCTGTTGGAATAACCTGTATACGCGGAATACCCTATACTTGGTGACACCCATTTACTATTCTGTTTTTATATTTCTATCGAAATATCCTGTCTGTGCTATACGCCGGACCTGGTTCCATTTACTATTCTGTCTTAACATTTTTGTCGGAATATCCTGTCTGTGCTATACGCCGGACCTGGTTCTATCATTTATTATTCCGCATTTATTATTCTGTTGGAACATCCTGTCGGTGTGAATTTCACCTGACCTGGTTCCGTTATTATTATTTTGCTGGAATAACCTGTCTGTGCGGTCTCTATCGCATGCACTAGGGGTGAGCATGGTGCGGTTTGGTGTGGTTTGAAGTCCAAACCGCACCCGAAACCGCTTGTGATTGGTGCGGTTCGGTTTTAAAGTGTGCGGTGCTGTTTTAGTTGGTGCGGTTTCGGTTCCAAAGCCAATTGAAACAACAAAAAAGTTTAAGCCTTCAATAAAATTTAACATAAAACTTACATCGAGCAATTAACTTAGTGACAAAGTCGACAATGAGAATTATATCAAGCATGCTTTAAAACTAAAATATGCGCTATATAAAACAACGGAGACTATTCGATAACAAGCAAGAATGTTTATCTAGTTCCCCAAAAATTAAAAGTATATACTGAAGATAGAATAAAATATATTTGCAGGAAGGACTAAAAATAATTTATTAGACTATTACAATTATAGCATTGACATTAACCAATGCATCAAGTGCTCGAGCCCCTCAACTATAAGCCCCTCCAATAACGCATCAAACAAATTCAAAATTCCAAAACCCAATTGCTTAATTTTTGAGTCTATAACCTCTAACATCTTCTTTCAATTGGTGAAAAAATGACAATGCAAGACTGAGATTTTCTCTGAGCGTGTTCAAGTGAAAAGTAACTTTAAAATTTACTAGAGATAATACATACATACACACAAATGGTGCGGTTTCGATTATATGCGGTTTGGTTTTGGCTAATAACCAAATCGGAACCGTAAATTTGGTTATTCAACCCACCTAAAACCACCACATACGCCGGAATCGTTGGTACGGTTTTAATTGGTGCGGTTCGTGCGGTTTTTGGTGCGGTTTCGGTTCCAATTTGGTTACTTGCTCAGTCCTAGCATGCACGGTGATATCTTTTGTTATTGTATTCGGTATTACTCAGTTGATTAAAATTCTGACTTCTATACTCCATGAAATTAGTGGAATATCCTTGATATTTGCGCTTCATCCAGTATCCTTTCATGAAAATATTCTTCTGATCATTCTTGAATTTTACTCTACAAAGCAGAATCATGTTGACAATTTGGACGTTATTGGTTCCTTGACAAATTAATTCTTGAACTTGTTTAATTGAATTCTTATATTATTGTCATCATTCTCATGTTTATGTTATGTTGAAAGTCATCTGTGGCCTGTAGTGCATAGATGGACTTGGTATGATTATGACAAGGGATTATTCGGTATAATCATGACCGTAATGTTACAAATAATGTGAAAATTAAAAGTCATCATTGGCCCGTAGTGCATTGATGGACAGTTTTTGGTATGATTATGGCTATGGATTCTCTTCGGCCAAGGGAGCAAAGATGAATTGTTTTATGGCATGATCAGGACCGTTGATGAAAACACGATTATCTTTGGCCCGTAGTGTATGGATAATTCATGGTCGTGATACTAAAGAATATCCATGGCCTGTAGTGCAGGGATGATTTAATGATGTGGATTATTTATTGAGCTGAGTCTCAGCGATAAAAGTGATGAAAAACTTTTTAAATCATAAAAGATAGTAGATTTTATTCTCTAATGGATTGCTTGTTCCGCTGCAGTTAAACTTGATGTCTATTATATTTTATCAGTTTAACATTGTTGGAGGCTAATGATAATTTAATCTAAAAATTATTAAATTTAAAATTGAGATTATTCAATAAATAATAAATTTATAATAATTTTAGATAGTTTAGTGATACACAAGGTCCAAATAGTTTATATGAAGATGACCAGTTGAAAGGAAAGGCTCCGCACCAAACCCAAGTGAATCTCTCACTATTCAAACACCGGAGAGGTTCGTTTCATTGTGGGGCTACATTTGTCCAACGACAAACTTGGAAAGTAATATGACATCTACAAAATTTGTCTTTTGTTTGGATTAAAATTAATGGAATTTATATCAATTCTAAAAATATTTTAAATTGATTTTAAAAAGTCAATAATAATTTAATATTTTAGTACAAGTGGTAAAAATAGTCCGGAATCGAGTCGAACAGTACCTTACTCATATTCTACTCAAAACTTTTTTAAGGTACTCGAATTCGTACTCGGATTCGAATAAAATTTTACAATTTTTGCTCATATTCGACTCATTTTATTGTACTCGAGTTCGACTCGACTCAACTCGTTTTTTAATCGAACTACTCGCGAGCATTTGAGACATACACGGATTATAACTGGATCATTTATATTATGATAATGTATATAAAATTAACTCAGTTAAGTTGTTAAAATAATTAAAAATTAAACACTTCGAATTAGATCTATAGCCTTGTAAAAAAATTAATAAGATAAACTACTTCCAACTCTTTATGTGGAGAATTTGATTGTTAAATAATATATATTAAATAAATTAATTGTACTCGATATTATATATGAATAAGGATCAACGAACTTGTATCGAGTATATATCAATGAGGTAAGGAAAATTCGACTCTCTAAATGAGCGAACATTGAGTGACTGATATTCGACTCGTATAAATGTCTCGGTATTAAAATAAATTCGTATTCAACTCGTTTAAGAATCGAATTCGAGTCTCGCTTGAATTTTTTGAGTCGATCCCAAACTGGGTTTCAAACTATTCGGGTTCATTTTCAGCCCTATTTGGTACAAAAGGAGTATTATTCTATTAAGTGGTAGAATGTTGAAATTGACTCATACTTCTGCGGGTTCGACGAATGGCCACTATGACTACCCAGATGGGGGTCTCGCTTCTCGGTGAGCTAATGGTTGCCCAGCTCGCCTGTGACACCACCAAAATAGGTATACATCACCCATCTTGAGTCGCCAAATACATGGTACAAAATTCAAATACAACTTAATTATACATCAGCCGTGTAAAATACGACAAAAACATATGCTGTGAGTTTTAATACAAATATTGTCATCTAGACAATATCCACACTCAATTGAGTTCTCATTACATTTATTATCACACTATTTAACAGAATAGTGAGGACTACTAATGCTATTATCTGGACCGTCACTCCGTTCCCCAGCTAGTCCCTGCTACGTTCTCATTTCTTGAAGAGAACAATGAAAGTAAAAGGGTGAGCTCAACTAGCCCAGTAAAAAATATTATGATTAAGATAATACAGAATAAATTATCGTTAGTCTTCAACAGTGTTACACTGATACAATATAACAAACATCAAATTTTACTGCAGCGGAACAAGCAATCTATTAAAAAAGTCAAGTAGAGAATAAAATCTACTATCTTTTATGATTTAAAAGGTTTTTCATCACTTTTATCACTGGAACTCAGCTTAATAAATAATCCACATCATCCTTGCACTACGGCCAAAGATATTCATTAGTATCACAACCACAAATTATCCATGCACTACGGCCAATGATGTTCGTGTATTCATCAATAGCCATGATCATGCCAACAACTGTCCATCAATGCACTACGGGCCAATGAGGACTTTTACCACATCATTTGTAACATTACGGTCATATGATTATACCGATTAATCCCTGGTCATAATTATACCAAGCCCATCTATGCACTACATGCCACAGATGACTTTCAACATACTATAAACATAAGGATGATGATAATGATATAAGAATTCAATAAAACAAGTTCAAGAATTAATTTATCTAAGAACTAATAACGTCCAAATTGTCAACATGATACTTCTTTGTAGAGTAAAATTCAAGAATGCTCAAAAGAATATTTTCATGAAAAGATACTGGATGAAGCGCAAATATCAAGGATATTCCACTAATTTCATGGAGTATAGAAGTCAAAACTTTAACAAACTGAGTATAGTAAAGAATGGAACAACAAAAGAAATCATCAGGCATGCGATAGACCGCACAAACAGGTTATTCCAACAGAATAATAAATAACGGAACTAGGTCATGCGTAAACGCACAGACAGGATATTCCAACAGAATAATAAATAACGGAACCAGGTCAGGCGAAATTCGCACCGACAGGGTGTTCTAACAAAATAATAAATAACGGAACCAGGTCATGCGTAAACGCACAGACAAGATGTTCCAACAGAATAATAAAGAATAGAATAACAGAAGAATTTTACCATGTATGTGGTACTTCGCATAGACAGGTTATTCCAACATAATGATAAAGAATATAATAACAGAAGAATTTCACCATGTATGCGGTACTTCGCATAGACATGTTATTCCAACATAATGATAAAGAATGGAATAACAGAAGAATTTTACCAAGTATAGGGTAGACCGCGTATACAGGTTATTCCAACAGAATAAAAAAATAGAATAACAGAAGTTCTCTTCATGAATACGAAAGAAATAATACCCCTTACCTTAGAACAAACTGGATATAGGAGTAGTAAAGTAGCAGAATATTTTTCTTCTTTCTCTCTATAATTTCTCTCTCTAGAGTTTCAGTGAATTCGTAAGAAATAATGAAGGAATGAGCTTCTATTTATAAGAGAATGGACTGAATAGTAACTAATTCCTGAACGGTCCAGATTGATTTACTTTTAAACGGATGGTCCATATTGGTTTACTATAAAATATTCTAATAAAACAAAATCTTTTAAATAAAATATAATATATTCTATTTATAATCTAATAAAACGAATAACTTTATAAAAGTATTATGTTTTATATAAAAAGCTTTTCTGTTTTATTACATTAATAATACTAATAAAACAAAACTTCATCATCATTATTATAATTCACACTATTAATCGACCAGGTCATTCCCAGGAAAGAGGGAGCTTTCTAAAAAGGATTTCTCCCTATTGACGCGCAATTAGGTGACCAAACCTATCCTTGGTAGAACTTCTAGACATCATTAATATTGCAAATAATAATATTAATAACTTCGTCGTCTCAATTATTGATTTAATAATATATAAAATATCGACAATAATTGAATCAATTAACGTGAGATACTATGCAACAATTACTGAATCAATAATTGAATAAAACTAAGTGACTTCTCACGTAAACATCAATAATCAATACTGTGTACTACTATGCAACCACGCGTATTTCTGTACTTTTAACACCGAGTGTTTCAACAATTAACGATAAAACTTTCGCCGTTATTTTCGTAAAATATTTTTATCGTTTTCTCAATCCGACAATAATTTCGTTGTGGGGTCCACCAATGATTGTGCCGTCGTACGAATATTCCCTGTTAAAACGAATATTCCCCGACCAATCGAATATTATATAACAACTTGCGTACTTTGCAAAATTTATAACTATTACCCACAACTATAACATTATATCAAATTCATTCTATAATATTCAAAAAATGATAATTATAAAAAATTCATCTTTATTCATAAAAGTTAGGATCTTACATTGCCGGTGAGATGGTAGGGATTGCAAGGGGACAGCGCCCCCTGGAAGCCAAGCGTAAACTGCAATTGAGCTTGAGGATTTATTAATAGCCAGTCTTGGATATTACTAATGTGTTGGGTCTCATGTATTTGGACTCATATTATAGCGGTTAGGGTTTCTCTAGTTACTATAAAAAAATATATATTATTTAGTGTGTGAATTATTGTAGAGCGTGTGAGACATCTAATAAATATATTAGACAAACAGAACTAGCCAAATTGATAAACTTGGATATATTGCGTATTCTTACTTTTAAATCTTTCATATAATATCTGTATGATTGTAATCTTATTCGTTCTTAAATTCTAACATTCATTAATATTAAAATTTGAATCTCATAATTTTTATTGAATCAAATTATTGCTAATACATGTATTTGGAAAAGCATTTTTGGATGAATATGGGGATACTCCACAAATATTAAGAAATGTAATTCATATTTTATCTAATTGATTAAAATAGTTATAAATTTCAATATTACCCAACTGAATCCGAATTATAAAATTTTCAACTGTCTTATATCTTCTTTTCGTTCTAATTTGAACTTCGGAATTGGTTTCTTTTCGTTATAAAATTTTCAACTGTCTTATAAGATTTAAAAAAGTTTCGTTTTTTATAAACTAAAACATAATAAAATTAAGTTATAATATTATTAAAAATAATTAATATTAATATTAAAAAAAATTTGTACAAAAAATTATTAAAAAATTAATTTACCGAGTTAACTTACCTGCTTTTACCGGTTAAACCACTGATTTAAAACGAATTTTAACCAAACTAGTTCAACCAGATCTAACCAGATATAGAACTGATTCTTGGTTCAACCAGTTAATATGTTTGGTCCAAGTTTCAAAAAACAATGATTAGTATTAATAGTGGGTTGAAACATTAATTTGGAAAAGCTTTTGTTACATTAATGTGATGCAAATTACATAGATGGAAACATGTACTATTTATGTTCCACTCGTCCTTCTCGATACATAAGAACTGTGCTTCTTCGCCAATCATTATCAAACCTAATTTTCACGAACACCCTCTCACCCTCATCTATTCTAATCCACACACATACATACATACATAATACATACTTTGTACAAGTAAATATCTTGTTCTCATAGATTAATTAGAGACTTCTTCAAAAAGTATTAGTAATGGATGATTAAGTCATCATGGCACTGCAAAATACAAACAAACAATTAGATCTGTTTGATTAATTGATTACCAACTCTAAAACAAGTTTTTTTGCCAGATCTAAACCAAAACAACACGATCTTCTTAACATCATTTTTAGAAATAAATTCCTAAAAAAAAGCAAGTAATTAAGAAATGGAAAATAGAAAATAAAATTTTGAACTCACCAGAGGTGAAAATATGTATGGAGTTGAATAGAAGGATGATCGTGATGACTGGGTTTGACTGATGATTGATGAAGAAAAACATTTCTTATGGATCCGGAAAGGACATGTGGTACATAAATAAACAAACTTACAAACTAATTAAATTTGTTGCTCCAATCTCTATTCCCTAGTGTAACTCTACCATCATATCATATCATATATACAACAAGATTTGCCTATTAATATATATTTTTTGGTAATATAAAAAATATTAAAAACAAAAAACTTAACATATTCCTGAACGAGTATCCTCACTAAATGAAGATCATTGGATGCCCATGGCTACTCTCTCTCTCTCTCTGTATTAGAGAAATATGAACATCATAGATCTATACATATATAGGGGGAAGAATATATATACATATATATCGGCAAGGATTAAGAGCACTCTTCTTAAAAAATATTTTTTTTAAATAGCATTCTTTTATTAAAATTATGTCGTTGGAGATGTCTAGAGATAGATTTACAATTGAATAACTAGGCGGACATGATTATTGGACAGGAAAATTGGACCGGTCCACTTTTTTTTTTTTTTTTTTTGGTGACTCTTAAAAAATGTATAGTATTTATTTCAACAGAAATTTTTACAAAATGTAGTGTTTTAGGTGTAATTTGGATACATATACAAATACAGGGTATTTGTATATGTATATGTATAACCCTGTATTTGTATATGTATCCAAATTACACCTAAAACACTACATTTTGTAAAAATTTCTGTTGGAATAAATACTATACATTTTTTAAGAGTCACCAAAAAAAAAAAAAAAAAAAAAAAAAAGTGGACTGGTACAATTTTCCTGTCCAATAATCCGGTCCCCATAGAAGGACTCTTTACAATTATATGTATAGACATAGAGCGGAATATAGTATTACAACTGATATTTTTATATAAAATTAAAATTGATATGCGACAAAACTCATCTGAAAATATAATTTTAACAAGTAAAAATATCATTATTTTTCTATATTATTTACTAACCAGAAGGGCCAAGTCAAAAGATTCTCCAAGTTGATAAATTAAACCTGTGTTTCTGATTTTAAAATTGATGATAATTTTTTTTTTGAAAATTACAAGTTTTTTTGGGTCTAATTTTTCCGTTTTCAAATTTTTTAATGAATACAAAACAAAAGAAAATTAAGAAAAGCTTTTCAAAAAATTTCGTCTAAAGATAAATAAAAATTTCAAAGGAAATTCAAACAGCACAACAAATTATTTTATAACTACTATAATAGTTTTACATGCAAATACAAGTCTAAGGCTGTAAAATGAGTAAACAGTTCGGGCTCGATTCATACTCATTCGACTAAAACTTTGACTCGAGCTCGACTCGAAATATAAATGAGTCAAATATGAGCATATTTTAAAGTTCAATAAATTACTCAAATCTACTGAAATTATAATTTTCTATTGATACTCGGATCATATTCGTTGAAAAAGTCTAAACTGTTCGGGCTCGATTCGGAATCGTGTTCGACTCGATAGCTAAATGAGCCTTAATCAAACCTTATTTTGTTCTCGATAAATTTTGTGAACCAAATCTGAGTAACTTAATACTCGGATCGACTCGGTTCGTTTATACCCTTAAATACAACAAATTAGCACTCCCTCTGTATAAAGGCAAGTATATGATTATTTTTGAATTTTCAAAATTAATATAAATTTTTAAATAAATTAAAATTTATTTTTCAATCAATCAATTAAAATGTTTTAAATCGAAAAGTAGTACACCCTCCGTTCCTTAATATAAATCGTTTTAAAGAAATATTTTTGTTCCTTAATATAAGTCGTTTGAGAATTTAAAGTAAGTATTAATTGTTTAGTTTCTAATATTACCCCAAGTATTAAATGTAACTTTGGTTTTTTCATAATTATCTGTCCAATAAATAATAATCTCTTCTTCTAATACAAGGATAAATATAGATAATTGATATTATTGTTAATGTTATATAATTATTTTTTTAATATTTATGCATAATTCTAAAACGATTTATATTAAGAAACTGAGAGAATACATCATAATATTCATATACTCCCTCTATTCCTATATATAGGTCGTTTTAGACTCTCTTTTTTATTCCTAATTATTTGTCGTTTCTAGTTATCTAGAAGAATTGATTACTATTTTTCCCAAATTGTTCCTTATTACTCCACCTAATCTTTTGATCCATATTTATGAGATAAGTGGGGTGAAGGATATTATAGACAATTGATATTATAGTTAATATTTTTTAATTATTTTTTTAATTTTTGTGCACATATTTAAAATAACCTATATTAAAAAACTGAGGGAGTACTACCATTTTTTTTCTTTTCTACAAGTTGCCCGACAAATAGCTTGGAACTAGTACTTATATTCTTGGAATTAGCATTTGCCTTTAGGAGGTAGATTTTTTTATTTATTTATTGTTGTTGACTTTTTTATCAATCAAGTTGTTGACGGCTGGTGCCCATTGCCAGTAATAAAATTAAGAAACTGATATTTCTACGTGTTAAAATGATATTTTCATATAGAAATAAAATTCATATGAAATAGATTATGTGAAAATATTAAATTTTTATGTGAAAATATTAATTTCCTGAAATTATACTCACTCGGTAATCAAAAGATGATTAAAGGTATAATTATTTTTATGTTTAAAAAATAAGATAAATATATAAAATAAAAAGTAATTATGTCATTTAGTGAGGTCTGTTAAAATAAAAAAAATAAAATTTCTCATTACTATATATATTTTGTTGGACCACTAAAAAAAATTCTCATTACTATATATATTTCGTTATAAAATGACGGTAAAAATCGTCATTCTATAACGACAATTTTTACTGTCGTATAGCGACACTTTTTATGTGAAAATATCAAAAAAATCATGTAAAAATATTAATTTTTAAAAGTTGATTAAATGTATAATTTTATTTTATTTTAAAAAAGATGAGATAAATTACATAAATTGAATAGTAAATATATCATTAATTTAATGAGGTCCATTAATATAAAAAAATAAACATACTTTACACTTTATATAATTTTACGAGGCCATTAAGAATAAGTTTAAATTTTTTTACTCTTTTTTTCTAATTTTTACTTTTTTAAAAAGATGATTAAATTATATTTTACTTGTCATTTTGGGAAGGGAGGGTATACTCCATATAGGACGCTGAGTTTCAAATTTAGCAGATATACTCCCATTTGGCATTTTAATTTTTAAATTTGAATTGAAATATTTTAAATTTAAAAATAATATAAATATTATGATAGCTATAAACTATTTAAAAACTATTACTCATTATAAATTTTATTGCTATAAAAATTCAAATAAAATATATTAAATCTTAAATTAACTTCAAATAATAAGACTACTCAATTTTGAATAGAGGAGGTTCCCCTCAACTCAATCGTATTTATAATTCATATTAGATTGATTTAGGAATTTCTCCTATAATTTTCCCAAAGGTCTGTCAAAAAAAGAAAGATAAATACTTTATTAAACGAAAATTGATATTTCTATGTGAGCCTCTCTCACATAAATATAAAAATATTAATTTTTTATATGAAAATATTAATTCCTTATTAAAATTGTGTCACATTTTAAATATACTCTCTCTCACCCTTTGTCGTTAAATTCTCTCCCATATTTTTCCATTTATATTTTATTATTGTTATTTAAATATTTATTTAATTGCACACGTACTGATACAAGCCTACGCTACAAATATTAATATTTTATATAAAATGACGAGTAATTTTATTTTTTTTACCAATGAATCTTACTAAATAATATATTTACTCTTCACTTTATACAGGAGTAAAAAATTATACCTTTTTTTTGGGTGTTAACTATTTTTTTTTTCTCACAATTATAAATTAAAAAAAAGGTAAGAAATCAAGAGGATGAAATGAACATGAAAGTACCTTGTTTCATAAATATAAATTAGAGCAAAAGAAAAGGAGTAATCTTCATCATTATAAATCAATGGTTTCACCTTCTCTACATACACCCACATCAATTTCCATGCTGTTTTTCTTTTTGGATGCCAAAATTCTACAGCAGTTTCTTCTAGGAGGCTGTTCAAAACAAGCATAAAAAAAACATTAATTAATATAATTTTTTTACATTGTTTGATTTTGAATTGTAGAAAGTAATTTAAATATTTTTTATATTATGTATATACACAAAATGCAAGACTGTTAAATATTTATATGGCAGGACAGTTTTCATAGTTATAAATAAATAAAAAAGTAGGAGCCAAATTACCTTGGCCCATAAATATGGGTCGGGCTTCTTATAAACCTTCACTTTATGAATCCAAAATGGATCAGACATTTTCCACTTGCACTTTGGGCCGGTTTGGGCTCCGTATTGGGTATATTCACTAGCCGTTTGATTAGTTGATGGATTATATAAGGCATTGGTAAATACAAGCACAATGGGCCTTTCGCAACTATTCTTACTAACGGATCGAGTATTGAAGGGAAAGCCCGTTTGGTCCGCCTTTTTGTACCAGCTGACAAAAGTTCTTGAAGGTGTTTCAACTTTACGGGCCGAGAGTAGGCCTCTAAATATTTGGACCGTGTAACCCCAGGACACCGAAACGGTCCATTTTCGGGACTTGTCGTAGCATATTGATTGTTGCATGAGTGCGGCCGAGTCGAGTTTAATAGGAGCACTGAGTCGTTCTAAGGCTTGGATTTGGTTTACATTTGGAAATATGGGGTCGATCAAATCCAGATGGTGGAGTGAGACTATAGGAGCAATCGGATGGGCCGCCAGAAGCCCAAAGATGTTGCCATAGACGTCGAACTGAAAATAATTGTTATATAGGAAAGACAAAATTTTAACCAAATAAATGAATTAACAAAATAAATAAATAAAATGGAACAAATAGAATCTTATTGAAGTTGTGACTCTTTCAGGTAAGCTAGCTACCAAAATTATATATGACTCGATCTTCTACAAACAAACCTTATCAAAATTTTAAACAACTGAATTAAAGATAAATATATAATAAATAGAAACTAATTAACCTGATGAAAGCCAATTTCTTTAGTGAGTGGAACTCCTAGCTCGGCCATGCAAGCTTGAATACGATCATCCGAGCCATACAAATCGGAATACTTGTGAATACACCCATCTTGCATTCCCTCAAGAGCCTTAGCCAGTGAATAACTAATAGCAAATCCACCACCCCCATAAGCCATATTATAAGAAAACAAAATATTCTGCAAATGACTCTCTGAACAACTCCCAATATAATAAAACCCTTTATAATCATACTTCTCCAGAACCCTAATTAAATTCTCCAACACAAACATTGTATCGTCGTCCCCCATAACCAACCACCTCACATCCTCCATCCCTAGCCTCACACTTTCCGATACGATTCGAGATATCCGTATCGCAGAACGACCCCCCTTCTTGTTATTGTACCTGAACGTACAACAGAAAGAAACTGACGTGACTTTTTGATATTTTTACATGAAAAGTGTTGTTACGATACTAAAAAAATACCTGAATCTGGTCGTCTTGGCCGATATTTTAACGGGCGGAAGCAAAATTTCATCATCTTTTGAAATTGGTACCGGTTTGTCTAACCAAACGTGGCCTCGGGTTTGGTTAGGTTTCCACCATAGCTTGATGTATTCTTTTCGGGTGTCCCATAATTTTGCCGAACCTCCGATTCCGAAAACAATGTGGTGGAGCTGGAGCTGGAGTTGGGTTTTAGGGAGGAGGGATTTGGTTGATGAAATTAGATTATTATAATTAGTACAAGGGATTTTTTGGGTGCATGGGGTATTACTATTATTATTATTAGTAGGTGAATGGTGCATGGATTTGGCTGCACGTAGGATGAATATAAAAGTGATGAAAATGATGGAGTATACCAGGAGTTTGGGTAGGAGCTTGGAGGGTTTTATTATTCTGTATATGTCTTTCATGTTGCATGTAAGATTTTTCATTGAAGAGGGAGCTAGCTGTAGCTGAGCTTCATGTAAAATAAAAACATTCACTATATATATATATATATATATATATATATATATATATATATATATATATATATAGTGTTTATCAGGCTATCAATCTCTTAATTAGTTAGTCAGTAACCTAGAAGTGCTAAACCACTTGTTTGATTGGCCTTAATCTGTTGATCAGATTTCAGTATTTATTTTTTGTTACTCACTCCCTTATCCTTGAGATTTATTTGGAAATTTATAATATAATATTGTTAACATAATAAGTAATAACATTATATATATATATATATATATATATATATAGTAAGGATCAAATGCATACTACTTATCTTACTCACCCGTGCTTACCCTCATTTTGGCGACGGTTTCGGTCATACAACCGTCGCCTATATTTTTAACGACGGACAACATATAGCGTCGCTAAAAGTATAGACGACGGTTGTTTGACCGAAACCGTCGCCTAAAGGAGGGTGAGCACGAGTGAGTAAGATAAGGGGTATGCACTTGATCCGGACCGTGTATATATATATATATATATATATATATATATATATATATATATATATATCTTATTAACCTCTAATACTCCTTTCTAGTCATAATTTTGTTAATAAATATTTATATTTCTTATATTATAAAAATAATATAAATTAGATTATTATTTATTTTAAAAATATTAGAGGAAGATGCATACATCATGAAGTAGAAGTAATATGAAATTGAGAAATTTATAAAAAATTCAATTTGACTCCGCATATAAAAAATTTATAAAGTTTCAATGGGGTCAATTTATTCATTACACTTAAATTTCTTTTAAATTTATTATATATTATAAAATAAATTTTTGTTTTTTAGTGGGATCAATTGAACCAACACTCTCCCATGAGGCTTTGCAACTAGTAATTGACTAGTTGGTAATATTTAAACTATATATTTGATATAGTGAGCTAACATTCTAATCTTTCCCAATCTCATATATTCCGGATCACTTGTTCCAAACTATATCTCATCTTTTATAAGATCGTGTCATGTGGCAATTTTAATGTTATTTGTATATAATAAAAAAAGATTCAACCAAAATAAAACAATGAAACTACTATAATTTTTTCCCCAACCAATTATTGTTTTCATAGTACATTCTAGGCCTTCTAACAATTTCATATATTTATTTAAATATATTGTTTCAGATTACTTTCTTTTTTACTGCTTCAAATTTTCATTACGTTTTCCATAAATTTTCATAAATTCATAAACTTTTCATTACGTTTTTTAATTTTTTATATATATATATATATATATATATATATATATATATATATATATATATAATTTTATGTGTACGTGTATATTGTGTTAGAATTGTGTTTATATTTGAATAATTGTATATTACGCCTTCCGTTCTATAAAAGAAATACTACTTTGATTTAATTTTCTTAATTCGACAAAATATAGTGTAATGTAAATCCGAACGCGGATCAATGTATTAATATTACAACTCCCTCTATAATTTCCCCTTTTTAGTGATGTTGTGTAAAAATATTTCTTTATTATTTTACTTGAAAATAATAAAATATCAAAAATATTTTAAACAGCTGAATATGGGTTATCAATAAGTAAGTATTTTAAATAACAAATAAAAATGATAATTCCACAAGTTCCTCTCGTACCAATAGCAAATAGACCCCACACTCATGAAAGGAAGCTTGTTTTACTTGTAAAAATATCAAATCCCTATAAATAAAATACAATTATGAATCTTGTGCCTGGCACGTGACACCGAGCTAGTTAGACCAATCCCAAAACATGAGAAGTATACATTTATCGTAGTACAACAATATGATCAAATCATTACAAGTCATTTAGTTGATACAACAATTGAAAAGTTATTTCCCGCCATATCAGCACAACATACCCAAACTAATTCAAATATAAATTAATATCCAACAAGCTACCCAAAAATGCTGCCCACATATAAATACTCACAACAGCAGGCAGCTTCAAAGAACAACAATGTCAAAGATCCCAACAAGGAAAATTTTTCTGCCTTCAAATTCACTCCTTGTTTCGAGAAGCACGATCTTTTCTGTGTCCACCAAGGATCCGAGAAATTTGTAAACCTCTGCTGAATGCTTGGTTGAATAACATACGGGTTTGGAACTCGGAAACAAAAGGAAACCAGGCAAGAAAAGCAACTGGGGTGAAAAGAAGCAAACCCATCACAATTTCATAGCTACGGGCAAGGGTCCGAACTGATCCCCAGAACCCTGCTCGATGAACCAGAGGCTTGCATGCTTGTGCAATCTGAAATAACAAGGGGTATCAGGAATTGGAACTTATCCACACAAATGATTATCTTGTGATACTCAAATTTAAGAGGAAAAGAAAATGTGCGTAGTGTCGGTAAATTTTAGTAAAAATCACGGAACTACACAAAAAGAACGAACGAATGCGAATTCGCATTTTGAAATCGCGATGCATCTAAGAAATGAACATATTTTATCTGCACCATCATTGTTCATTAATACTGTTTGTGAGTTTTAAAAAGGAGAAAAGATTTAATACTGTTCATTAATGAGTTTTTTGAGAAGAGTCAAACAAAAGAGTGATTTTTAAAAATTTCCTCCCAAACTTGGAAAGACATTTATTAAAAACTTGGATGACATATTGAAATACCAAAAGTTCACAAATGGAATCTCATAGGGGTAAACTAGTAATATACTTTTATAGAATTTCCTTCCAAAACTCACAAACACAAGGAAATAAAATAAATTTCTTTTGTCTCAAGCTCTTTTCTCTCATAAGTTTAAAATTCTTTTCTTTTCCTCTCACCGGTAGACTAAATTTATGTACACACTTTCTATCCAAAGACGCCCAAGTGTAAAATAGTAGTAAATGCTATCATTTTACACTTGGGTGTCTTTGGATATACACTTTGGGCGTGTACATAGATATGTCCGGTTGGTTATTACAGTTGTAAACTATTAAGTTGAAATAGAAATGCAAGATGCTTCTCAAGAATTAATAGATACCAACAATTAATATGACATGAATTGTATACTGAATTTTTTTACTGACCAGAAGTAAACCCCAACCAGTTGGCATGAAGGCAAGAATGCAGACAATGATGTCCTGAACCGTCATATGGGGGAGCGCAATCAAGGTTACCAGAATAGAAATGAAGGTAAGAAAGATCAATCCTTTGATTAGCCGGAACATAAGTTGAAAATTTGCACTGAATTTTCGCCGTCCTACTGAAATAGTCTGGAAAAACATTGCGCAGGTTAAGAAACTGAAACGTTAAGCTGATATTTAAAAATGCAATATGACCAAATCAATCAAATCCCAGGGCAACTTGTAACATAACCCCAAAATTAGAGAAAAATGAACAAAAAAAACCGTCAATTCAATCAATCAAAATTTAAAATAACAAATAATAACAGAACAGGTCCAATATGAATACTAAAAGCCATACTAAATCAAAAGATTTAGTGGAATATGAAGATATTGTAGGTTGCTTCTTCATTGTGTATTACTTAGATCACGTAATTAACATAGAAACAGTATTTTTGACCCAAAAAAAGCTCCAAGAGTACTGCCCTTTTGCCTCAAGGATCTTTTCTATTTTTATGCTTTTGGTCATCACATTTTCCAGATTATGAACTACATTATTGCCTCAACAAGAAAACAATTCCTAAAACCATTTGTATTACTTATGAAATTTAAATAAAATAAATACACACACACACACACACACACACACAGAGGAAGGATCAAGCGCACTCCCCTTAAATAGCACTCCTTTATTAAAATTACGTCGTTTTGGAAATTCTTAAAAGAGATTGGTCCCACTTGCTTTCCTTTTATTTACAAAAATACCACCCGCGGCCCCACTTGTTTTTTAAAAGAATGTCTCTCTCTCTCTCTCTCTCTCTCTCTCTCTCTATATATATATATATATATATATATGGTTATACTTATTGGGCAGATGAAAGAATTTCACCATCTTTAGCTATGATAAAAGTGCAAAGTAGATGCGCAGTTTTTCCGCTCACCTTCATCACAAACAACATCAGAAATATCACCAGCCATGATATGCCATATACCTGTTAGAGAAAAAGTACAAGTTAGATTTAACTGAAGAGGAACTTTTACAAACGACAGTGAGGGTAAAAAACCTCAAGGATACAACATACCAGAAAACTCTTAGTATGCTTTGCTATGTTCAAGTGATAAACAAGTCCATACTGGTAGATGAAAAACCGTAAAGCCAGCAATATCTCAGCAATGATACCACGCTTTCCAGAATGATGAAGATGTTCTTGTTCCTCCTCCCACCATGATTCCCAACTTTTTTCAGGTGGCACACCAATACCACCACGATTGCTTATCCACTTGTTCCAATCAGTCCAATCATCAACGATCTTTTGCCACTCAAAACCAGAAGGATTGAAAAGGAAGGGAGCAAAAAGCCAGGTGCCAACCATGAACCATATTGATACGGTGACCAAGATATAAGCAAGCGCTCCTCTATAGGATTTACCAAAAATTTCGTAAACAACAAGTAAGATCATTAGCTCAAGTCCCTTGACGAAATGGCTGCGAGAGTATAGCCGATAGTTTTCAGCAAACTTTGCGTGAAACACCACAAACCCACGACCAGTGGGCCTATATTTTGCACCTCCATGAAGTAATGTCCTTCCATAATAGTGAGTCTTAGTTCCAAGTGAAAATGTGAAAAATACTGGAGCTAGTTGCAATTGCATCATAATAAATTCACTTAATGCAGTTCGGAAACCTCTTTCCAAGCCAATCTCCATCATCATAGGCAAGGCCATTAGAAAGCCAATTTGCACGAATGACTGTGAAGCAAGAGCCACTTGAAGGGCCTTGTTATCTCGAATAGCTGGTTGAGTACTTAGTCCCTCCTCAAGTCCACTAAGAACAAGATATAGGCGCCCATATAGGAATACATATACAGTAAGAACAGTAATCTGCAGGAGAAAAGTTTGAAAGCTAAGAAAACTACAAATACAGATCATCATAAACGTGGAAGAAAAAACAGAGTGAATCTTTTTAAAGGTACCAAGGTACTGAAGTAGAAACCAATGGTAGTAAAATAACACGATAACATCCTGAAAAAATCAAAACGGTGCCCAAGTCTGTACAGGTCACGACTCAATGTCTGTTCTCCATTCCCGTTCGCTATTTTTGCTTCAAACAGTGAAATCTGATTAAGGCCCACATCCCTCCCTTTCCCAACTTGTATGTATTCATGATGTGTTACATTGCCTTCACGAAGTGTAGAATTAAAGCCTGCACTCAATGTCATGTCAAAAAGTAACTTGGTAAGCGAAGATCATGAACAAAAATATCTCATATAGGACTACAATTATTGAGTATGAAATTACCAGCGAATATATCCTCGCTTAAGTTGATAATCTTGGAAGCTTTGCTAACACCTCCTCTCGTGAGGTGAAACAGCCTATCAAAAACATCTGGATGACCATAGTGAAATCGAACCCTGAGTGAGGAAAACAAAAGATAAGAATACAGATTAATGAACAAATGCTGTGCAAGCACAACGCTGAACAGGTGAGTCACAACTATAGATGTTAAGCATACTGAACATCTGTAAATCTCATACAAACACTTAAAAAAGGAGAAAGCCAAGAAAATCAACAAAATACGGAGGGTAAAAGTGAAACTCATAACCACCAAATCTATATGGAAAGTATTCTGAAGTACAACTCGGCAGTGTATCAGAACAAAGTTTTTCATATCAAAATTAAATTTATGCATACACACATGTTACAAAAAACTATGGTTCAAACACAGAAATCAACGAAAATAGAAAGACAAGAACACAAAATTTACTTGGAAACCCCAAATTGGAGAAAAGCACGGGTGAGAGGCAGAAGATATTATAATATCAAAGTGTCGAGAATACAATTTGTGAAGTGAACTCTCACATCCCAACAACCCAAATACACCCAAACTTTTTCTCTCTCTGAAGGTAGCTAAAAATTGAGAAAGAAAAGAATACAAAAACCCTAGATATAATAACATATAAATAGCTAGGATAAAACCATAATAAGCCCAAATAACATAACACGTCCATACCATGGAGGTTTCATCCCTACACCCCCTTAGAGGATTAGTGGTTAGCTCTAGCCTTCGACCTCAGTTCTCCACTACCACCACTTAACCTCATCTTTCTTTTCCTTCGGGTCCGCAAACAAAATATTATCTGGATCTAGTCAAATGTTGGATCCCAAACTAGAATTCGAGACAAACATAATATGTGCCTATGTATATAGATTTATTACATTCGTCAATACATTTCTCAAACTCGGTTGTCCAACTATACCGTGAAAGGATCGTATTTGCAGCTCAAAAGTAGATTGAACAACCGAGGATTACCCATGTTTTTTGGATTCGTTAAGTTTTATTATAAAAAAATAAAGTACAATGGTTGCATTCAGCATTCATGCTCAATAAAATATGACAATTATATGTTTGAATATATGGAGGACAATAATTAGCAGAAAATGAGAACTACTAAGAAAATGAACAGTGGGGTTAAAACAATTATCAAAATCACATATTACACTTTAAACTTTATATTAATTTAGTCAAGGATTTTGTAAACAGACATATTTACAGACTCCAGAAAATTACTTTGTTCTTAGTCCTCACCCCAAAGAACTTATGTTCACTTTAAACTTTATATTCACTATTTAGCTTCTTTTATTGTAGATTTGTAGTTATGTAATTTTTAGAGGGTCTAAAAAACTTATAGTTCAATTATTATGCAATATAGCATTAGACAAGTATCTGAGATGTTTGCATTATCATTTGGATAATGTTATGTGCACTAAATGGTATTTTTGTTTTTATCTAATTGATCCATCTTGTTATTCTTATTATTTATAAATTTGAAGCTCATAACTAGCATAACAATGCACATCACCCAAACAATACCGAGTCCAGAAAAAACCCTTCCACAACCAAGGCCATTACCGTGACTTTGAATCATGTTTCCTTCCATCACAAGTGACTTTTTTGTTCCCTTTTCATTTCAACGTACTAGATCGAACCACAATCTAGGTAACATAGGTCCATGCACCCAATAACAAGGGGAAAGAGATGTATATATATATATATATATATATATATTTGTGTGTTTGTCTGTATATAGATAGAGATAGATATCTTACTTCAAAGGGTTAGCTAACAATCTCTGGCCAATAGTCACAAAACTAGTCTCCTGATTTGACATAAACCATGCAAGAGAAGAAACACTGCATCGAATAAAAACAAATTATGACGATATATACAAAAAAGAAAAAGTAAAAGAAAATAAATTAAGGTGAAAGCAGAACACTAAAAAAAATACCTTCCAGTAAATATATGCTCCCTAAGACCAAGAATACTAGGATGTCTCACACCATCATGTTTCTTAAGAAATTCTTGAAGCAAATTCCTCATTTTCAAGGCTTCTTCCATGTAGTTATCCTACAGAAGAAATTTTTAATAAGTTGATAGTTGGCAGATAAATCCAAGTGAATCAAGCAAGCATTAAAACACTGTACCTGATTCATATCTATAGTTTGCAAGCCTTCTCCACGTGTGAATATAATAGCATGATTCTGATTTTCTGGTTTTCCTTCACCCAAGATAGCAGGCCCCGGAAGCTTTATTCGATAAATAACCTGCATGGAAAGATCATAGAAAACATTTGGAAGATATATTGGAACACAAAATTACAGAGCCATCAGGATACATGTAATATTCATGGGACCCAAAGTACTTCTAGTACACTCCTGTTGTGATCCCTACTATAGAATGTCCGATAATCCCAAGTCACAAAGTCTCTAACCTGACAAAATTCGGTAAGAGATATTTCTAGGAAATTGACGTCACTTCCTAATTATCTGACTTGTGAATTCGCAAAGCCTGATTAGCTGACCGATCCAGCAAGCATTCAAAGGCATTGCCTAAGCTCATGGTAAGAAAACTAGTATTCACTTACTTGAGTTTTAAGGTACTTTACACTTTCTCTTTCCATCAACGTCTGAGCTCAAGTTGGCCAAGTCTCGACCTAGTATTATCTCCAACTGTATATTGGATGCAAATCAGCTCCCTGTACTGTCCAACCCTTAACGAGATTCATCAAGTTTCTGAACTACAATTCCCCAAGAGTAACATCGAATAGAGTACCAAATAATTGCAGTACTTAGGCCACTCTCATACGACTTTTGTGGAGAAATAAAGAAAGGAAGATGTTTTCTATTATATATCTTACAATGTACAATAGAGAGCCTTTATATAGGCTTAGAACTACAGTACATTTGGAAAGTAAATCTATCATTCCTTAATCATGTAATCTCACTTTAATTATGTAATCCCCCTAATCATACAATCCCCAAATAGAATAATATCCTAAAATTCTCTAGATTATCTACTAACACTCCCCGTCAAGCTGGTCTTATATTATGACTTACAACTTGTTACAAAACATAATCCCAAAACTAAAAAGATTCAAACCAAACTTGAAAAGAAAATATTTTATCTCCAATACTCCCCCTCAAATTGAGGCCCTCTTCAATTTGCATGAAGAAAAGAAAAAGAAAGAAAAAAAACTGATGTGTATGTCCAAAGTTGATTCTCACCCTTAATACATAACTTCACATCCACTTTTTCAAGGATATTATGTGCAAGGTAATAACAAAGAACACTTATCTCCAACAAAAACGATGAAGGAACTCCTTGCCTTCCTCAATAACGAAGGACTCTAAGTCTCCCAACAAATCAAAGACACGCCTTCCTCAAATCTCTGCCCCATGAAAATCCTTCCTCTCTAATCAACAACCCATTTTACAGTATTTCAACTCGAGAAATTAACTACTCCGGACATGTCGCCTTTTTGAAAATGAGAAAATAAAATATATAAAAAACTCCAACTCCAACAAAAAAAACAGAATTGAACCCTAACCACCTAATTTTTCTTTAAGATGAAGTTAAACAATAAAAAGAAACGATACCTTACCGCCGGCACCAACTATGTGCCGCCGCCGCCGCTGGCAGAAGCAAAACATTTTAATTTGATTGCCAAAATCAACAGAGCTTTGATACCATGTGGAGAAATGAAGAAGGAAAGATGTTTTCTATTATATATCTTACAATGTACAATAGATAACCTTTATATAGGCTTAGAACTGCAGTACATTTGAAAAGTAAATCAATCATTCCTTAATCATGCAATCTCACTTTAATCATGTAATCCCCCTAATCATACAATCCCCCAAATCATGCCATTAGAATAATATCCTAGAATTCTCTAGATTATCTACTAGCAACTTTCATGCCTTCTGCCCAAGTAGTTAACTACATATCTTTAAATCTCGCATATAACATCTAAAAAATTTAGTATGGCAAGTCTGCTATATGCTTCTCTCAAAACATTAAATAATCACATGCAAAGGAACAACGATGATCAATTACAGTATAAAATAATACCGTTTTATGGACATTTGCTCCAATTTCTCTCACTCGAGATTTCATTCTTCTCTTCCCTATATTCTATCAAAATAATTTCCCCTCTAAACCTTAGATTTAGTTAGATCTATCTAGATTTAGTTCAAAAGGCGAGCATCATTCAACTCATTATGTTTATGCAACTTTATTCCTTTGTCACCGAGTGCATTTTGTAGTTCAAAATGTATTGAAATGTTAACATTAAAGACTTGAAAGTAAGAAAACTATAAACTATGCTATACTTGAAACAAGTTATTAGATGCAACTCCTAGGACAAACTCATTTAAATAAACAAAGAATCTAAAGTCAGAAACTAGCTCATAGTGAAGAATGTTCATACGAGATTAAAATCATAAGTGGTTCAATATTTGAACATACATCAAAAAGACCTCGGATCTATCTTCTCCTGAATCTACCCATCCAATAAGTACCCACAAACCCCCGAAGCTATGGAATCACCTGAAGTACCACATTGAGGCAATATGGTGTTGGCAACATTAATGCTAAGGAACACAAATCTAAGTGCCATAATGAAGAAACAATATTAATGTAATGAAGGCTTCACAAGGGGTAGGGGAGGCATTACAGTTAACCAATGACTAAATCATTATTAACTAGATTTATTTATTATTTTTGGTTCTGTCACTGCAGTTGAAGGTTGAAGTGCCTATTACTACCAACACTTCCAGCATGATTGGTGCAGGTAGCTTGGAGTCAAATTGAATTCAGCTATCATTAAATATTGTGTTGTATGCATCCCTTCCAATTTTTTTTTAAAAAAATAAAATTACCTGGTCCAAATTTTGTCCTGGCTCAGAAGAATTTGACTTCGGCATAGCTGCCTTCACCAGAGCAGAATAATACACCTTTTGGTTAACTTTTTTTGATTTATCTTTGCTAGGCTCTTCAACCTCGTCAATATAAGCTACACGCAGAGATGGGTACCTGCCAATAAATATATAAATAAACACAGGTTCTAAGTTATATAAAGTTATAAACCTGTCAATCATTCAGTAACACAAGTAACTTGACACATACCCTGACATAAGCCTTAAAATATCTTGCGCACGATGATCACCCGATCGCTTGTGAATCCCATATTGCTGGCATGATACCACATATGTAAACTTCATATCAGCAACTGCTTGACATTGTGTCCACAGTGACCTCTCTCCTTTCATCTGATCCTCGTTTAATTCTATAGCCTTATAGCCTTCCATTAGGTCTGATCAATGGCCACCAACAAGTAAAACAACATAACTATAAATAATTGACAAGAGCAAAAAGATTATTCTTACAAATTATGAAACAAAGCACTGTTGACCTTGCCATAAGACTAAGTACCTTCATCTTTCGCCATATCAAGGAAGGCCTGAAGTTCCAAGGCTTTACGATAATACATCATACCTCTTACTAAAAGTAGTAAGAATGTATCAGTCAACTAAAAGCAAAAAACTGAATGTGCTAACAAGTGAAAAAAGATCTTGGAGGGTACCCCTTAATGGCCTGTTTGTGAGTTTTAATTTGGGTGCAAGGAAAGGGATGGGAAAGTTGTTCTTTCCAAAAAAATTGGCAAAAAGAACTTTCCCTTCCCTTCCCTCCAAATTAAAACTCACAAACAGACCCTAAGCCAACTCCCACCCCCACAGCCTTGCTGGAGGGAGAAAAAGAAAAGTCCATACATATACACAAAGACACATTGCATACCAGTTTTAGTCAGAGTCTGGCCTCTGTATGATGCCCAAAGCCGTAAATGTTCTACTAATTCATCTGATTCTTTAAGTTCGTCTTCACTGATGCACTTCACCCGCTCAAGAAAATTGTTCCACTCATCTGCAGTTGATTGTCTGTTAGTCCAATACCAAATAAAAAAGACAGACCTCTACATAGCACCTCACAAAAACCAAACCTGGAAATATCTTCTGTAAGTAAAAGAGAATAGAAACCCCATCTTCATTTTGAACTTCCAAATCATGTAATGAGAAGAGAACCTCCTCCGTGTAATAAGGAGTCAGAACACTACAAAGAAAAAATTACATCATGTATACCACAACTTAAAACAAACCAAAAGCTCGTTAACTAGCAACAAGATATGATAATAATACACTGGCCCATGATACACCACACCCATATGCTCTGACATTTTAATAGTAATATCATATTAAGTCCCCTATACTGATACAAAATGGAAATACCCGTAATAAACTATTTTCTTTACATTAGTCGATTAAAATCTGTGCGCGTGTGCATGTGTGTGAGAGAGAGTATATATCTATTGCTATGATTCTAAGTCTATGCACTGACTGAATTCATAAAGCTAATTATTGATACATTTCCGAGAAAATTGGCAACTACATAGTTATTTTCTTAATAAAAAGTTAATAGAAAGAGCTCAAATGACCCGAACTAGAAAGAGAAATCCTAGGAAAATGCAAGCTGCAGGCAAAACTTGAACAGACGTACTTCTTTTTTTCTTTTAAAAGTAGAAAGAATTTAAAAGACTTACGAGAAAGAAAGCATATTGCGGACTTTGGGTGCTGAAGGCATGTCCATAAACAATGAATTGGAGAAGAAGGATATGCGTCTTCTAGCTTCCAAGTTTGATGGTACATCCATAGCAGATTCCTTTACTGTAAGTAACAGATACAGTCTTTTGATCTGTAAAAGACAAAGTCAAAGAAACTTGTGAGTTTAAAATGAAAACCAATATTGAGACAATCATTACAAAGTAGACCACAAAATTACTTTCTCTTTCCAAGCTTCAGATTCTGGTGTTGGGAATTTAATTGCTCCAGCAGATGCGAATAACTGATATTGTTGATCAAGTGGGGTCATCCCCTCATGTCCTGACCCACCATGAATTGAATCTACCAAACTATAGATGATAACAACATTAGTTATTACATCTGAACAGTAAAACTAAAGTTACAATATAATCATGTGCAAGTGTTTACCTGGATATATGATCTTCCATCATTATATCTCTTGTCACAACCTCTAACATATCCTGGAAAAGAATCACAACTTGATCCCTGTCCTCCTGCTTATTCTCTAACTGTAGAAATCAAACTAATTAAGTTTGCAATTCTGCATAAATTTCATTTGAACAACTGGAATATTACTTCGCCCTAATTTACGGCACTTGAAGACTTACAAGGTATTTGATAAGCTTAACGAAGTGATCATAAAGGCTAGGAAGAGCACTCATTTTGTATTCACTTATCAGATCACCTACTTCAATGTGCTTCTCAACTTCAGAAAATATATAATTAATAACCCTGAAACGAGCCAATGAACAAATTGATAAGAAACAAGAAAAAAGAGGAGCACCAAAGGAGAAATGGCCACAAAATCATACAGTATGATAAACATTTATATGGACATATATTAAGTTCTTCTCTGATGAATATTATCGGATGAACAAAAACTTACTCTGTTTCACGATCACCTTCAACCACACCTTTAATGATGTTCCGAAATGAGGCATAGCACTCGCGAACAGCACATGACATATAATTGTCAGCCTCAATCCTTTTTTTCAGCTCACGATCCTTCCCATTGCTGTCCTTAGCCATGTCCAAAGCTATTGGGATCTGTTCAGTTCAATGAGTGCAGAATAATACAGGGCCATCAGGGATTCAAAATACCCAGAAAAAAATAATGTGGATAAACAGTAATTAAAAATATTTAACCTTTCATATCAAAACTGCTAAAATGTTGAAAGACAAATCTGGTTTTATTCACATAACATATCCTAAAGCTTTCCATCTTTCCTCAAGTATAAAAGTACAGTATGAAAAATGTAAAAGAAGAAACACAATACTAAGAGTAACAAAGGGAAAATAGTTGATCATTTTTTTTCCAATTCAGAAAGGGTCATGTCATACCCAAACAAGATTATAAGATTAACATTATGGAGATCTTTCGAAACCTAAAAAATTGAGTGAAAACTATTTACAATATGTCAATATCTGCTTATTAAGTATCTTGTGTAGGGCTGTAGGCAACCCAAAGCTTAATTATTTGGTTCATAGGAAAACATGTCAGTTATTTTTATTAACTAACTTTCTTTAAAATGTTTGTCTAATACTTTAATACACTGAAAATTATATAACAGAAACTGCCGACGTTCTCGATTACCAATGGCCAGAGCCTGAGCCAAATTGATCATATTTAACTTTTCTCAGAATCAAAAGGAATTTACAAGGCATTCCTTTTATCATATTAAATCAGTAGCAACTATTTTTTCTGGCCCTATGAATATTTGTCTCTTTACCAAAACGATTTGATGAAATCCTCAGATGCATCTTGTTTGATGGTACATAATTAATTTCAACATCCTGCTTACATAATTGAGTTACCCAATCTTCATAGCCCATGAACCAATTGGGAGCCTAAGTCAGCAAAATTACATTTATATAAGCAAAATAAGATCCAAGTCAAAACTTTGTCATGGCCTCTGACGTACATCTGCACATGGAATTGCTTTGGTACAATTTGTTAACTTAGTTGGCAAAATTTATATTATTATTTTTATTCAAACAAAAAGTAGGCAATAGTGAAAAGAAGTGCATGTTCGTTCAATTTTTGTGTCACTACGGCCATATATTTATTTATATAGTAACTAACTAAAGTTAACTTGAAGATGACTTCTCTAACTAATGGTCATACAGTTTAAGTTTCATTTTCTGACACTAAAGGAAGTTGTTTAATAATTTCATCTTTTACTAAGTTTTCACTAGTTCTCACCTGCACCAGATGACTCCATATAATTTTGAAAAAGAAAAGAGAAACATCATGATAGTGGTAATATATAGCCCACAAAATACTTAGCTCGGCAAATCCAACATCATTCAATTATGTACTCTAGTTAGTTCTCAAATTATTATTATTATTATTATTATTATTATTATTTGTTGATGGGGAACTTGAGAGTCCATACTGAAGGCTCTAATATGATTGTTGAAGCCCAACTTGACTGAAAAGCCAAGATTAAGTTGATAGGTCTAAGACCAACCTTGTATATGAAGCCTTCAAACTTCACACTGATATTACTGAAAGTCAAACTAAAAAAAATGATAATGAACTAGAGACAAACCATGCTAGCAAGCAAAAATGGAGGCCATTGTATGAGGCCCAAGTCACGGTCAGCCCAATATGGAACAAGCAACAGGTCCATTTCCCTGAAAATAAAAAAATTAAAAAAAAGCTAAGCAATAATTACAGATAAAAAGAACTTCTAGACAAATTCAAGACGTTAAATCCAGTAATAGAAGTCAACAACATCAAAAGCGATTTTTCTTTGAAGGCAGTTTCCTGAAGCAGCATTCATATCTGGTACCTATTACTAATAAGATCTTCCTCTCTAAAACTAGTAATTATCTTGTTCCACAATTGAGCAAATCTTGCAGCTTCTTTCTCTTTATTTGATGGGATCTGCAACAGTCATTTGGCAAAAAATTCATAGTAATGAGTTCAGTTTTTTAAGGGGGGAAAAACACGAACACGATATGAATCATAGAGATTGAAAAACAAAGAAATACAAGAGAGAAATTAACCGTGGCAAAATTGCGTGACAAAGTGGCCTTAAGTCCTTTTTTCCTAGCTGGTTCACTTTTTTCCTCTGGAATTAAGCAGGCATTGAAAGCAGCAGGCAAAGATTGAAACCGAGATCTTAGCATTCCCAAAGTTCGAATCTGGAAGCCACACAAAAGTTACAAGTTGTGCAACAACAAAAGCATTAACAAGGAAGTCAAGGTAAGTAGAGGACTAAAAGTTCTGAGTGCATATTGTGTGTAATACTCAACCATAATATCATGCAAACATAATATGAATTATGTGTGGTGAATAGAAAGCATCAAGGATGATGAAAGGAAAGTGAGAAGGAGATTTGAAAGTTTTTAATGCCTACAAACAGTATATAATTTTATGTTCCATTAACCATATGATTGAAGTTTTCAGTTTTGATAATAATTTTACAAGAGCAAAGACGTAACACTTGCAAATTCCCACCCCTCTGAGGACGATATCTATTAGTTCACCTTCAATCAGATCAGTATGTTGGACCAAGGGTCAAAGTCGTAGTATCAGTCTATCGGAAGCCAGTCAATTCTTGATGCGGAACCGGAACCGGAACCGGTATCGATATTCGTATCAGGCGAAAGGCGATACGCAACTAAAAACTATATATTGCATAAAAATTTGAAACAAAATACTGAAAAAGAAAAAGAATACATAAAATAATGAATTAAACATGTAAAGTTGTCATTTAACACACAACATTATATAAATCATATGATTTATATCTTTTGGACTTGTTAACATTTATTGTGAAATTGTAAATTCCTTTTATATCGTGCAGTTAGGTATCGTTTACATATTATTAAGTAATCAACTCATCTAAAAGCTTAATTTGTTAGAGAAAGAGGGTCCAACAATAAATATCACGCTAACAATCCCCTCAAATGCAACTTGAAAGGACAAACTAAAGTGCATTAGCACTAATAAATCAATATGAAGGCAACGTGCGGTCAGGAAAATTCGAACCCAACACCTTGCACACCTAGAGCTTTGATACCATGTTAAGTAGCTAACTCATTTAAAGCTTGAATTTGTTAGAGAGAGATCCCAACAATGTATATATGCTAACACATATGTATACCATTACATATTGGCCATAACCATATGTATCAGGTGATACTTTGAACCATGGTTGGAACAAGTGAACCATTTCTTATCCAATATGTTCTTATATGAAGTCTAACTTTCTCTAGTGATACCCCCATTGCTTTTGAGTATTCTCTTCTTTTATTCCTCTTCTTATAGGACAGGTGGACTACTTGCTTGCCCTTAGCTTGCATTCCGTCTTTTCATCAAATAAATTTTTCTTTTACCCAAATATCCGTATTTGATTGCCTATATAGGAGATTAATGATGTATTGGATGGTTAGCTTTGATGATTGATTATTGATATTACTTTCTCTAAATTCTATTTTCTCTCACTTATTCTACTCTTCTATATTCATCACATTTTCTCCTCCTTCAATATATTCCACATCATTGTTCTAGCTTAAATCTAATACTACACAACCATGACTAGCCCAGAGGCATCACTTCTTGAAACAAGCAGCAAAGAAAAAGCAGGTTAAGGTCAAAGAAAGAAAGCTCAACTAACATCTCTTCTTGAAACAAGAAACAGAGAAAAAGCAGGTTAAGGACAAGAAAGGAAGCTCAACTAACCTCTCCAAGACGTCGGAATGCACCATAGATACCACCAAACAATGTGGAAAATATGGCATACCAGATCTGGGTATCCATAAAATAGACCTAAAAACAACTCCCATTTAAGAGATTATACTACAATAGGCTAAATGAAAAATACCAAAGAAAGAAAGATAGATAATAATTGCATAACCCATACAAGAATAATTGGAGCCCAGAGTGCTATCACAACACCGATATTGTTCTTTGCTGCAAATAGGTAATTGCATTTATTATTAGGAAAAGAAAGGGAGTAAATAAAGAATCATGAAACTAAAAAAATAATACAGGTTCACTAGGCTCAGATGTTCATTACCGTGGGGAAAAAATTCATGCCACTGATAGGTTAATATGTGGACACTCATGATAGCTTTTGTTGGACCAACAAGAGGCTTTATCTGCAGTTGGAAAATCAGACTGTTAAAGCATATCAGAATTACATCAATATTAATGAAATTAATTTTATTCACAACAGAGATTCAGTATGATTGAAAAATCATAGTATCATTTTCTTAACAGCTAGTAATTGTCTACATAAATCGAATTCTTTCTTTTTCCATATTCACTTGTGATGGTTAGACTCTAACAGTCCCCACTCATAAAATAAAAATAGATGGATAAATCACTTGTTGCAGCAATAATATATAATTAAATCAAAACTTGTAACAGCTTTTGCAATCGGAATATCATATTGGTTTCAAAATCACTGGGAAGTAATGTTTGGCTTATCACAAAAATAGTTTCTGCTAGTTTCTAGGCCGTCCAGTCTGCAGGCAGAATCATTAAGGAATCTTGATATTATCCACTTTGACAGTGTTGGGACAAACATGTAAATGAAGGGGGAGATTTTATTAAGATAAGGCTCATTCCTACATCGGTGTTCGAGTGTGAATTTGATTGTTTAATATAGAAGATTGACCTACAACCTATTAGCTTAAACTTTTGGATCAAGTTGGGTTCAACAATTATATTAAGGCCTTCATTATGAACTCTAGTGGCTCCCCAACACTTACTACATCCCAGCACAAGTAGCAAGGGGACATCCCTTAGTCTCGGTGAAAATAGCAACTATAGTTTCCAATGCTAAGCAAACATAAAACTCGGGCATCCACAAGTCTCATTTCATTAACTTCGTTACTAGCACCAAATGAACTTCTCAAAATGTTCCTATTTTTTTCTCTTTGATATACAGTCGGGAAACATGAATAGCAGAGGACCCCCAATAACTCAAACATAGACCTGATCAATACCCCACATTCAAAATGCACTCCACTATACAACCAGCAGATCCGTTGCAAGAAACTTTAGGCACTTAGGTGGTGTTAGATAAAATTAAGTAATCAAGATCTAAATGGTTAGGACATCTTAATAAATTAGATCATCTAATTGATATTGCATCTGAACTTATAAAGCTGTTTGGAAATTGAAATTGCTAAAACATCTGAATAACAGTATTTTACGATTTTAACCTTGTAATATACACGATCAAATTATTAGTTTTACTCAAAAAATTTAATTATATAATTAAATATTAAAATCTAATTTTAAAATCTATATTTGAATGAACTTCACACATAAAAATATTAATAAATAATTATATTTACATATATGAAATAAATTATACTTTCAAATATGGTATTCTATATATATATATATATAAAGAAATAGAATGTATTAATTATAAAATATATTTCATATCATAAATACAAAACCACCATCTATCAAAAAAAAACCCAAATCAGTTTCTAGTTTCTACATATATATCCGCATAAGCAGTGGATAACCAAATTGGTTTCTTTCATGACCAATTTCATGGAAGCTTTATGCTTTATTCTTAGCAAGCTTTATGCTTATAGAAGAGACATGAGGCAATCTAGCTGAAGCTTTCACCAGAACAAAGGATCTAGCCAGAGCTTTCACCGGAATGAAGGAGATCAGCCAGAGCTTTCATCAGAACGGAGAGAAGAAGAAAGACAAAGGAGATAATTTCTTTGAATTTGTAAGGGTACTCCTATAATAAAGGTTCAGAAATTTCTCTCTCCGATCCAGACTTGATTCCATCTTTTACCGAAATAGAGGCTTACAGAGGTGACTGATTTTTTATCAAACAAATATTTGGGTCTGAACGAAAAGATGAAAAGTTTTCAGAGGTAAAAAGTGGTAAACAAACACAACCTTAGTCATCACAACCCAGAGTCAGTCTTAAAACATAAGGAAGATAAGGCAAGTCACTTGCATCAGTCTATTGTTTGGCCTCATCTTGAAGTTGTCTGATTCAAAACTCAACAAGGGTATACAATCTGAATAATCATAAAATTATCAGCAACGACGTCATCGGGAATATTTTCATTCTCTAACCATTAGAGAACATAAAACTCTAAACCAAATTAGTGTCCTCCTAACATTTTCACCCATATTAGAAACATTTAGCTAAACTTGACACGTTGATGTAGTAAAGAAGCTATATCCACAACTTTGTTGAGATGGACTGTTATTTAAATTCTACAACAAGCATAACCTGCTCATTTTATTACCTCAACAGACCCAACAAGCACATCCATCAGAACAATGTTACATGCATATACCACCGCAAAAAAAAATTATAGCCCAAATAATGGTAAAACTCAAGGAGCCATCTATAGAATAACCACCCCCCCCCCCCAAAAAAAAAGTACAATAAACACAAGATAAGTTACTAATATAGTTCTGCATTCCTTCTTTTTGCAGGTGGGGATATTTATTAAATTGATTTCTTTAGGATATAACAGCACATTAAATCAGCTTAAACTAAGGAACAGGAGAGGCACCTCTAAGTAATAACTGAATGCCAACTTTGTCATTATAAGGAGCACCCAAAACATCGTGTATCTGAAAATCATATCAGGAATAATCAGAATTCAAGCAATGTGTCTTGACGCTGATAACAATACACAGAAATTTCATCAAAAGGAACCTTACTTAAAAAGAGAAAAGGTGCTTTCATGCATTCCCCTTCCGACATAAAGCCGAGGCTGCAAAGGCACCACAGACACTCAGAAATAAGTACTGTGAAATTGTTACTCCTCTTAGCAAATCATCAACAAAACTCTAATTGGAACATAGAAAGTGAGAAAATGAAAGAAAAGGCATTATGCACCTGTGACCACCACATCATAAGCATCACAATTTTGTAGTTTGAGCTTTCTAGGAATCGACGAATGAAAGGGAAAAGAAACAATATCCCAGCAAGCATATTTGGTGACAAATAGATAACAACAGCCAAAATGAACAATGTAGGTGAATTTGAGCCATTGCCGAACCAAGTTTTAATTTTTTGAGCTAGCCCAGGAGGATTCTCCCACGTATAAGCATAAGTAACTGGTAGAATTACCACCCATGCAGCAGCAGACACCACCTTTAATATATATCTAAGCTTTACATGGAATGACATGCTTTGCCTTGCCTTCCAATTAAGGACTACATCAAGAAGAGCTGCAAAATCAAATGACAATTATCACAATGGAAAATTCATGTAGTTAATTCAATATCAGCTATGCAGATGGTATTTAATTCTACTTCTGTTTATCTATTCCTCAATTCTTTAAATTTAGGTCCAAGCTATACTATTTAGACTAAAACCGTTGGCATAAGCATTAAGCAAAACTCCCTAAGTTGCATTTCATCTCATGCTGGATAAGGAAATAAAAGTAACGACAAAAAAGAGCCATTCATGGTACATTTTTTACAAGAAAAAGATGGAAAGGGTGAAAGGGAGGGGTAAAAAGAAAAGGAATGGGTGAAATTTCCGTTCATTGGTGGAAGGAAAATGTGGTGTGAAGCAATAAGAAGAATAACTTCCGCTCTTCATAGACCGACTAGAATATTTCCTCCCATTAGCAGAAGGGATATGGAAGGGAAAGGGATTCCCTCAACTGTTTGGACTCTATCTTTCCCCGGAGAGGATATGGAAGAGAAAGGGAAATAAAGACAAGGAAATATACTCTACTACTTTTAATTCCATCGAAAATAAAACTGATGAAGAAAAGGCCAAAATGTCGTCGTATAAACGTCAAACGTCATATTATTTCAGACATGCAATAATAATAATATACAGTCTTAACAATGCAAAAACTGGTAAATGGTCCTTTCAGAAACTAATACAAAGTCAGATATACTAATAATATTAAGGTAGCACCAGCGAAAGTGTAATACTCAAGTTACCTTGCCCAAGCTTCAATATTGCAGCAGTTATAAATACACTAAGTACTTTATTGAAAACACCAGCCTTGAAGATTGAGCTTGGTGCACCGGAACCATTCCAGGCAACAATTATCATAGCCTTAACAGACATACAATTTTACAAAATGTTCAGATAATCAGAAAAAAATACACAAGTACAAAACCAACAACTTACAATAAAAGACCATTACCTGTAAGCATAGTATAAAGAAACCCCACATTCTATCGAAACTTCTAAAAACATGCCAGTATGACCGTATCTCAACAAAGTTAACTTTTCCCACCCATCGATCTCTACTAGCTGGCTTCTTATCCTGAATATTTAACGAAAGACAAATTCCCCAAAGATCAAATTAACATCAGAACATGAACAGGTTAAACACAATGCAATACAACTTATGACAATTCATAAAAATAAAAAAATAAAAAAAATAAAATAGTTGAAGCATCTTTATTATCAAAAAGAACAAATAAATAGTTGAAGCATCCAACCCAACTCAATTGAAAATTAGTAGAAAAACCTAGAAGGGGTATATTGGGTCACATGGCTTTCCTTGCTAGTGTAGTGACTCCAAGTCAAACATGTGGATAAACCAAATTGTATTATTTGGAGTACATATGGTCAGTGCACAGTGGATAAAAAGATTTCCTACTTAGCCATCATGCTAAAGCAATCAATTGGTAACAAGTGGAGTAGCCAAAAAGATTTATATATTCTCACAAGACCGAGCTTGTACAAAGTTGGACACTTATTTTATTAATAGGGGTGAAGGATGAATCTCTTAGCTGCTTAAATTCTACATAAAGAAATAAAAGCTAAGTGTAGAAATTAATTAAAGATTGATGACAAAAAAAAGGTATAAAGATAGTGTAATGCTGCAAAGATACAAACGAAAATAAAGATAAATTCTAGCTACATGTGACATAATGGATTAGCAAATTTGAAGTGGGTTTCATTAATTATTTGAAGTGAATCCACATATCAATGTGTTCTACTCCATGAGTATATTAAATTAAGTATTTGGAAGCTCAAATTAATGGAGTAATGAATAAAAAATTAACTCCCAAAGATCACCCTTGGAAATGAAGCCAAGTCCCACATCGGTTAAGAACTAAAATATTAATTGGTTTATATACAATAAAGTTGCTCTTGGGTCTAGGCCCTACGGAACACCCCACTTTTGTGGAAGGGAGAGGACCTAGCTAAGACTTGGTCCGAACCTATACGCGCCGCCGTCAACTGACCGGCTTGGCCGAGCCGGGCCCAAAACTACGTCGTTTTGCCGAACAGAAGTGCCCTTTCTGGTAAGGCCCAAAACTACGTCGTTTCTAGCCCGAACGGACGCGCCCATTCTGCAAAGGCTCAAAACTACATCGTTTTGACCAAAGGATGTCATGCAATGCTTTTTCAGAAGCATCTCATGCCTTTTCAAGTGTTTTTGTGTCCCATCAAAAGGGTCACTAACCCCTCCCCTATAAATAGACTGGGGGGGGGGGGCAGCCACTTCGATCACTCAAATCCAAGTATTTTCTAATTTTCTAATATTCATTTCATAGAGAGAGTTCTGAGCATTATATTTGGTTCGTTGAGCATACTATTTGTAGTGTTGTTATAGTATACGTTGCCATTGTATCCTAAAAGACAAGAGCTATCAACTCTGAACACCGTAAGGAGGACATAATTGTCTTAAAGACATAGTACTAAGTACTAGCCTTGACAAATTTTTCTGCAGTTTGGAACCAAAAGTTCAATGGAACAAAGTTTAAAAGATAGCAACAAAAGATGTTTTATCTCACTACGCTCAACTTGGCGAGGTTTCTTCATGAAGACCCCCTGTGCTTAATGAAAATGAAACAGATAAGCAAGTGGTTGCCGCTATTAATGCATGGAAACATGCTGATTTTCTGTGCCGAAACTATATCCTCAATGGATTGGATAACACATTATATAATGTATATAGTTCTCTCAAGACAGCAAGAGAATTATGGGATTCCGTGGATAAAAAGTATAAATAGAAGATGTTGGCACGAAGAAGTTCGTAGTTGGCAGGTTTTTGAACTATAAGATGATGGATTCCAAGGCTGTCATCAACCAAGTCCAAGAATTACAAGTAATCCTGCATGAAATACATGCATAAGGTATGTCCTTAAGTGAATCTTTCCAAGTTGTTGCTATTATTGAAAAACTACCACCAATGTGGAAAGATTTTAATAATTATCTCAAGGATAAACGCAAAGACAGAGAGATGAAATTTGAAGACTTAATAGTAAGATTAAGGATAGAAGAGGACAATCGTACTTCTGAGAAGAAGAGAGGAAAGACCTTTGTGGAATATAAAGACAACGTGGTGAAACAAGGTCAAGTCTAAAAAGAGAAAGTACTCCGACAATGGGCCTCAACAGGGAACAAATAAGAAGTTCCAAGGCAAATGTCACATTTATGACAAGCTCGGACATAGGGCAAAGGATTGTCATAAATGCAAAGAGCAAAACAAGAAGTTCGCACAAGCCAATGTAACGGAAGTGGATGGTCTTCTTCAATATGTTTCTGAAATGAACCTTTCAGCGATTGTTTCTGAAGTAAACATGGTTGAGAATCCCAAGGAATGGTGGGTAGATACCGGAGCAACCCGATGTTCTCCACATATTAAGAAATTTAGAATGGAGAACAATTATACATGAGAAATTCTTCTACATTCAAGATTGTTGGACAAGGAAAGGTGGTTCTGAAGACATATGGCAAGGAACTCACCCTCAACAACGTGCTCCATGTGCTTGATATTAAGAAGAATTTAGTGTCAGGATCTCTTCTTAGTCAAAAGGGATTTAAATTGGTCTTTGTATCGGACAAGTTTGTCCTAACTAAAAATGGAATGTATGTGGGGAAGGGATATATGAGCAATGGGCTCTTCAAAATGAATGTAATAACAATTGTACCTTCCAATATTAATAAAATTACATCTTCTGCTTATATGATTGAGTCATCTAATTTATGACATGGTAGATTAGGACATGTTAATTATAATATTATACGTAGATTAATTAATATGGAATGTTTGCCAAAATGTGAGATTAACTCCAATCATAAATGTGAAGTTTGCGTTGAGGCAAAACTTCGAAAATCTTTTTCTAAATCAAGTACGGAACATCTTGAATTGATACATACTTATATTTGTGATTTAAAGTATATAAAGACAAGAGGAGGTAAGAAATACTTTCTTACTTTTATAGATGATTGTACAAGATATTGTTGTGTTTACTTATTGAGAAGTAAAGATAAGCCTTTGAAAATGTTTATACATTACAAAAATGAGGTTGAGAATCAACTTGATAAAAAGATCAAGATACAGTAGAACCTCTATAAATTAATACTCGATAAATTAATAATTCCCAATCCCAACTTGGGCTAATGGGATAAATTAATAATTTTGATAAAATAATAATTTTTAAAAAGACCTTTATACTTCTCTAAAACATTCATAAATTCGGGATTGTTCGGAGCCGAAATGAACAAAATCATAAGAATCAAATAATGTCTAAAAAGATTCTGTGTGAATTACTATTGTCTCAATTTACACAAACGGTTGGACAGTTCAAGACATCATGTTCACTGTACAACCAGTAAACCCGATAGTCTTTGACAATGGAAGGTTCAAAGCAAAAGGTCACCTCTCCATACAAATGATTCCCAATTTTGTCTCTCAGAGTCTTCATAACATTTGCATAAGGTTGGCAGTCAATTTCATTCATGTGGGGAATTGTTAGAATTTGAGCCAAATTTGAAGTGGGTTTCATTAATTATTTGAAGTGAATCCACATATCAATGTGCTCTACTCCATGAGTAGATTAAATTAAGTATTTGGAAGCTCAAATCCATAGATTATGAATGAGAAATTAACTCCTAAAGATCACCTTTGGAAATAATAATAAATACTTGTGGGAAGCCAAGTCTCACATCGGTTAAGAACTAAAGTATTAATTGGTTTATATACAATAAAGTTACTCTTGGGTTTGGGCCCCAAGGGGCATCCCACTTTTGTGGAAGGAAAATGACCTAGCCAAGGCTTAGTTCAAACCCACACGCGCGCCGCCGCCGCCGACCAGCTTGTCTGGCCGGGCCAGGCTCATTGTTCGAGGTTCACGATCATTGTATATATTTTTTTGACAAAATTCTTTTAAATTTTTTATTTAATTTTTTCTATTAGTTCTATTATCAAAACCGTGACGTTTTGAGAAGTGTTATCTATTATCAATATTGCGTCGTTTTGGGAAGCGATATCGCCCCAAAACTACATCATTTGGCTGAACAGAAGCGCTCTTTCCGGTAAGGCCCAAAACTATGTCGTTTCTGGCCCGAACGGACGTGCCCATTCTGCAAAGGCTCTAAACTACGTCGTTTTGACCAAAGGATGTCATGGCATGCCTTTTTAAAAGCATCTCATGCCTTTTCAAGTGTTTGTGTCCCATCAAAAGGATCACTAACCCCTCTTATAAATAGACTAGGAGGCAACCACTTCGATCATTCAAAATCCAAGCATTTTCTAGTTTTGTAGTATTCATTTCATAGTTCATTTAGAGAGAGTTCTGAGCATTATATTTGGTTCGTTGAGTATGCTATTTGTAGTGTTGCTATAGTATACGTTGTCATTGTATCATGGGAGACAAGTGTTATCAACTCTTAGCACCGTAAGGAGGGCATAATTGTCTTAAGGACGTAGTACCAACTACCAAGTACTAGCCTTGACAAATCTTCTTCTGCGGTTTGGTTTACTTGAGATAAATTTATATATATAGTATGTTCATTCAGCTTTTCTTCCAGGTTTTTTCATTCATTATATGCTCCTTCAGGCTTATCTTGCCTCCCATATTTGGAAAGCCAAGACACTTCTAAGATCTAGACTTTTGACAAGTCTATAGTTCTTGACCGACACACTACATTACCGATTGATGTCGACACATCAGAGGTCACCAAATATTTGGGAGTTCTTCTATTCAATCATTTTCCTTCATCTTGTTGGATATCTCCTTTGTAAACATCTTATCCTTGTTCATTGGGCCTCTAATGAGTTACAAATAGAGTTTGACAAGGTGAATTGTTTCCATCATCAATGATAGAGTTGGGATCCTACATTTGAACCGAATCTTTTTGGTTAAAAAACCTCTTACTAGTTGCTCTAGAACAATTAAGAGATTCTCTACAATAAATAATTCGTGGCACAGGCAAATGCCTTCAAGCTTTTTTACTCATGTGATGTGCAAAGTTCAGAGTCTCATGCACATCTTTTTCTTAGTGAGCCTTGGCAAGGAGTACGTGGAGAAAGGATTCTAAAACAATTCTTGAATAATCCTAACCCCACTAATCACTCCAATAATAATGATTTTATAATCTTCTCCAACAACTCCATTAATCACTCCAATAGTCATGATTCTCCCTCTAAAATCCTTATAAAGCAAAGCACTTTATTTGAATTTTTGGACGAGCCTATCTTCCAAGAAATTATGATTCTTGTGATTTCCATTGAAGTAGTTAGGGTGTCTATTTTTGACATTTAAAGAGATTGGGTTTGTCCTTTATTAACGACTAATACTCCTTTCTTTCAAGTCTTTTGGTGGATCCTTGTCCACTTTGATGTAATTTGCTTCTTTCTAACAAATTTCTTTATATTAAAAAAAAAACACATTAAGATTACTTTTGCATGGGACTAGGATGTATGCAACAAATTATTTTATCAAAAAACTCATAACCAAGTTTTTCTCTTTGTATTTTTAGCTCTACACGAGCCATGAAGCTCTTTCCGTGATCATTGATACTTTGTTGTACTCATGATAGTAAATAAAAATCAGCATTCACTTGGCCACTTCATTCGATTAGAGTCTTCGGCATTGCAATCTCATGATATGTAAGAATCGCCTAATATAAACAACTATCGTTCATTGAAATTGAATTTAACTATAAAAAATAAAAATAATAAATAAGCTTTAGTAGTCCATCAGTTCACTTCATTTAGCGTAAAGTATTACGGCTAAAAGCACGGCTAGGAGTGAGGCGCAGCAAGGCTCAAGTTTTGGGCCTCACTGTGCCTGAGGCGCAACGAGTTCAATGAGGCACACGCCTCGGCTTCTGAGGCGTGTTGCATGCAAGGCAATCGCCTTATCAAAGAGAGATGCTCCAAAATCTCAACCGTTATTTTTTAAACCTTAAAACCATTTAAGTCGTTCATTTCAACTTAAAGAAAGAAAGAAAACCAACACATAAAGAGAAGGAAAGAAAGATAGGAGACTTCACTTGCAACTTTGATATATTAATTATGACTTCAATTCGAGTAAGTTGTCTTCTTCTTCTTCATCATCCAGGTAAGTTATTTTTGCTGCCTTGTCAAATAGTCACCACATAGAGCAATCTACGATCAGTTACTCTTCTCTTTCATCTTTATGTTTGCTTGGTGAAGGGTCTTTGCCTTTGAATTAATATCGATAAATTTTTATTATGTATTCGTATGTGTAAGAATCAAAACTATTTAACCAAAAAAGATAGTACTCCCTTAGTCCCTCTTATCTAGAAAGAGTACCGATTGAAGTATCAAAATTTGATAAACTAATTTAGGAGTTCGAATAATAACTTTATATATAATTTTTTATTTTTTATTTTTTATTTTTTTTGTGTGGATGTGTATGTATATATATATATATATATATATATATGAGGCTTAATCCATAGCTATTGTTAAATACTTAGATGGAAACGTTGTTTCATCTAATGCATCTATGACCATTCATGAAATGATCAAAAAAAATTGAAGCTTCTCCATACAGGGCCGAAAGTAAAAGAAATTATACACTTGAAATATTTAATAAAATAATAAAGCTATATATTAAAACAATAATAGTAGAGCCACTTCCACTAGGCCACTTTCGCCCCATAAAAGGGTTGGAAGGCTCGCGTGAATTTGTAATAACAAGAGCTGCATAATTTTAAATTCCTCACCATTAACATGCATTCTGGCATAACATTCTTTCCATTGAATAACATTTGACTAAACAATAATCTAATAGTAAATGTAATTAATATAAAAATTTATGTAATATTATAGTCCACAAATACAAAAGTTAGCTATTATATTGTCAAATTTATATATTTTAAATTTTTAAAATTAATATAATTTATTTATACTTTAAAAATAATACATCTTATAATGTGTATTATTTTTTAGATAAGTTTTGAATTAATAGTCATAACTCATTATAGCATTAATTAAAATATAGTGACTTTATATTAATTTAGTACTTTAAAAATATGTCAAATTGAGTAGAAAAGATTAAACTTGATTTTATATTCTAAAATAAATAAATGATTAATCTTTTTTACTAAATTTGACATTTTTAAAGCACTAAATTAATATAAAGTCACAATATTTTAATTAATGCTATTATGACTATTAATTTAAAACTTATCTAAGAAAATAAACATTACAAGATGTATTATTTTTAAATTATAAATAAATTATATTAATTCTAAAATATATAAATGTGAATACTAATATATAGTGTATAATTCCTCTCTCCCTTTCGGCCTTCTATGGGGCGGAAGCTTCAAATCTTTTTCTGCTTAACCATTGGATTATTTCATGAATGGTCATAAAGACATAAATGCATTAGATGAAACAATGTTTCCTAACTAGCTATGGATTAAGCCCATATATATGTGTATGTATATATATATATATATATATATATATATATATATATATATATTTGTAATTTTTTTTACTATGTGTGTCGCGCCTTGCCTCGCACCTAAGGCTGAGCATTTAGGTTATATCCGAACCGAATAGCTTATTCGGATATAACCGAATAGCTTATTCGAATATAACTGAATACCGGAATATCCATAATTTTACTATCCAAATAACTAATCGAATTATCGATTTTTCTTTTCGGTTACTACCGAAATTAAGTTCCAACAGCAGCAACACAGCAAAAATAAGATTGGAGCACAAAAAGCACTGGTCCAGATGGACTGCTCTGTTAATCTTACCATGACTAGTTGCAATGCAGCATATTAGTGAAACTTCAGTCTATCACCCCATGCAATCAAAGGAAGACAAAAACTACTAGTCTATCACCCAATTTAATGAATTAAACAAAAAGCCTAATTTAGAGCATTAATAGTTCATGTGTGCATGGAAAGATAATCTTAATGTATAGTTTCTTTGGACATTATAAACAGACCAGTTCATGTCTGCACCAGATCAAGAGAGCAAACAAACTTTTGATATGTAAAATCTATTCGGTTAACCGAATATCAATATTTCAGTAACCGTATCCAAACCCGAATACCGAAATACTAAAACGGTTATACCCGAATTGAAGAAAATAACCGAATAACCGAAATAATTCAGTTAAAATAATTCGGTTATTCGGTTTTATCCGTTTTTTGCTTAGCCCTATCGCACCTAGACAAGGAGGACATTTGCTTCTCACAATAGCCTCACGCCATCAATAACATTGGTGTAGAGCTATTGGCATCACAGTGTTATGATATGAGGCTATTACAAGATACTTGTGAATTCCCCCCACCCCCAACTTTCTCCTCAGGGCATTCTTTTAAGAATTGTGCTAACAATTGAATTCAAAAATAAAAATTGCTGCAATGGAACTTAAACTACAATAAAATCAGATAAGGCTTAATTTGACGGTCCATTAAGGTAGAGGTACATCAGATTTCAGTCACAACTACATATATGACTAAATAAACCACATATGAAATATGGTTTACATCTATAATCTATTATTTTTAAAAAATCTTTGGATAGGTCATCTCAAATCCACTTTGCATTCATAATAGTTTGCAATCCTAAAAAATGCTTCTAGTAACTACAATTCTATAAGATAAACATGGGTGCAAGAAAGAGTGGATTGGGTAATACGAGACTTGAGCTCCTACATTATTAGGAGCAAATTCCTGCCATCCCATTGAACATAAGCTTGATCTTTGACAGTTTGACTACCAGTCCATAAGATATGGAGAGATCTTTTTACATCAACTAACCATATATAAATAAATAAATAATAAAATTCACTCAGAAACGTATTTGAACCAGCAAAAGAAAAAAAGTGTAGTCAAACACATAGAAGATATGACCGTTTTAAATCCAGAGTGTAAAGTGAAACATATTCAACTTAAGCATGGATGTCAGAAACATGAAGAACATTTTTCTGTTCTTTATTAGAGTTGTAATATTTTTCAACAGCTGAATAAAGATATAATATGAAGAAAAAGAAATAATGGCACACGCTTACCACACTTTTGTCAAAACGTAGTTCTTCTACAGGCAAACAAAAGAAATCAGCATCAGCGCGCATTGGCCAGCCTAGACGGAAGCAATCTACCGACCTAAGATATGCCTGGTGAAATTACTTATGGAACAGTATACAAAATGATAGGGGATTGATTAAAAGAAATTTAAGTGTAATACCAAAAGTATTCATTTAAATCATCGTAGTTCCTCCACTGGGAATGCTTTGATTTTCCTCTTTTGCTCCTTGCAGATTCCTGCACAGGTATAGAATCCATCAAGAAGAACCAAGTCACAGACACAATGGAGTGTTCAAATATAACACAAAATCTGAAATTTGCGAATCAAATGCTAGCAATACCTTTGCGATCACTTCATAAATTGGAGTAACAACTTTTCTCAAGAATGCTTCTTCTTCTCCTCCGTAAGCTGGCTTTACATTCTCCCCCGTCATAGGACTAACATTGCCAGCTAGCATACCATATAGCTCAAAGGCCATCTGATAAAGACGAGTATCCAAACAATTATTACAATTATCTCAACATGTCCCAGAAAAAGTAATGTAACGCCTGACTTATCACAAAGGATCAACATAATGTCTTATCATAAGAGGTTCCATCACTCCATATTCAAATTATTTTTTTATCCTAAGAAAAAATCAGACATCAATAATCCAACAGGATGAACTCCTCAATAGCTGCAGTTTATTTCTAAAATAAAGTTCTTGTCTTCAAGTTCAGTAGCTCTAAAAGCTTATCTTATTAGAGAGTGAATGAGAAAGTGTGTATCAATGGTCTACCACTTCCCCTCAGGCACAATACGCACTCACTGCAAAAAGCATTGTAATGCACAAAAAAGAGTCATAACAAAGTGCTTCAAAATATGATGTCTTCTCAAAAGAGCTTCCACATATAATAATTTGCAAAAGGAAAATAGAAACAAAAAAAGGAGGTTAAGAGTACTAGAAATCAATATATCCCAAGGATGAACTCCTCATATAGCTGCATTACATTTGTAAGGAATATATCAAAATAACCGCCTTGGTAAAACTTGAGTTATAGGGTCGTAAATTTCCACAACAGACTTTCTTTAAAGCTACAGCCTACTGCACTAGAAATCAATATATCCCAAGGATGAACTCCTCATATAGCTGCATTACATTTGTAAGGAATATATCAAAATAACCGCCTTGGTAAAACTTGGGTTATAGGGTCGTAAATTTCCACAATAGACTTTCTTTAAAGCTACAGCCTACTGCATTGTTTTTGAGTTTGGAGAGAGAAGAAAAGAATGAATTTAAAAATTATGAGAGAAAAGAGGGTGAGAGAAAGGAAATTTACTTTATTTCCTTCTGTTTGTGAGTTTTGGAAGGAAATTTTAACTTAAAAGAGTATATTACTATTTTACCCTAATAAGAATAAGTTCGAGAACTATTATACAGATAATTGTCTTTAAAAAATTTCCTTCCAAATCTTCTCGAGTTTGGGAGGAATTGTAAAAAAAATCTCTCATTTGTTTTCTCTCCATAAAAAACTCACAAATAAGGATCTTTTGATCTCTTCCCTAAATTTCTCTTCTCCTCCTATATTTTCTCTCCTCTTTAAAACTCTCAAACACAATGTAAGCTCTAAAAGTTTAACCATATTAGAAAATGAAACCAGCACTCGCATGTTACAGACAAACCAAAGAGAGTACACAAAAAAGAGTAGCAAGGTCAAACTTCAAAACATATGGGTACAATAGCATGTCAACACTTAGCACTGGGGTATATGGGATAGTTGTTTGGCACTTCCCTTCGGATAAGCCAATAACATTTGTATCCAACAACAAATTCATTACAAAATTGTATATAGCACTCTTAATATATATTTTTTCCATACAGGTACACTTAATATATATTCCTCTGTATATAACTGCTTTAGAATGAGTGAGCAACCATTTTGAACCCTCTATGTTACATAAAACACCATCGACCTTAAAAAATAAAGAGGATGTGAATATTATTCGGCGTCCTGTGTTACCAGAATTTCAGATGTATTTCCAACTCATTATTACTAACAAAAAAAAGGATATTATCAACTCTATTCTTAGGGTTTTTCAATACAGCATGTTAATATTATTACATATTCTCATCTGCTAGCCGTGGACTATAGGGTTTAAAAAAACGCTTGACCTGCTCAATCACAACAATATTTGAGATATAGTTATTTGTAATGCTAGATTAATGAAATATAATTCAACTCAAATTATAGAAGTAAAAGCTGTTGTGCCACAATATATCAATACGTTAATAAACAGTTTTGAAAGCATAAGCATCCCATGACATACATGGTGATAAATATAGCAAAGGCATTCCGGCATGAATCTTAAGTTGGCAGCTTCCCCCCATATTAGAAGATAGAGACCCATGTACAATAATTTCCTCTGTTGGACTTCCTGCTGTATTGTTGGTAACCTATAGTTTCATAAATAGAGAGCAAAGTGAAATAAACTTAGAAAAACTGATATGAAAAGCAATTTCAGATCAAGCTTGATTTCTAAACTTAGTCAATTGGATATTATCATATAAGCGAAACCACAAGAAAGTTTGTTATTATATAATTTGAATTATCGATACCTGGCATCAGTGTCAGATGCTAAAAGATGTATGCACCATTACTGCACCTTATATTCCTTATCCAACTCTAGTTTCCAATTTATCAAAATGTAAGAAAAAATGGAAAATATTGATAATTACTAGTTTGATATGTTGGAGCCACTGCTTTGACTTTTGTGAGACTGAACTTTAACCGCATTCCAAATGACAGGGTTTGTGTAATAGTATACACTTAATACTAGACAATTATTGTTTCAACTAAAAACCTAGTACGAGAAGCCCTTACCACAAACTACTTTTGCGATCCAAATACTTGCACCATTTTTTATAGTTCTTGAAAAGTTTCTTCATCACTTCATTTAGTGCGCGCTCATCCAGCTAAGGAAAAGAAAAGGGAAAACTATGTTACAAACAAATGAAAAGCATTGAAAGTCACAGGTTAAAAAGACAGAGCTTATTTGATATGCTTCTCTTCTAAGATTAAAAAAAATTGATGTTTCAACCATTTGTTTATTATAGAAACATCTACTAAATTGATAGTTGGAATGATACAACACAAGGGGGAGCATAACCATGCTTGATCCTAAAAACATGGTTAGTAATTTCAAGCAGTGTTCTAAAAATCGTTAGGTAAAACTAGGCGGCGGAGGGGACGGCTAGCACCTACGCTTACTAGGCGGTGCCAAGGTGTTTTCTTAGGCAATCTCATTTATTTATTTTTCTATTGTACATACTTGTTATACTTATTCAAAGCATATAATAGATGTAATTTTTTTAATTTTACATGAAACATTACCAAAAAACAATCTTTTAAGGCTTAACAAATTCATTGCAAGAATTGGCTTCAAAATAGAGGTTTGATTTTGCCTGGGTAGGAGCCTAGCCACCTAGCCAATTGAGGCGGTAAACAACCGCCTAGCGCCTAGGGGGATTAATCAGACCAAGGCAAGAATTTTTAGAACACTGGTTTCAAAACTATTAAGCACTAGGGACATATAGAAGTTGTATTTCATTTTCTTCATTGTGAAATGAACTTTTAATATAACAGAGAGAGCGTGTAATGCAATGCAATGGGCAATAGGCAGGCTGTGACTCAAGGTGGGGGGTACAATGAAGGTCTTGGTTCTGCAAACTTGGAGCTAGAGAAGATGATAGTAATGGACGTGCTGGCGTCTTGCCCCACTTAGTTCAATAAATTAAAGAAACAAAAATTGTGAACATATTTTGTTCTTGAGAAGACAATAATCATCACCAATCCATAGTTAATTTCCTGGCAAAGGGAAAAAGAAAGATAATACAATATTCCAAGATAGAGAGAGGGGTAGAAAAGATGTTAACATAAGACAGACCTTGGGTTGTTGATCAGGCTTAGGGAACTGTCGAATGTGAACATTTGCAAGTAATAAAATAAGGTGCTCCCTTTGATTTGCAACGCTATCCTTCTGCAAATTGATTAATATGATTACACTTTCATAGTGCTAAAAAAAGAACAATAAATAAACAATCTTTCTCGGATTCAAGGAAATGTCATTTTTCTTGTGCTTCTCTGTTAATAAGAAGCAGGATTTAATCATCATACAAGCACTAAAGGCACAGAAACTAACTTATTTTACCTGAAACCCGAACATCGCTTGAAGCCAATCTAGGATATCTTCATCTTTTTTCTTCTTGTAGTCCCTAGGCCATGGAAGACCTCTGGTATTACGAAGAGCATAAACAGCAGCTTGAATCTGCACATTATAAGAAATAGTAATATTTTAATGAATAGACCTATAAAAAGTTAGAACACTAAAATAGAAGACACACCAGAACTAGGAAACAAACCTCTGGATATCTCATAATTGCCTGATTTGCACTATCTGCGTCAAGCGGAAGAATATTGTAAGGAACATAGATCTCTGTTTTCTCTGCTACTTTATCATGAGCCTCCAAAATCTGTGTAATTGGTAATCTTTATATTCATTATGTAGTCGATGGAAATTCTTCTCCAGACATAATTTTACCAATTACCATTGCATTTTAAGAACCATATTCTTTTATAAGTATCTAAAAACCACACAAAGAAGAGACTACTAATTAATATAGTATTTAAAAAAAAATCAGCAAATGACTATTTTGTCAAACCTCACGATCAACTTCCACAGATTGTGTCTGATTAACAGCTTTCAAAACCTCAAAAAGAACATTAGCAGTTTGATATGCTTTGGTAAGTTGCGCCCTGCTCAATCATTGAATTTGAGTGTCAACTATAACACATTGCAATAGTAGCAAGCAAAAGCACGGAATCTGAAGGCAAACAAATCAGTGACCAAGCAAGTTATCTGAAGGTGTATTGTGGTTTTATAAACCATACCTATCAGCTTTATCAGCAGCATTTTGCAATGCTTGGATGTACTTTTTGTAGTAATGCTGATAAAAGCTCTGCATCTCACGTGCATCGCTTTTTTTTACTCTCCCCATCAATGTAGGATCATTCTCCTGAAGAAATTGAAGTAAAAGCCTTTCAAATGTTAAATAGTGTAATATATAGATCAAAATGTTAAAACATGTATTAGATAGTCATTCTAACACCATAACATGGGTGTCAATATGTGTAGGAAGCTGTTTTAGTAATAGCCTGAATGAAGCCATAAATGATTTTTTATATTATTTTTCTTCTTCTTTTTTAGTGTGTCTAAAGCTAACCATATAGGTTGGTACTTCATGGAATATCGTAATCAAATTGATTACAACGGATTTAAGTGAAAAAGAATGGGTAAAGTTTGTAATTTACCCTTTCAAGACGTTGAAGAAGGGCAGTTTTAAATTGGCGAACACCACGTCCACTTGAAGTGGGGTCCAACCTGTGAGCTTTCTCAAAAGCATAAAACCGACCTGCAACCAAAAACATGCATCTATTATAATACCGGAAAAGTACAACCATAGAAAGAAAGGACCTGAAACAATTAACAATATCTGATAGGGGAACATAAGATAGAGAAATAAAAACATGTAATCTAATGATTTCCACCTAACATGGAAGATGTGTAACAAATGAAACACAAACCATAAAAAATAGAACATTTATCTTACTTCTTAGAGACGGAAAGAATTCAAATATTGTAAATCAATTCAACAAGTAGGGTCTCCAAAACATCAAATTCCAAGATACATAACTCAAACATGGTTGACAGAGACTCCAGCAATAGGGCATAGCTACTCATACTCTTCCATAATAGAGTCGGAATACCAAAATTCACGAAAAGAGATACTATTCTACTAAAAGCTACCACCTTATAATTTAACATGTCATCATGAAAGACAAGAAATTGTTAAGAAATCCTTTTCCAACTCATTTATAATCTTATAGGGTTGAAATCCTTTCCCTACTCTATGTGGGGAAAGGGTTTTCCTAGTTTAAGTTGGATATTTGATGGAGTAGCATCAATAATAAAAATGCAATTACACTTTATTTATCCTTACTCTAAATTATAAATTCAAAATTTAAGATGGTACCAGAGACATTGCTTGCCACCTGCCGCTGCTGACTTTCCAATGACTTTCTGACCAAAAATATTTAGTCAGATTTTTCAGAGGCTCTTTTCCATTCAAATGTACAGCACACTTTCCCGATTATATATTCCGTGTTTTTATGGTCCTATGTACCAGCATACTTTTTCCGTCATTTTTCTTATCGTGTTTATTCGATCATATTTTCCAACAAACTTTCCTGTCTATTTTCCTGAACATGGTTAGGTTTTAAATTGTTCTTGAATAGTTACCATGGTTCACATTAGTGAAGTTGAATTCAGTACAGTTGATAGTCGCATTGGTAGAAAAGGTAATTGTGACCTTAATATTAGTTCCATGACCCCTGCAAAAATTAAAAATCATTGCCAACTAATAACTTGTTTGGATACTTGCTCTACCACCCCTAATTTTTTTTCCTCTACTCAGTCACGTATACTGTATATTACCCCTTCCCTTTTCAATTATGGCATTTCTTCTAGCTCATGGATCATTGATTCTGGAGCATATTAGCATATGACTGACACTTCTAGTTTGTTTCGAACAGTCAAACTTATAAGACTTGTTCAGCTTAGGATATAATTTGAGTTGTAGATGATTCCCGTGCTACAATCCAAGGTAGGGAATCAATTAATAGAGTACACTCCTACCTTATCTCTCCATTGTGTTCTTCATGTTCCCACTTTTCATGCTAATTTATTATGGGTTCAACGTAGTACTAATTCCCTACAATTTTCAATGACTTTTTGGCAATGGAGGCATGTGATGATGTGTAAGTGTTAGAAATATAGTCCATTCCTTCAGTTCAGGCACATTGATTCATAGAAGGCTATTTAAAAGAAAGACCAAACAAATCGTTTAAGTCATATCTAGTTGTTCACCATTAGATACCGATGATGGCACAAAGCCACAGACGTTTAGCTAATCACTCTATAGGTGTGTTAAAACATCTCTTTCCCATACTGACAAAGCACTGTAATAGGGCAATTTTCTTTTGTGAGTCTTGTAAGTTGACTAAACATAAATGCTCCGTTTACACTATAACTGATAATAATGGGAGTCTCGATCCTTTTTCCCTAATTCATTTTGATATTTGGGGTTCTCACGAGTTGTTTATCTTTCTGGTTATCACTAGTTTTCAACTTTACTGATTGTTATTCTCGTGCTAGTTGGGTTATTTACTTCATCACAGAAATTAAGTGGTTGAATGCTTCAAAACCTTTGACCCCAGGGTCCAAGCACAATTTCATGCAACTATCAAAATCTTGTTTAGTAAGAGTGATCGTGAATATAAGGATGGTAAATTTGCATCTTATCTATCCTCTAATTGTATCATTCATCAAACTTCTTTTGTTCAAAGTCCTGAGCAAAATGAGTCGCTGAACGAAAAAGTGGTCTCTTCTTCAGGTTGCTTGATCAATTATGTGGACTGTAAATGGTCCCAAGTTCTTATGGGGAAATGTTGTCCTCATTGCAGAATACTACAAAAGTTCAGCCTTAAGCTACTGCTATAAATCTATCTAATAAAATACAAATGATTTTGAATTTCCCGCTCACTCAATAAATCATCTGGACCGTCTAAAGTTTGGGATAAATCCCACCGTCCATACATCTATCTAATAAAATACATCTATCTATCTATCATCTATCTATCTAATCTATCTATCTATCTAATAAAATATAAATGGTTTTGAATTTTTCGCTCACTCAATAAATAATCCGGGCCGTTGAAAATTTGAGATAAATCTCACTGTCCATACAGTGCCGAAGGCACGGGACCCAGCTAGTATTCTAATATAAAGAAACAAATCAACATAATTAAGGCTTACTCAAGTACTCAACCGTCTTTTGTTCCCTTCATTTTCAATATATTAAACAAAAGTCTTTTAATACTTCAAAAAGTATCATGTATGCACTTGGTGTATTTAGCTTTCAAAATAGTAAAACATAAATTTAATGAAGATATTGACAAATAAAATCATTTTATCTTCCATTTAATCGGTTACAACTCTGAAGAGCTCAAAGAGACAACATACTAACATAACAGTGTTCTAAAAATCCCCGCCTAGGTCCGCCTAGGCCCCGTCTAGACGCTAGGCCCCCTCTTGGCACCTCGCCTAGGTGTTAGGCCCCTCTGGCGCCTCATCTAGGCCCAAGGCAGCAAAAAAATCCCTCCAAGAAATTAAGCGAGGTCTATGCGGAGAGGTTTTTTATTTATTTTAATAACTATCCAAACCAAATTTTGATATATTTATTTTTCTAATGATTTACCATACTCATAATACAGGTTGTAGCATATCAAATCACAACAAGAAGTGAACAATATCAAGTCAAAATGGATAATTTTATTATAATTGTAATTTTTTGAACATATACCAACTTCAAATAATGATGATATATTTGTAATATTTAGTTTAATTCAATATAATTCTTAAATTTATGTTTAGTTTCTTAAGTTTTAATATTGAATTAAAATTTGAAATTTTAAATTTTATTATTTAATAGGTCTTGTTTATGAATAAAACTAATACGTTAAAAATATGTTTGAACTTTGAACAATTGCATGTTTGTGTTTGAACTTTGACATTAGCAATATGGATATGTGTTTGAACTTTAAGCAAAGGCCTTTATTATCTTTTTTATAGATTGTTTTGCTTTATATTATTGTTTTGTTTGAATAAATATAAGATAAAATTTTAAAATTAGCTTACAATAAAAAATCCCGCCTAGGCCCCCCGGCCGCCCGCCTCCCACCTAGCACCTTTTAGAACATTGTAACATAATGAGCTTCTGGTTGCTAAAATTTCACTGACTACATTATTCATCTCACATCAAGAAAACTATTTAAAAAAAACCCCAAACAAGCTAAGTAAGTTGAGATAAAATTTCCCTATATAGCTAATTTCATAAGATATTTAAAGAAATAGCAAAGCTTTAATTGAGGGGACGGAAGTAAATATTTGGAAGTCAATCTATTCCTTATTAGTAGCAAAAACCCACTCAAGCTTTCACTCTAACAATCGGGGGAAAAATAGATAATTAATATTACCATAAGTAAATTTGATAGTTGCACAAGTTTTTCATCACATCATATGAATAGTAAGTGGGGTCCACCTCATGTGAGGGATGACCTTGTGGAACTATTAAATTTACTTGTGAAAATATCAATTCTCAAAAAAATAACTTCCACAAATTTCATACGAGTATTTAGAAATTATGGCAATTATTACACAGTGATAATACATACATATATATATATATAAGTATATATAACCACAAACATAGATAAGCATAATGAAACTAATGTAGATATAAACTTACATAGATAAGCAACCCTCGGATTGCTCGGTTCAACTTCATTGGCTACACGAAGAATTGGAGCGATCTCAGACAGAGACGATGGCACAACCTCACTGTCGAAAATCGACTCCCCCAAATTCCCCGTGGTTTGGGTCCGCACTAACCTCCTCTGGGGCATCTGTTCAGACCCCCCTCTGGATGACATTTTCACAACAATACAACCCAAGAAATGCCCTACACACATATTACAACATTCCCAATCACTCATAAGTCATAAATATAACCAGAACCTCATAAAGACAAAAATAAATACATAGAGAGATACAGAGTGCTACCAGCTCACAAAGAAAAACCTTAACAAAACACACATTACATTTACAACATTACCAATTACTGCAAATTATAACCAAAAATAGATACAGATCATACATACATGAGCATATGTATATCTGAACATTATCACACAGATATACATATATACTAGAAAAACAGATTAAGGAGGGAGAAAAATAAGTACCAAGTGATGAAAAAAGCTAAGATTGAAAATTTAACATCTGCAAAGAAAAGAACAGATCAGATTAATTGACAAATGTAATGTAATTTGAATGGGAAAAAAGATTGATCTTAGCTCTATCTGAGAAAAAATGAATGGGATTCTCCTATGTATTCAATGAATGAACAAATAAAACCCTAGGAGAGAGAAAAAGGTTAGCTTTTAGATAGAGAGAAGAGTTGGGGGTGGTTCTGCAACTTTAAGCTACCTAGCAAGCAGAAAGGAAGCAAATGGGGACGAAGTGAGAGAAAATGGAGCCAACTGAAAATATTTTGATTTTAACTTACTAAGTGAGGGGTACTATTCTGTCGTTTGGTTATAAAAAGGGTCTAGTGTTTAACATAACTACGTTAATGCCACTAGTATTTCAAAATGGTTGTCTACCTATTTTTAGGGGGCACTATTTTCACCTACTACCTCCGTCCATGATAAAAATCTTTATTATTATTTTAGATATTTTCATATTAAATATTCATTTTACATTAATAACCAAATTTTTACATATTTTTTCTATTATATCTGTAGTATTAAATAACCAAACTTTTACATATTTTTTTCTTATTATATCTGTAGCATTAAATATCTTATATTTTTTTATTCTAATTATTTTTTCATATTTAATAAGTATAATTAGTTACGTGCTAAAAATATTTTGAACTGAAAAGCTAGAAAATCAATATCTCACTTGCATTAAAAATAATTAATGACATTATTATAGGCAATTTTGTTATTTTATTTCTCTTCTTAATATGCGTAAAAAGTCCACCAAAACTTTTATCCTAAGACAGAAGGAGTATAATTTTGATATTTTTACATATTCTTCTCTCACACGAGAATATGGTGGGTTCCACATTTAATTATTTCCCTACTTTTAATAACAATATCATTGTGTGGTTAATTTTATATTCCATTCGTCCCTTAATATTAATATTAGGGTTGAGTAAGAAATTAGATTAGAATCGAAATTATACCAACGGTCCCACGTGTATGTGATGGTTTTAGGTGGATTGAAAACTAAATTTACGATTTCGATTTGGTTATTAGCCAAAATTGCACTCATAAAATCAAAACTGCACCAAACAATCATCATATTTTCTCAATTTTGCTACCAGTATATATAATTTATCTACTGTAACATATTATCCTCATTTTATTTTAGAAGATAAATATTGTAGGGTTGAATAAAAAATCAATAGTATCAATTATGTTTACAAATCAAAAGTGGCTTGTTATTTCTTAAATTAAATGTGATAATTGTTGATGCGTGAAACTATTTTGCTAAATTAGCTCCATGATTATGTTCACTATGTAATATGTTTGCAGATTCGTAGATTCATCAAAGGTCCATGAGTCGTGACCACCACATTGAACAGATTCTGCATAAAAAGTTGGTAGTTTAAAGATAGAGGTGATTGTAAAATTTAAAGAAGTATTGAAAAACTTCTAAATTTATAGCTCAGATTAAACTGTGGTCATAAGAGAGGGGGGTCAAACTGGAGTTGATATGTAGTTTGTAACCAAATTTTTGATTTTGTTATTTCAATTCGAAATCGCACTGCATGGTTCAAAATTGCACCACATCAATCACAAACGGTTTCATGTGCGATTTTGAATTTGTTAAACCATACATAAGCGATTTCGTGTGCAGTTTGAGCTTCAAACCGCACCATGCTCACCCCTCCTTACCATAATAAGACGTTTTAGAGGTGTGCACAAGTATTAAAAAAAATAATTGTATAACATTAAATATAATATCAATTATTTATATTGTCTTTGTATTATAAAAGGATAATATTATTTATTGGACAAAAAATATTGAGATAACTAAAGTTAATTTAATACTTGGGATAATATTAGAAATTAAGCAATTAATATTTATTTGAAATTGTCAAACAACTTATATTAAGGGATAAAAATATTTCTCTAAAACGACTTATATTAATGGACAGGTAGACTATAAAGTGGTGAGTACTTTAGTTTTTTTTTTTTGTGTTTTTGTTTTCTTACATATCTATAATATAAAACAGAGCGGAGAGAGAAAATACATAAATGTCACATCAAAATACACGTCAGCAGCTCTCTCTCTCTTGTCCTCCTTATTCAAATTTCGAACCTACACACACAGATAAGTATTGATGATTGTAAGTTTTGTAGATAAGTTTAGAATTTTCCGGATATCTATTTTTAAAGGAAATTCTGCCGAAATTTAGTGAAATTAGTACCGACTAGCTCGATGTTTTGGTGGTTGAATATGTATTGTTGATTGAGTATGTATGTCTTTAGATAATGTAATATTTTTAAATTTTAATTTAATTTTTCGTTACACCGTGCCTTCAAGCACGGGTTATCGCTAGTAATTAAGAAAGATGGAAAGGGGTAAATTTGTAAAAGGACATCGACAAAAAAAATGTTGGGAATCCAATGCTGTAAATTTAATCAAAGACTTGTGGGCATTTTAGTCTTACCAAGTCCAAAATTCAAAAAAGCAGATGCTTTAAAATCCAAAACCAGAAAACATAAAAAGGTAGCCGTTTCAAAATACGTTCTCGTTTACCAATTTTACCCCCACCGAATCTCTTTAATCTTTGTCCTTGAAACGTACCATTCCATTAAATTCCATGACATTCCCGTCATTTTCGACGGAGCACGAAGCCCGAGATTTCATGACAGTAAAACTGTAGCGAGCCCTTTTTTAGTAATTAGAAAAATAAAATTATAAAGAATTTTTATTTATTATATTTATCTATCTATCTTCTTCTATCTATCCATCTATCTAATAAAATACAAATGATTTTGAATTTCCCGCTTATTCAATAAATCATCTGGGCCGTCCAAAGTTTGAGATAAATCCCACCGTCCATACATCTATCTAATAAAATACATCTATCTATCTAATCTATCTAATAATGATTTTGAATTTTCCGCTCACTTAATAAATCATATGGGCCGTTCTAAGTTTGAGATAAATCTCACTGCCCATACAGTGCCGGAGGCACGGGACCCAACTAGTCTATCTAATAAAATACAATTGATTTTGAATTTCCCGCTCACTTAATAAATCATCTGGGCCGTCCAAAGTTTGGGAAAAATTCCACCGTTCATACATCTATCTAATAAAATACATCTATCTATCTAATAATCTATCTAATAAAATACAAATGATTTTGAATTTCCCGCTTATTCAATAAATCATCTGGGCCGTCCAAAGTTTGAGATAAATCCCACCGTCCATACATCTATCTAATAAAATACATCTATCTATCTAATCTATCTAATAATGATTTTGAATTTTCCGCTCACTTAATAAATCATATGGGCCGTTCTAAGTTTGAGATAAATCTCACTGCCCATACAGTGCCGGAGGCACGGGACCCAACTAGTCTATCTAATAAAATACAATTGATTTTGAATTTCCCGCTCACTTAATAAATCATCTGGGCCGTCCAAAGTTTGGGAAAAATTCCACCGTTCATACATCTATCTAATAAAATACATCTATCTATCTAATAATCTAATAATAATTTAATAAAATACAAATGACTTTAAATTTTTCGCTCACTCAATAAATTATTTTAGTCGTTCAAAATTTGAGATAAATCATATTGTCCATACAGTGCCGGAGGCACTGGACCCAGCTAGTTATTTAATACTCTATCCGTCTCATGATAAAAAATTTTATTGTAGTATTTTAGGTAGTTTCATGTTTAATGTTAAATCTTTATTATAGTATTTTAGATATTCTTATATTAAATGTCTATTTTCTTTTAATAACTAAATTTTTGCACATTTTTTTTATTATGTTCGTAGCATTAAATATCTCATATTTTTTTATTCTAATTATCTCTTCATATTTAATAAGTATAGATACAAAATATTTTGAATTAAATAATTAAAAAATCACTTTTCACCTATATTAAAAATAATTAATGACATATTATTATAAATAATTTTATCAATTCATTGTTCTTTAAAAAAATCCGTCAAGATTTTTACACGGGGAGTATTATTCTCGGACGAGGGAGACTATTGTCGGTTTTTTTTGTCTAAATCTAAAAGGCTACTTTCTTTCACTTTGGCAGGTGGGTCCCGCTTGTTAGATAGGAATTCCCACCCTCCACCTACTCTCCTCTTTTTCCTCCCAAAATTCGATGTCATTAGCTTCTTTTATGCTTCCCCCTTCGCTTATAAGAAAAATAATTAACATCATAATTTTAAATTAAAAATAACTTTAAATATTAATATTATTTTTATATTAAAAAAATATTTATTAAACATAAAATAATAGAAAAATTAAAATTATATTTAATACTTTAAATAATATTAAAAATTAAATAATTAATATTTAATTAAAATTCTTAAATAACAAATATTTAAATGGGTATCAATATACAAGATAATTTATTTGTAGAAAAAAATTGAAAATACTACATTTGTCACAAATTATAAATGGGTAGTGATATATGCATACGCTATATTACTTCCTCCGACTCAAAAAAAAATGAGTAAAGTATAATTTTTATATATAATAAAAAAAGTAAAAAAAGAAAGAATAACAAATTTTTAAATTTAAATTTATTTTTACTAACCCTATAAGATTATATAAAATAACGAGTATTTTTATTTTTTATACTAATAGACTTTACTATATGACTTAGTTACAATTCACTTTAGTGGATAAAATACACAAATTGCAGGGTAACTAAAGTATTTATTTAGTGGGATCTATCGGTATAAAAAAAATAAAAGTATACATCACTTTATATAATATTGTAACTAAAAATAAATTTAATTCTTTTTACTCTTTTTCCTTTATTTTTTTTTTTTTAATATGTGTGAAAATTATTCTTTGCTTATTCTTTTGGGGATGGAAGGAGTATTATTTAATTTTAGGAATATACTTTATTTTAAGAGTTTGCTCTATTACTAGCATTTGCAATTGTGACTCCCCTAAACTCAGGTAATTCCATCCAATTCGAGTTGTCAAAATACATACTACAAACAGAAATTCTCTTATTTTAAATTTTTACATTGTCGTATATAGTACAACAATATTCACACCCAAAACTTCATTACGAAAATTTCAATAATACCTTACATATAACATAAAAGTACAATTAATAACTGATTTAAGAATTAAAATATTTGAAAAATGATCAAACAAACCCTCGTATATTGGAGGCCATGATTTTAGGTTATAATAAGCATCACAAGAACGAATAATTAGCATTGGTTGACTCATTAGTTGTGACACCCCCAAAATAGATATACATCACCCATTCTGAGTTGTCAATACATGGTTCAGAAATAACTACAACTTTATTATTACAACATGTAAACTATGAATTTAAATACAGATATTGCCATCTAGACAATATCCACATACAAATAAATCCCCATCATAATTATTGCTACATTATTTTACAAAAATGGTGAGGACTACTAAACAACTTTCTCTAAAACCTTCATTCCATACCCCGACTTGTTGTAAGACCCCAAATAATTAATAAATGAAATTTAATTTCCTTTAATTATTATTTTGAATAGTAAGGGTTGATTTGATTAATGAGGATAGTTATGGGTAAAATATGCAAATATTTCAAAATATACAAGTGGTTATAAAATATTCATTGTTGTCGGGGAATATTCGTTTGGTCGTGGAATATTCGTACTGTCGGGGAATATTCGTACGACGGCGCAACTATGTGTGGGCCCCATAACGGAAAGCGATTGGAGGAAGAAAACGACAAATATAAGTTGTTTAAAAATAACGGCGTAGTTGTTACCGTTTACACTGTTGGAATACCCGGTGGTTAAATACAGTAATACGTGTTGATGCACAGTAGCACACGGTATTGCACAGTATTTTGAATTATTGATCCTTACGTAAGAAGGCACTACTCAATAATTTCTACAGGAGTTACTGTTCATTACTTTATTGATTCAATAATTGCTGCGTTGATATTTATATTATTATTGTTTCAATAATTGACATTGCACAGTATTTTCCATTATCAGATAAATAATTCATATTATTTGAATAATATTATCAGATAACATTATTGACAATGTCTAGAAAGTTCTGTCAAGGAGAGGTTTGGTCATCTAATTGCGCGCCAGTAAGGAGAAATCCTTATTGGAAAGCCCCCTCTATCCTGGGAACGACCTGGTTGTCAGTACTGTGATTCTGTAATATTATTTTTAATAATTAATTATTGATTATTATGATAAAGAAAATATTTATTTTATGTGGATATAGAAGGAGAAAATTTTTAATGTGACAATTGTTGAAAATTAATATTTTATCTTTTTCTAATAAAATAATTTATTTAAATATATTATTTTAATAATATATTAACGATGATATTTTTACAATGAATGTGGGATATATGAATATATGAGGAGGTAGAGTATTTTTGTGGCATTAAATGTTTGACACATGTTTTGTGTGTCGGTAGACATAATTTTTGAACGAAAATTGAGTATAGACTGTAAAATCACTCGTTTGTGGATTTTGGTCAATTTCTGTTTGGAATTTGGAAAAATTTTCTTCTGCAAAGTTGTAGAGAATGGAATTTCCCATGGAAAGTCGCGAGATTCGAATTTTCTGACAAAGGAGCTATTTATTGTGAATTATTGAAGTTTTGGGGTTCCGAAATAATTGATTTTTGGAAGTTTTAATTATTATTTTCAACAAAAACGTTTTTCAAAGGTTGGTGGGCATCTTTAACATGTGTTTGATGGCTAAAATCAGATTCCTTGGTGGTTGGCTTGAATGTTTTATAAATATTAATATTATATTAATTTAGTCTCCTTTGGCGTTCTAACATTTTCCTATAAATAGAGGGCTAAGTTAGAATTGAAAATCACACCAGAAACAAAGTTTTCTCTCTTTCTCTCTTTATATTATCGAGCGTATTCTTGTGAGTATACTTTGAGTGTTGTTATACGGTGCGAGTTTCTGTCAGCACTATACCGAAATTCAGTCAGAAGTAAGGCTATTTTGAGGTAAGGGATGTTATTTTCTTCTTAAATGATATTATTTTCTTCAATATCATTATGCCGAAATATTGGTGAACATTTTTATCAAATTTGGAACTTTTTGTGCCGGAGTTACTATTCACGTATACGGTACTATTCACGTATACGACACTATTCACGAATACGGCACTATTCACAGAAAAATTATTTTTTTTCTTTTCGTCCAAAATATCTATTGTGGATACTAGCTTTGATTGTATCCATGTTTTGATTATTCTTGAATTTTACACCACTATGATTATTTTTGAGGTATTTTTGGACATTGATAAAACAAAGTACGAATCCTTAATCCTTGTCATTTTGTTTCACTGGATTCGTTTCTTTAAAAATATTTTTTTATCATCTTCAGTCTTAAAGGATGTTATTATTGAATATCTTTGGCCTGTAGTGCAAAGATGAATGATTTCTGATGAATATCTTTGGCCCGTAGTGCAAAGATGAACAGGTGTTTAGATGAACATGACCAACAGATGAATATCCTTGGCCTGTAGTGCAAGGATGAATATATGATTCAAGATGTGCATTGATTGATGTTACAGGGATAAAAATACTGTTGATGGACTGTTAAATTCATAGACATTAGTAGATTTCATCCTCTACGTAACTCTTCTATGAATTAATATTTTTCGCTGCGAATATTGATTTAAAACTTGTTGTCTATTGTATTCTATTAGATTTTTTTTCCCTGTTGAAGGCTAACGATAATTTGTTGTATATTATCTTAGTCATAATATTCTTTACTGAGCTAGTTGAGCTCACCCTTTTCCTTTTTGTTCCATTTTTCTTCTCAGGAGACGAGAATATAGCGAGTACGAGTCGGGGTATGAATTGTTGGTCCTTGAGAGAGTTGTTTAGTAGTCCTCACCATTTTTGTAAAATAATATATCAATAATTGTATTGAGGACATATTTGGGTATGTATATTGTCTAGATGACAATGTTTGTATTCAAACTCACAGATTATGGGTTGTAAAAGTTGTAGTTGTTTCTGTACCATGTATTTGGCGACTCAAAATGGGTTGGATGGAATGGATCTATTTTGGGGGCGTCACAGTTGGTATCAGAGCTTAGGGATATGATCTCTGGCGGAGATCGGGGAATAGAACTAGGAGGGGAGAGACGAGTAAATCCTTCGCTAGTGTGTCCTACCTAAGCTTATTTGTTAGTTGGTCAGTATATAGGGATATTATGTGATATATTGATTTCCTTAATTAACCCTTGTTTTATGACAGTATTTGAGAATGTCGATTGAGAATATTAACAATGGAAATGAGACCGTGGAGACGCCTGTACTCACCAACGAGGAGAACTTGCAACAGGCTGGCAATGTTCATCCTGTGAATAACACCACTGATCAGACAATGAACGACGCAATGTTTAGAAGCTTTTTGCAGTTCATGCAAAATCAGACGAGGGAGACTCGTGTTCAAAATACAGGAGGAAATGATAACAATTCACGGGTTGTCACAGCCAAACATTTCAAAGAGCTGGGACCACCAGAATTTAAGGGAAAGCCAGACCCGATCATGGCGGAGACATGGGTCAAGCAAATTACAAAGATATTTGATGTCTTGGGATGCACGGAGGAACAGAAGGTTCCATTCGCCACCTTTATATTCCATGGTGAGGCAGACTACTGGTGGGAGTCTGTGAAGCGTACCCATCCAGCCGCACTCAGCATGTCTTGGGAGACGTTTCAGAAACTATTTAATGACAAATACTTTCCTGAAAGTGTTCGTCATATGAAGGAAGAGGAGTTCATCAGATTAGAACAAAATAACATGACGGTGTCTCAGTACGAGGCAAAGTTTGCAGAGTTATCCAGGTTTGCACCTCATTTGATGGAGAATGAGGAACGTATGACGCGGATGTTTCTGAGAGGTTTGAAACCCGGCATACGACAATATCTCATCTCTCATAAATTTTCTCTCTATTCAGATGTTGTTAACAGGGCTCAATTGTTGGAGCGAGATAACGAGTACGGTCAACCGAGGTACCACAATCAGGATCATACCGGAGATAGCAGTCAACAAAATAACGATAACCAGTTGAGAAAGAAAAAGACGGACAAAAATGGTAACCACTTTGGTGGTAATCATGGCCATGAAAATAGAAGAAGCGAGTCAGGAGGAGATTTTAAAAAGAGGAGATTTAACAACGACCATGTGAAGACGACAGTGCCGGCAGCAACTGGTTCTAAGGGAGGAGAAAGACCACCGGTTATATGCTATAAGTGCGGGAAAGAGGGACATATCAGTCCAAACTGCCCACAACAGTTCAAGGTATGCTATAATTGTGGAAAGGAAGGACATATCGCTCGAGATTGTACGGTAGCGAAACCTAGTTCAGCGGGGACGGTGACTCAAAAGACTGTCCCAGAAAAGCCAAAGTCAATGGTTCCTGGAAGAGCGTTTGTTGTGACTGGTCAACATGCGAGGAACCCAAACGAGGTGATCACGGGTAAGCTATTTATAAATTCTTGCGAAGTTTATACCTTACTTGATACCGGTGCTACCCATTCATTTATCTCTCCTGCTTGCGCTCAACGTTTAAACTTGACTCCGGAGAAATTAGACTTTGACCTATCTGTGGAAACTCCATTAGGAGAAACTTTTATCACATCCACTGTTTATAAATCTTGTTTGATTCAAGTTGGCACCATCACCTTACCTGTTGACCTGATCTCTTTAAAGATACTTGCTTTTGATGTGATTTTAGGGATTGATTGGTTAACTACTCATCATGCCAAAATTGATTGTTTTCGTAAGGTTGTTAGTTTTTATATTCCTAATCAACCTGTTGTTCGAATTCAGGCAACTAAACCATTAAAATCAATCACTGTCATATCTAATCATAAAGCTATTCGTTTATTGAAAAACGGATGTCAAGCTTTCTTAGCCCATGTTATGGATTTGAATAAAGACACGTCAAAATTGAATAATATTCCTGTTGTTATTGACTTTCCTGACGTATTTCCTGGAGAACTTCCCGGTCTACCCCCAGAACGTGAAGTTGAATTCTTTATTGATCTTGAACCTGGTACAAAGCCCATTTCTAAAACCCCATATCGAATGGCTCATATTGAACTTCAGGAGTTAAAAGTCCAACTACAGGAGTTATTGGACATCGGTTTCATTCGTCCTAGTACATCTCCTTGGGGTGCTCCTGTTTTATTCGTAAAGAAGAAAGACGGGAGTATGCGACTTTGTATTGACTATCGGGAATTGAACCATGTCACCATCAAGAATAGGTATCCTCTACCTCGTATTGACGACTTGTTTGACCAGTTGCAAGGAGCACAATTCTTTTCAAAAATCGATCTTCGTTCCGGATATCATCAGCTGAAAATTAGAACTGAGGATATTCCAAAGACTGCCTTCAGAACTCGGTATGGGCATTATGAATTCTTAGTCATGTCTTTTGGATTGACTAATGCTCCTGCTGCTTTCATGGATATGATGAACCGAGTATTCAAGGATTATTTGGATCAATTCGTTGTTGTCTTTATTGATGACATCCTTATATATTCCAAAAGCCGTGAAGATCATGAGCACCATTTGAAGCTGGTACTCCAAAGGCTTCGTGAATACAAGTTATATGCTAAGTTGAAGAAATGCGAGTTCTGGCTTGAGAAAGTAGCATTCCTTGGGCACGTGGTGTCAAAAAATGGAGTATCTGTTGACCCGACGAAGATTGAAGCAATACAAAGTTGGGAGCAACCGAAGTCGGTCACTGAAGTACGTAGCTTTTTGGGCTTAGCTGGTTATTATCGGAGATTCGTGGAAGGGTTTTCTCGAATTGCTACTCCATTAACTCAGCTAACTCGGAAGGATACAAAATTCGTATGGAGCGAGGAATGCGAGAAGAGTTTCCAAGAGCTTAAGAGGATACTTATTTCGGCACCTGTTCTAACAATACCATCTGGTTCGGATGGATTTGTTATCTACAGCGATGCTTCAGGCAAAGGGTTAGGATGTGTTCTCATGCAACGTGGGAAAGTCATAGCCTATGTCTCGCGACAACTTAAAGAGTATGAGAGGAATTATCCTACTCATGATCTAGAGTTGGCAGCAGTCGTTTTCGCACTAAAGATCTGGAGGCACTATCTATACGGGGAGAAAGTGGAGATATATTCAGATCATAAAAGCCTCAAATATTTCTTCACTCAAAAAGAACTCAACATGCGGCAACGACGTTGGCTCGAGTTGTTGAAAGATTACGTCCACACTATTCAATACCATCCTGGAAAAACGAACGTGGTAGCTGACGCATTGAGTAGAAGATCATATGCAGGAATGAGTGCAATGATGTCAAGTATACGCATAGAGCCAACTTTAATAGAAAAAGTTAAGGTTGCTCAAGCCACCGATCCGGAGCTGATGCATATGAAGACGAAAGTACAAGAAGGTGCCATTCCAGAAGCGAGAATTGATGAAGAAGGAATACTTCGAGTCCACTCCAGACTTTGTGTTCCTAACGATTCTGATTTGAAGTACAAGGTCATGATGGAGGCACACAATACACCATTTACAATTCATCCTGGAAGTACCAAAATATATCGTGATCTTCGACATACATTTTGGTGGAACAATATGAAGAGAGAGATTGCAAAGTTTATTTCAACGCGTTTAACTTGTCAACGTGTAAAGGCGGAGCATCAAGTGCCAAAGGGTCCATTGCAACCACTTGAGATTCCGAAATGGAAGCGGGAACACATTACTATGGATTTCGTTACGGGTCTTCCTACGGTTTCTCAAGGCATCAATTTTATTTGGGTTATTGTTGATAGATTAACCAAGTTTGCTCATTTCTTGCCGATACGGGAGACTTATTCCCTTGAACGTCTTGCTCAAATGTACGTAAATGAGATTGTAAGATTGCATGGCATGCCAGTATCCATAGTTTCGGATCGTGACCCAAGATTTACTTCAAGATTTTGGGTTAGCTTGCAAAAAGCTATGGGTACGGAGTTACGATTCAGTTCGGCATACCATCCTCAAACGGACGGACAATCAGAGAGGACTATTCAAACTCTTGAAGATTTATTAAGACTCTGTGTCCTAGACTTCAAGGGCAGTTGGGATAAATATTTACCATTGGTGGAATTCTCCTACAACAACAGTTATCAGGCAAGCATTGGTGTGGCCCCATTTGAAGCATTGTATGGACGAAAGTGTCGCTCTCCAGTATGTTTGGACGAGGTGGGTGAAGCAACATTGTTGGGACCCGAGTTAGTACGTATGACTACGGAGAAGATCCAAACGATTCGACAACGTATACAAACGGCACAAGATCGACAAAAGAGTTATGCGGATCTTCATCGAAAGGACGTAGAATTTAGTGTTGGGGATCATGTATTGTTGCGTGTTGCCCCATGAAAGGGAGTTACAAGATTCGGGAAGAGAGGAAAGCTTAATCCACGATTTATTGGTCCGTTTCAAATTCTTGATCGAGTAGGTAATGTAGCATATAGACTCGCGTTACCTCCAAGTATGTCTCGTGTTCATAATGTTTTTCATATATCTGTGCTTCGTAAATATGTGAAAGACCCGAACCACGTCATTGAGTTAGAACCGGACGAGATAGCCGAAGATTTAACGTATGAGGAGGTACCTGTCAAGATCTTGGATAGGAAGGAGCATGTCCTACGCACGAAGGTAATACCACAAGTTAAAGTTTTGTGGAGGAATCATGCTATAGAGGAAATGACCTGGGAGTTGGAAACGGATATGAAAGCGAGATATCCTCACCTTTTCGAAACACCAGGTATGTATGTCCATTTCGAGGACGAAATTTCATAAGGAGGGGAGGTTGTAAGACCCCAAATAATTAATAAATGAAATTTAATTTCCTTTAATTATTATTTTGAATAGTAAGGGTTGATTTGATTAATGAGGATAGTTATGGGTAAAATATGCAAATATTTCAAAATATACAAGTGGTTATAAAATATTCATTGTTGTCGGGGAATATTCGTTTGGTCGTGGAATATTCGTACTGTCGGGGAATATTCGTACGACGGCGCAGCCATGTGTGGGCCCCATAACGGAAAGCGATTGGAGGAAGAAAATGATAAATATAAGTTGTTTAAAAATAACGGCGTAGTTGTTACCGTTTACACTGTTGGAATACCCGGTGGTTAAATACAGTAATACGTGTTGATGCACAGTAGCACACAGTATTGCACAGTATTTTGAATTATTGATCCTTACGTAAGAAGGCACTACTCAATAATTTCTACAGGAGTTACTGTTCATTACTTTATTGATTCAATAATTGCTGCGTTGATATTTATATTATTATTGTTTCAATAATTGACATTGCACAGTATTTTCCATTATCAGATCAATAATTCATATTATTTGAATAATATTATCAGATAACATTATTGGCAATGTCTAGAAAGTTCTGTCAAGGAGAGGTTTGGTCATCTAATTGCGCGCCAGTAAGGAGAAATCCTTATTGGAAAGCCCCCTCTATCCTGGGAACGGCCTGGTTGTCAGTACTGTGATTCTGTAATATTATTTTTAATAATTAATTATTGATTATTATGATAAAGAAAATATTTATTTTATGTGGATATAGAAGGAGAAAATTTTTAATGTGACAATTGTTGAAAATTAATATTTTATCTTTTTCTAATAAAATAATTTATTTAAATATATTATTTTAATAATATATTAACGATGATATTTTTATAATGAATGTGGGATATATGAATATATGAGGAGGTAGAGTATTTTTGTGGCATTAAATGTTTGACACATGTTTTGTGTGTCGGTAGACATAATTTTTGAACGAAAATTGAGTATAGACTGTAAAATCACTCGTTTGTGGATTTCGGTCAATTTCTGTTTGGAATTTGGAAAACTTTTCTTCTGCAAAGTTGTAGAGAATGGAATTTCCCATGGAAAGTCGCGAGATTCGAATTTTCTGACAAAGGAGCTATTTATTGTGAATTATTGAAGTTTTGGGGTTCCGAAATAATTGATTTTTGGAAGTTTTAATTATTATTTTCAACAAAAACGTTTTTCAAAGGTTGGTGGGCATCTTTAACATGTGTTTGATGGCTAAAATCAGATTCCTTGGTGGTTGGCTTGAATGTTTTATAAATATTAATATTATATTAATTTAGTCTCCTTTGGCGTTCTAACATTTTCCTATAAATAGAGGGCTAAGTTAGAATTGAAAATCACACCAGAAACAAAGTTTTCTCTCTTTCTCTCTCTATATTATCGAGCGTATTCTTGTGAGTATACTTTGAGTGTTGCTATACGGTGCGAGTTTCCGTCAGCACTATACCGAAATTCAGTCAGAAGTACGGCTATTTTGAGGTAAGGGATGTTATTTCTTCTTAAATGATATTATTTTCTTCAATATCATTATGCCGAAATATTGGTGAACGTTTTTATCAAATTTGGAACTTTTTGTGCCGGAGTTACTATTCACGTATACGGTACTATTCACGTATACGGCACTATTCACGAATACGGCACTATTCACAGAAAAATTATTTTTTTTCTTTTCGTCCAAAATATCTATTGTGGATACTAGCTTTGATTGTATCCATGTTTTGATCATTCTTGAATTTTACACCACTATGATTATTTTTGAGGTATTTTTGGACATTGATAAAACAAAGTACGAATCCTTAATCCTTGTCATTTTGTTTCACTGGATTCGTTTCTTTAAAAATATTTTTTTATCATCTTCAGTCTTAAAGGATGTTATTATTGAATATCTTTGGCCTGTAGTGCAAAGATGAATGATTTCTGATGAATATCTTTGGCCCGTAGTGCAAAGATGAACATGTGTTTAGATGAACATGACCAACAGATGAATATCCTTGGCCTGTAGTGCAAGGATGAATATATGATTCAAGATGTGCATTGATTGATGTTACAGGGATAAAAATACTGTTGATGGACTGTTAAATTCATAGACATTAGTAGATTTCATCCTCTACGTAACTCTTTTATGAATTAATATTTTCCGCTGCGAATATTGATTTAAAACTTGTTGTCTATTGTATTCTATTAGATTTTTTTCCCTGTTGAAGGCTAACGATAATTTGTTGTATATTATCTTAGTCATAATATTCTTTACTGAGCTAGTTGAGCTCACCCTTTTCCTTTTTGTTCCATTTTTCTTCTCAGGAGACGAGAATATAGCGAGTACGAGTCGGGGTATGAATTGATGGTCCTTGAGAGAGTTGTTTAGTAGTCCTCACCATTTTTGTAAAATAATATATCAATAATTGTATTGAGGACATATTTGGGTATGTATATTGTCTAAATGACAATGTTTGTATTCAAACTCACAGATTATGGTTTGTAAAAGTTGTAGTTGTTTCTGTACCATGTATTTGGCGACTCAAAATGGGTTGGATGGAATGGATCTATTTTGGGGGCGTCACAGTTGGTATCAGAGCTTAGGGATATGATCTCTGGCGGAGATCGGGGAATAGAACTAGGAGGGGAGAGACGAGTAAATCCTTCGCTAGTGTGTCCTACCTAAGCTTATTTGTTAGTTGGTCAGTATATAGGGATATTATGTGATATATTGATTTCCTTAATTAACCCTTGTTTTATGACAGTATTTGAGAATGTCGATTGAGAATATTAACAATGGAAATGAGACCGTGGAGACGCCTGTACTCACCAACGAGGAGAACTTGCAACAGGCTGGCAATGTTCATCCTGTGAACAACACCACTGATCAGACAATGAACGACGCAATGTTTAGAAGCTTTTTGCAGTTCATGCAAAATCAGACGAGGGAGACTCGTGTTCAAAATACAGGAGGAAATGATAACAATTCACGGGTTGTCACAGCCAAGCAGTTCAAAGAGCTGGGACCACCAGAATTTAAGGGAAAGCCAGACCCGATCATGGCGGAGACATGGGTCAAGCAAATTACAAAGATATTCGATGTCTTGGGATGCACGGAGGAACAGAAGGTTCCATTCGCCGCCTTTATGTTCCGTGGTGAGGCAGACTACTGGTGGGAGTCTGTGAAGCGTACCCATCCAGCCGCACTCAGCATGTCTTGGGAGACGTTTCAGAAACTATTTAATGACAAATACTTTCCTGAAAGTGTTCGTCATATGAAGGAAGTGGAGTTCCTCAGATTAGAACAAAATAACATGACGGTGTCTCAGTACGAGGCAAAGTTTGCAGAGTTATCCAGGTTTGCACCTCATTTGGTGGAGAATGAGGAACGTATGACGCGGATGTTTCTGAGAGGTTTGAAACCCGGCATACGACAATATCTCATCTCTCATAAATTTTCTCTCTATTCAGATGTTGTTAACAGGGCTCAATTGTTGGAGCGAGATAACGAGTACGGTCAACCGAGGTACCACAATCAGGATCATACCGGAGATAGCAGTCAACAAAATAACGATAACCAGTTGAGAAAGAAAAAGACGGACAAAAATGGTAACCACTTTGGTGGTAATCATGGCCATGAAAATAGAAGAAGCGAGTCAGGAGGAGATTTTAAAAATAGGAGATTTAACAACGACCATGTGAAGACGACAGTGCCGGCAGCAACTGGTTCTAAGGGAGGAGAAAGACCACCGGTTATATGCTATACGTGCGGGAAAGAGGGACATATCAGTCCAAACTGCCCACAACAGTTCAAGGTATGCTATAATTGTGGAAAGGAAGGACATATCGCTCGAGATTGTACGGTAGCGAAACCTAGTTCAGCGGGGACGGTGACTCAAAAGACTGTCCCAGAAAAGCCAAAGTCAATGGTTCCTGGAAGAGCGTTTGTTGTGACTGGTCAACATGCGAGGAACCCAAACGAGGTGATCACGGGTAAGCTATTTATAAATTCTTGCGAAGTTTATACCTTACTTGATACCGGTGCTACCCATTCATTTATCTCTCCTGCTTGCGCTCAACGTTTAAACTTGACTCCGGAGAAATTAGACTTTGACCTATCTGTGGAAACTCCGTTAGGAGAAACTTTTATCACATCCACTGTTTATAAATCTTGTTTGATTCAAGTTGGCACCATCACCTTACCTGTTGACCTGATCTCTTTAAAGATACTTGCTTTTGATGTGATTTTAGGGATTGATTGGTTAACTACTCATCATGCCAAAATTGATTGTTTTCGTAAGGTTGTTAGTTTTCATATTCCTAATCAACCTGTTGTTCGAATTCAGGCAACTAAACCATTAAAATCAATCACTGTCATATCTAATCATAAAGCTATTCGTTTATTGAAAAACGGATGTCAAGCTTTCTTAGCCCATGTTATGGATTTGAATAAAGACACGTCAAAATTGAATAATATTCCTGTTGTTATTGACTTTCCTGACGTATTTCCTAAAGAACTTCCCGGTCTACCCCCAGAACGTGAAGTTGAATTCTTTATTGATCTTGAACCTGGTACAAAGCCCATTTCTAAAACCCCATATCGAATGGCTCCTATTGAACTTCAGGAGTTAAAAGTCCAACTACAGGAGTTATTGGACATCGGTTTCATTCGTCCTAGTACATCTCCGTGGGGTGCTCCTGTTTTATTCGTAAAGAAGAAAGACGGGAGTATGCGACTTTGTATTGACTATCGGGAATTGAACCATGTCACCCTCAAGAATAGGTATCCTCTACCTCGTATTGATGACTTGTTTGACCAGTTGCAAGGAGCACAATTCTTTTCAAAAATCGATATTCGTTCCGGATATCATCAGCTGAAAATTAGAACTGAGGATATTCCAAAGACTGCCTTCAGAACTCGGTATGGGCATTATGAATTCTTAGTCATGTCTTTTGGATTGACTAATGCTCCTGCTGCTTTCATGGATATGATGAACCGAGTATTCAAGGATTATTTGGATCAATTCGTTGTTGTCTTTATTGATGACATCCTTATATATTCCAAAAGCCGTGAAGATCATGAGCACCATTTGAAGCTGGTACTCCAAAGGCTTCGTGAATACAAGTTATATGCTAAGTTGAAGAAATGCGAGTTCTGGCTTGAGAAAGTAGCATTCCTTGGGCACGTGGTGTCAAAAAATGGAGTATCTGTTGACCCGACGAAGATTGAAGCAATACAAAGTTGGGAGCAACCGAAGTCGGTCACTGAAGTACGTAGCTTTTTGGGCTTAGCTGGTTATTATCGGAGATTCGTGGAAGGGTTTTCTCGAATTGCTACTCCATTAACTCAGCTAACTCGGAAGGATACAAAATTCGTATGGAGCGAGGAATGCGAGAAGAGTTTCCAAGAGCTTAAGAGGAGACTTATTTCGGCACCTGTTCTAACAATACCATCTGGTTCGGATGGATTTGTTATCTACAGCGATGCTTTAGGCAAAGGGTTAGGATGTGTTCTCATGCAACGTGGGAAAGTCATAGCCTATGCCTCGCGAATATAGGCTATGACTTGAACTTACTCCGTATAGCAATACTCAAAGTATACTCAAAATACTCACAAGAATACGCTCGATAATATATAGAGAGAAAAAACTTCAGTTTCTGGTGTGATTTTCAATTCTAACCTAAGCACCTATTTATAGGAAATTGCTTAGAACACCAAAGCAGAAAATTTAATTTAATATTATTATTATTATTTCTAAATTTTCCTACGCATACCAACTAAATTCAGCCATCAACCACACATGCAAACCTTCTAGAAAAGTAATAAAAACGTTTTTCTAATTTAAATTATTTTAAACTTCCAAAAATCAATTATTTTGGAGCTTCAGAACTTCAATAATTCACAATAAATAGCCCTTTTGCCAGAAAATTCGAATCTCGCGACTTTTTATAGGAAATTCAATTCTCTACAACTTTGTAGAAGGAAGTTTTTCCAAATTCCAAATAGAAATTGACCAAAATCCACAAACGAACGATTTTACATGCTATAATCAAATTTCGGTCAATAATTGTGTCCACCAACACACAAAATATGTGTTAAACATTTAATGCCATAAAAATACTCTTCCTCCTCATATACTCCCATACTCCACATTCATTATAAAATATCACCGTTCATATATTATTAAAATAATATATTTAAATGAATTATTTTATCAGAAAAAGATAAAATTTCAACTTTCAACAATTGTCACATTAAAAATTTTCTCCATCTATATCCACATAAAATCAATATTTTCCTCATCATATGAATCAATAATTTAATTATTCACAAATAATATTACAGAATTACAATACTGACAACCAGGCCGTTCCCAGGATAGAGGGGGCTTTCCAATAAGAATTTCTTCTTACTGGCGCGCAATTAGGTGACCAAACCTCTCCTTAGACAGAACTTTCTAGACATTGCCAATAATGTTATCTAATAATATTATTCAGATAATATGAATTATTGATTCGATAATGACAAATACTGTGTAATGACAATTATTGAAACAACAACAATATAAAATATCAACGCAGCAATTATTGAATCAATAAAATAAAATAATGAACAGTAATTACTGTAACCATTATTGAGTAGTGCCTTCTTACGTAAGAGTCAATAATTGGTGCAATACCGTGTGCTACTGTGCAACAACGCGTATTACTGTGTTTTAACCACCGGGTATTCCAACAGTGTAAACGGTAACAACTACGCCGTTATTTTTAAACAACTTATATTTGTCGTTTTCTTCCTCCAATCGCTTTCCGTTATGGGGCCCACACATGGCTGCGCCGTCGTACGAATATTCCCCGACAGTACGAATATTCCACGACCAAACGAATATTCCCCGACAACAATGAATATTTTATATTATTTTGAAATATTTGCGTATTTTACCCATAACTATCCACATTAATCACATCAACCCTTAATATTTCAAAATAATAATTAAAGGAAATTAAATTTCATTTATTAATTATTTGGGGTCTTACATTAGTCCCCAAAGAAACACGAGTAAATTACTGTGTTGTTCATTCCAATTGTGTACATCTTCTTGCAATATAATTATCTTCATCGTGTCAAATTGAGGATTATATTCCAGCCATACTCCTATATTTTATAAATAGTGCTCGAAAATATTGTCAGAAAGTGGATACGCACAACTATATCTTATGATAAAATGTTTTTGTACGTGGTTGAACAACTTGCATTTTAGAACATTTTATTACTGATGAAGAAATAGAAAACAACAAGAGATACTAAATTAAAAATTAGTCCGTTAGCCAAATCACAAAACAACGAACCTATAACTTTAAGTTATCAGTACAATTATCGTCACACTATTTTACGATGTATGGAATACTACTATAACTACTAACTCGGAATATCACTCTATTTCCTCGTTATCCTTGTTAATCTCAGGTACACTTTCATTCCTTGAAAGGAATTATAAAACAAATTAAAGAGTGAGCACAAATAGTTAGTAAAGAATATTATGATTAAGATAACTAAGTTATCATTAATCTTCAATAGTGATAAATCAGAGAATTAAAGAGAATATAAGCTTTCAAATATAACTGCAGCGGAATAAGCAATCCATTAGAAAACTCTAGTAGAACATAATGTCTAGTATATTTTCTAATTTAAAATTTATCATCAATATTTTATCCTTGTAACATCTATCAATAGTTCCTCTTTGCACTTAAGGCAAAGTGAATTTTCACCCCGTATCTTACCATACAGACTAACAACACTCAATAATCATACTGTCTTTGCACCCTGGCCAAAGACATGCAATTTTAACATCAATGGTCATGATCATGTTAATGCACATTTCTTGATCATAATCATGTCAATCAATAATTTCTCTTTACACCCAAGTCAAATAAAACTTTCACGGCATGCCTTTGCCACATAGACTGTAACACCCCCTTTCCAAAATAGAAAGAGAGATTACTCAAAACACAACAAAACTAAGGAAGATCACAAGGCTCTAAACTACGAAAGAATAATCTCAGAATAATTCAGTGTCATAAGACAGGCCATAATAAATTCCACACTGGCTCAATCCACAATCTAAAATAATTATTACAACTTAATAAATCAATGTATCAAAGCCTAACAAAATATATCAAAACTATTGGATTAAAGGAAGCTCTCGTCACACTTGCCCTTGATCCCCCTGATTACCTGCCGGAAGAAAAACACAGCATGAGCCAAATGCCCAGTACGGATAAAGAATACAAATAATGAACCGAAATAACTAACTCAATTAAATGAAATGAAACGAACGAATTGAAACGAACGAACAAAACTAACACAACGAAATAATAGGCTGAATCAAATGGCTGGGTGTTATTTCATACCGAGCTCAAAATAAATAGTAATATACCTTGCCACACAGGCAAGTCAAATAATGCCACACAGGCAAGTCAAATAATGCCACACAGGCAATCACACATCGGACTGCGCAATCCAGATGTGTGCAAATCGGAAGGTGTGTTTGGCACAAACATCACCAATCCGCAGAACAGAACAGAACAGAAAACTAGGGTCAACCCATACGCCTCCCACAACAAAACACCAAATGGCCAACTCCCACCGGAGCACAAAACGGAGACGCCGTGGACTGATCACACCGCCACGGAAGGTGTCATGCCTCGGTGCCAAGAGGACATGCCTGTGGTACCCCCACAGGTGGTTATAGCTCAGGTATACCCTACGGTATTCTAACAAAATATAATGTCACAACACATGCGACAAAATATTAACATAAAGGGTTCTAACATGTACATGTTAAATCGGACGAATCGTCAACACAAGTCTCTAAAATATACTAACATGTACATCACTATAAATATCAAAATAAATTAATAGACATGATACACTAGTCTAAAGAGTACAAATGGGAGTTCTAATATAACGCCAAAACAAGCTATTCAAAATAAATTGACAAGAAATAATTATGAGAGACAATACTAAATTTCGAAATAAATGACGGAACGAATAAATTAAAAACAAATGAGTCTTGCAGAAAATGTACGGAAATCCGTACCTGGATTAAGCAATGTAATACCCAAAATTTATATTCCAAATTTGTCTCGTTAAATTCTCTCCGTCCGAACTAATTACACAAATTAATAAAATAAATTAATAAACTACGCATTTAATTACTCTTTACTAATGTATATTTTTTTAAGACTCATACTGATATTATTATTATTATTATGTTTTTCTGCAAACTTTAAAAAAATAATAATCTAGCAGATTATTCATATTACAACTTTTAATAATTATGTATTAATGTTGCACGGATGACTATTTGGTGGAAGACATATATATATATATATAAGTGATTTTAGCAAGTATGAGTATATAAGTTTGGTGGAAAAGTGATTTTGAAAGTACTCTCATTATTATTATACTAACGTTTTATATGTCCTTCAAATACACAATTTGGCTGACTTTGAAATTATTTACAGGCTTCACAATTACACAAAATCCTATAACCATACTCGACTCTACACACACATAATTATACAAGCATCTTGACAAATTAACAATTCCATACAACTCATAATTAATGGTAATAGTATAGTACCTTTTGCTTCTTCTTTTTTTTTCTTTTAAGCTGCCGCCGCTACCTCTCTTCTTCTTTTCTCGATTTATTAGATATGTTTAGAGGATTAGGTTTTAGTATTTATTAACTTAAAACATATTTTATTAATATATTTATTAACTCTCCAAATTTTAATAGGATTTTAAAAATTATACAATTATAAATTAGATCCACTTAATTTTAAGCCCAATTTTACTAATTAATTTATCCATAACTTATTAATATTTATTAGCCCACATAAATTAAATGACCACTTGACCCAATTAAATTACAAAGTCTAATTAATATGTTTTTAAAACAAAAAAAATCTTTTATTATTTAATATTTATTTATTAATTAATTTTTTTTTTACCGGGTATTACATCACCTACCCCTTAAAAAGGATTCCGTCCCCGGAATCAAAAGAATGGAATGCACCTAATTTTCAAAGAGATGTGGATATTCCGCTCGAATAGACTCTTCCATCTCCCATGTAGCCTCCCGCTCTGAATGGTTCCTCCACAGAACCTTAACAAACGGAATAGTCTTCCTCCTCATAATTCGCTCTTGACGATCCAAAATCGCCTCGGCTTGCTCCTCACAAGTAAGGTCCTCCCGAATTTTATCGAACGGATATTGCACCACGTGCAACGGATGATAATGATAACTCCTCAACACCGACACATGGAACACATTGTGGACATGAGCTAGCTGTGGAGGCAAAGCTAACCGATACGCAACTTCACCAACTCTCTCCAAAATCTCAAATGGGCCAATATAACGCGGACTAAGTTTCCCTTTCAAGCCAAATCGTCGAATGCCCTTCCAAGGAGAAACTTTTAGAAACACATGCTCACCAGGTTCAAACTCTAACGTCCTCCTATGCTTATCAGCATAACTCTTCTGCCGTGATCGAGCCGACTTTAATTTCTCCTTAGCCACCGCTACCTTTTCCGTAGTGATCTGAACTAACTCAGGCCCTTCTATGGCCCTTTCGCCAACCTGATCCCAACAAGTTGGTGCCCGACACTTTCTACCATACAATGCCTCAAAAGGAGCCATCCCAATACTTGCATGCCAACTATTGTTGTAAGCAAACTCAACTAAGCTCAAGTAATCATCCCAATTACCCGACCACTCAAGTGCACAAGACCTCAACATGTCCTCCAACGTCTGAATAGTCCGCTCGGATTGCCCATCAGTTTGCGGATGAAAAGAAGTACTGAAGTTGAGCCGAGTACCCCAAGCTCGTTGAAACCCTTTCCAGAACCGTGAAGTGAACCGTGGGTCCCGATCTGAAATAATAGACACCGGAGTACCATGAAGTCTAACAATCTCCTGCTGAAAGATATGTGCTAACCTATCCACCGAGTAACCCTCATGGATAGCCAAAAAGTGTGCCGATTTGGTCAACCGGTCCACCACCACCCATATGGCATCATTCTTCCTGAAAGTCTTCGGCAAACCCGTCACAAAATCCATCGTGATATCCTCCCACTTCCACACTGGAATGTCTAACTGTTGCAACAACCCACTAGCTCGTTGATGTTCTATCTTCACTTGTTGACAAGTGAGGCACTTCCCAACATATTCAGCCACGTCTCGTTTCATCCCATTCCACCAAAAATTCTTCTTCAAATCCCTATACATCTTTGTAGAACCTGGATGAATAGAAAATGGAGAACTATGAGCCTCAGTCAGCACAGCCTCCCGAATGATTGGATCTGACGGTACACACAACCGCTCACCCAACCAAATCACACCATGGTCATCAATACGAAACTCGGGCTGCTTGCCCTCCTCTAAATTCCGCGTCATACTCCACAACTCCCCATCTTCTTTTTGAGCTTCCTTGACTCGCGAGATAAGAGAGGGCTCCACTCTCATACCCGCCAAAAGCCCATCTGAACCTCGTACATACAACTCCAACTCAATCCGCTCCATATCCGAAATAAGCTGAGGTTGTGTAATAAGGGCAGCTACACTCCCTGAACTCTTTCGGCTAAGAGCATCTGCAACCACATTTGCTTTCCCCGGGTGATACTGAATCCTCGCATCATAATCTTTTAGTAGCTCCAACCAACGCCTCTGCCTCATATTGAGCTCCTTCTGAGTGAAAATGTATTTAAGACTTTTATGATCAGTGAAGATATCACAAGTCTCTCCATACAAATAATGCCTCCAAATCTTTAAGGCAAAGATCACCGCTGCCAACTCCAAATCATGTGTGGGGTAGTTCACCTCATAAGGTTTAAGCTGCCTAGAAGCATAAGCGATCACCTTACCGTGTTGCATTAAAACACACCCCAAGCCCTTCTTAGAAGCATCACTATAAATCTGATAGCCTCCTGTCCCCGACGGCAATGCAAGTATAGGAGCTGACACAAGTCGTTTCTTCAACTCCTCAAAACTCTTCTCCCGCTCTTCATTCCACATAAACTTCACGCCCTTTCTCATCAACTGAGTCAATGGTAAGGCAAGCAAGGAAAACCCTTCCACAAACCGCCTATAATACCCTGCCAAACCCAAGAAACTCCTAATCTCCGTCACTGTAGTAGGTCTTGGCCATTTGGTGATAGCCTCAACCTTCGCAGGATCCACCTTAATGCCTTCAGCAGAAACAACATGTCCCAAAAATTCAACCTGCTCCAACCAAAACTCGCATTTAGAGAATTTAGCATACAACTTCTCTTTCTGCAAAATTCCTAATACTGTGCGAAGATGCTCCTCATGTTCTTCCTTAGACTTAGAGTAAACCAAAATGTCATCAATAAAGACAATGACAAATTGGTCCAGGTACTCCTTGAACACCCGATTCATCAAATCCATAAACACCGCCGGAGCGTTAGTCACACCGAATGGCATCACCAGAAACTCATAATGCCCATATCGAGTACGAAAAGCCGTCTTAGGGATATCTTCATCCCTCACCCTCAACTGATGATATCCCGACCTCAAGTCTATCTTCGAAAAATACTTTGCCCCCTGAAGTTGGTCAAATAGGTCATCAATCCTCGGCAATGGATACCGATTCCTGATGGTGATCTTGTTCAACTCCCTGTAGTCTATACACAGTCTCATAGACCCATCCTTCTTCTTCACAAACAAGACTGGAGCACCCCACGGCGAAACACTCGGCCGAATCACACCACGATCCAACAGTTCCTGCAACTGCTCCTTCAACTCCTGCAACTCCAACGGTGCCATCCGATACGGCGCCTTAGAGATAGGCTCCGCACCAGGAACAAGCTCAATAGCAAATTCCACTTCCCGTTGCGGTGGCAACCCTGACAACTCCTCAGGAAACACATCGGAAAAGTAACGGACAATTGGAACATCCTCAATTCGAGACTCACCCTTAGAGGTATCTTTCACAAACGCCAAATACCCATCACAACCCTTTGCCACCAACTTCCCAGCCTTCAAAGCTGAAATTAACTTCACCACTCTACTCGGCTGAGAACCCTGAAACACGAATTCTGGAAATTTCATATCTCCGAATATAACCTTCTTCGCCTGACAATCGATAGTGGCTTGGTGTTTATCCAACCAGTCCATCCCAAGAATGACATCAAAATCGTGCATACACATCGGAAGAAGATTAACACTACGGATCTTATCCCCAAAACTGATCGGACACCCCCGATACAAATCAGAAATAACAACAGAAGTCCCCATCGGGGTAGCAATAGACATAACAGAATTCAAAGACTGAGATGGCACACCCAGGTGTCGAACAAAAGACTGAGCAACAACGGAATGAGTAGAACCCGTATCAAATAAAATAGAAGCCTCACGATTGCCAACTAAAAGAGTACCAGAAACAGTACCTGGTGCACCCGCCGCCTGGTTATACGTCAAAGCAAACACTCGACCACCCTGACGCTGACCTCCATTGCCACCATTATTACCACCTCCACCATTTCCGCGTGGACCGGTACAATCCCTAGCAATGTGACCCATCTGTCCACACAAGAAGCATGCACCGGTGAGTCTGTGACACTGCCTCCCCGGATGAATAGCCCCACAAATAGCACAAGGAGCTATCGGAATAAGATTCGGGTTACCCCCACCAGCTGGTCCCGGATAACGACCCTGATTTTGCCCCTGCTGACGATTATGCCCCTGCTGACGATTCTGTTCATGCCAAGGTAGTTGCAGCTGACGATTCTGCCCTTGCTGAGGCATCTGCTGATAACCCCTGTTTTGATTCTGACCACGCCACTGCCCCTGCTGAACACCACGATTTCTGTTCCACTGACCACCTTGATTTCTCCCATGCTGACCCGAAGCTTGACCCTGCTGGTCATCTCTGTCCCTCTTTCGACTCCCTTCCGGTTTGGAAGTCCGAAAGTCCTGCCGCTCCATCTCAATGTTCTTGGCCGCATTAGCCACCGCCGATACATCCGCAAACTTGGTGTTAATGAGATGTTGGCGATACCTATAATGAATCCGCCACTTGAACTTTTCCGCCTGTTCTGCTGCAGTCCCTGCAGATGTTCCCGCAAATCCTGCCAACCTGGTGAATCTCGTCATGAAATCGGTAATGGACTCATCATCCTTCTGTCGAATGGATAGATACTCTCTAGCATAGGCCTCTTTATCAGCAGCTGGAAAGTACTGCTGATAAAAGACCTCACAAAACTCTGCCCAATGAAGTGTTTCAACATACCCATCACCCTTTGTCGTTTTCATCGCTTTCCACCACCTCTGTGCATCCCCTTCTAGCTTGTAAGCAGCAAGTAATACTTTCTGATTATCTGAACACCCCAACACATCAAAAATCTTCTCTAGGTGAGCAATCCAATTCTCTGCATCAATTGGAGTTGGAACTGAACTGAATGCCTGTGGTTTCTGCTTTTGAAACCTTTCCAACCACACATACATTGGAACCACCTGCTGATCAATACCATCTGTATTCACTTCCTCTTCGTTTGCATGTGGACCATTATTTCTCGGGTTCTCCTGTTCAGGAATTTCTGGTGACGGCTGCTGCATTGCCTGTACAACCTGCGCCACTAACTGAGGTAACGCCTGATTCACAGCCTGATTCACCAAGGTAGCCAACTGAGCATTAATCTGATCATTAGGTTGCTCATTAGACCGACCATCACCTCTTCCCCTGTTGTTACCTCGCCTCCCAGCAACTCTAGCTGATCTTCGAGCCATCTAAGAAAGAGATCACTAGTATAAACAAAGCAGATTAGAGACAAATTCGAATATGGCTGATATAATAGCTGAACAGAAAATCAAACAGAACAAAAACCTAACCCAGAAGTCTACCCATAACTCACAGGTCAAACCTAAATAGGTTTTCTACAAGAAAGAACCTAAGCTCTGATACCAACTCTGTAACACCCCCTTTCCAAAATAGAAAGATAGATTACTCAAAACACAACAAAACTAAGGAAGATCACAAGGCTCTAAACTACGAAAGAATAATCTCAGAATAATTCAGTGTCATAAGACAGACCATAATAAATTCCACACTGGCTCAATCCACAATCTAAAATAATTATTACAACTTAATAAATCAATGTATCAAAGCCTAACAAAATATATCAAAACTATTGGATTAAAGGAAGCTCTCGTCACACTTGCCCTTGATCCCCCTGATTACCTGCCGGAAGAAAAACACAGCATGAGCCAAATGCCCAGTACGGATAAAGAATACAAATAATGAACCGAAATAACTAACTCAATTAAATGAAATGAAACGAACGAATTGAAACGAACGAACAAAACTAACACAACGAAATAATAGGCTGAATCAAATGGCTGGGTGTTATTTCATACCGAGCTCAAAATAAATAGTAATATACCTTGCCACACAGGCAAGTCAAATAATGCCACACAGGCAAGTCAAATAATGCCACACAGGCAATCACACATCGGACTGCGCAATCCAGATGTGTGCAAATCGGAAGGTGTGTTTGGCACAAACATCACCAATCCGCAGAACAGAACAGAACAGAAAACTAGGGTCAACCCATACGCCTCCCACAACAAAACACCAAATGGCCAACTCCCACCGGAGCACAAAACGGAGACGCCGTGGACTGATCACACCGTCACGGAAGGTGTCATGCCTCGGTGCCAAGAGGACATGCCTGTGGTACCCCCACAGGTGGTTATAGCTCAGGTATACCCTACGGTATTCTAACAAAATATAATGTCACAACACATGCGACAAAATATTAACATAAAGGGTTCTAACATGTACATGTTAAATCGGACGAATCGTCAACACAAGTCTCTAAAATATACTAACATGTACATCACTATAAATATCAAAATAAATTAATAGACATGATACACTAGTCTAAAGAGTACAAATGGGAGTTCTAATATAACGCCAAAACAAGCTATTCAAAATAAATTGACAAGAAATAATTATGAGAGACAATACTAAATTTCGAAATAAATAACGGAACGAACAAATTAAAAACAAATGAGTCTTGCAGAAAAAGTACGGAAATTCGTACCTGGATTAAGCAATGTAATACCCAAAATTTATATTCCAAATTTGTCTCGTTAAATTCTCTCCGTCCGAACTAATTACACAAATTACTAAAATAAATTAATAAACTACGCATTTAATTACTCTTTACTAATGTATATTTTTTTAAGACTCATACTGATATTATTATTATTATTATGTTTTTCTGCAAACTTTAAAAAAATAATAATCTAGCAGATTATTCATATTACAACTTTTAATAATTATGTATTAATGTTGCACGGATGACTATTTGGTGGAAGACATATATATATATATATAAGTGATTTTAGCAAGTATGAGTATATAAGTTTGGTGGAAAAGTGATTTTGAAAGTACTCTCATTATTATTATACTAACGTTTTATATGTCCTTCAAATACACAATTTGGCTGACTTTGAAATTATTTACAGGCTTCACAATTACACAAAATCCTATAACCATACTCGACTCTACACACACATAATTATACAAGCATCTTGACAAATTAACAATTCCATACAACTCATAATTAATGGTAATAGTATAGTACCTTTTGCTTCTTCTTTTTTTTTCTTTTAAGCTGCCGCCGCTACCTCTCTTCTTCTTTTCTCGATTTATTAGATATGTTTAGAGGATTAGGTTTTAGTATTTATTAACTTAAAACATATTTTATTAATATATTTATTAACTCTCCAAATTTTAATAGGATTTTAAAAATTATACAATTATAAATTAGATCCACTTAATTTTAAGCCCAATTTTACTAATTAATTTATCCATAACTTATTAATATTTATTAGCCCACATAAATTAAATGACCACTTGACCCAATTAAATTACAAAGTCTAATTAATATGTTTTTAAAACAAAAAAAATCTTTTATTATTTAATATTTATTTATTAATTAATTTTTTTTTACCGGGTATTACATCACCTACCCCTTAAAAAGGATTCCGTCCCCGGAATCAAAAGAATGGAATGCACCTAATTTTCAAAGAGATGTGGATATTCCGCTCGAATAGACTCTTCCATCTCCCATGTAGCCTCCCGCTCTGAATGATTCCTCCACAGAACCTTAACAAACGGAATAGTCTTCCTCCTCATAATTCGCTCTTGACGATCCAATATTAATGATGAATAAGTTTGTGTTGATTAAAGATTAATTTATTAGTTCCATTGTGTTTGAATTATTAGTGTTAGTGGAAATCGACATCTATTCCGATGATAATTGATGTCTGGGGGTTATATTGATAAATCAGGTAATTTATCGAATAAATGAGCAATTAATTACTATTTATTCACATGCTTATATAATTATTTGTTCACATGTGTGTACTATTGAGTCACATTCATTTACTATTAGGGGAGTTGGTGCAAGATTGATAATACTTGCATGACTAAGTTAAAGATAGAGGTATAGATGGAGGTACTATATTGTAATTAATTTTTTCACATGTTTAGAACTATTGAATCACATGATTTACTATTAAGTCACATGATTTTACTATTGATTCACATGATTTACTATTAGGGGAGTTGGTGCAAGATTGATAATACTTACAAGACTAAATTAAAAATGAAGAAAAAGAGGAAGATATTATACTGTAATATTTTGAGCCCCAAAACGTGTAATTATCGAAATTATATTTTCCTATAAATAGAAGCTCATTCTTCCATTCTTTATTATTCTGTTGGAATATCATGTCTGTGCGTTTTACGCCGGACCTGGGTCCGTCTTTATTATTCTGTTAGAATATCCTGTCTGTGCGTTTTACGCTGGACCTGGTTCCGTCTTTATTATTCTGTTGGAATATCCTGTCTGTGCATTTTACGCCGGACCTGATTCTGTTATTTATTATTCTGTTGGAATAACCTGTCTATGCGAAGTACCGCATGCATGGTGATTTCTGTTGTTATTCCATTCTTTATTATTCTGTTGGAATATACTGTCGGTGCATATTATGCCTGACCTGGTTCCGTTATTTATTATTCTGTTGGGATAACCTGTCTATGCGAAGTACTGCATGTCTGGTGATTTCTTTTGTTATTCATTCTTTATTATACTCAGTTGGTTAAAGTTTTGACTTCTATACTCGTCATGAAATATCATTTTATTTGGTATTTTCTGTTACGAGTTACTATTCATGCGTTACTATTCACCCAGTTACTATGCACTCTAATATTATTCACTCGGGTATTCGAGGCACTTTTCATGTCGGAATACTATTCACGAGTTACTATTCACCAAAATTACTATTCACTCAAATATTATTCACACGGGTATTTAGAGTACTTTTTATGTCGGGGTACTATTCACAAGGTTCTATTCCCGAAGTACTATTCACGGGGTACTATTCACGACGAAAAATTGATTCTTTTCTGTCCTAAATTATTTTTGGTGCATGAATATTATTCTTGAATTTGACTTTACAAAGAAGTATCATGTTGACAATTTGGATGTTATTAGTTCCTAGATAATTTAATTCTTGAACTTGTTTTATTGCATTCCTTATATCATTGTCATCATCCTCAGTGTTTATATTATGTTGAAAGTCATATGTGGCTTGTACTGCATAGATGGACTTGGTATGATTATGACCAGGGATAATTCGGTATAATCATGACCGTAATGTTACAAATGATGTAGAAAAAGTCCTCATTGGCCCGTAGTGCATTGATGAATAGTTTTTGGTATGATTATGGCTATGGATTCTCTTCGGCCAAGGGAGCAAAGATTGTGACGCTCCCAAAATAGGTATACATCACCCATTATGAGTCGCCAAATACATGGTACAGAAACAACTATAACTTTATGAATACAACATAAAAACTTATGAGTTTAAATACAAATATTGTCATCTAGACAATATCTACACTCAAATAAGTCCTCATTACAAATTCAATAATGACACTGTGAAGACGTTAGCACCAGCAGCAACTGATTTTAAGGGAGGAGAACAACCACCGGTCGTATGCTATAAATATGGAAAAGAGGGACACATCAGCCCAAACTGTCCACAACTGTTCAAGGTATGCTATAATTATGGAAAGGAAGGACATATCGCTCGAGATTGTACGGTAGCGAAACCAAGCCTAGTGGGGATGATGGACTCAAAAGGCTGTCCCAGATAAGTCAAAGTCAACGGTTCCTGGAAGAGCAGTTTGGGTATGTTTAATTTGGTGAAATTTATGATTATATAGAGTTTATTTTGCTGAATTCTGTGTTCTTCGCTAACTGGAAATTAGAATCTGGAGTGTCGCGCCGCGGCGCCAACTCCAGGCCTGAGACTCGCGCCACAGCAGCCACCGCGCCGCAACGCCATACACCTGCGCCGCAGCGTCAAGACATAGTATAAAAGTGGCGCCGCAGCGCCACTTAGCAGAATAGGTCAGAATTGAGTTTTTAAAAGTGTACAAGTATAGAAACGAGTTAGCAACTTAGTCTAATGATTATAAAGACTTGTTAGACCTATAATGAGATGTTAAAATAAATTCTTAACATGTCCATAACACAATTACGTGTGGATTGAATGATCGAATGCATAATTAGTTTATTTTTTTGTGAAGTCTTAATTTTACACTAAGTGTAATAATTGACCTAAGTATAGTCATGAATTCGAGTTAAACAAAGAGTAAAGTTACGATGTTAGTACGTTATTATTGACTAGTATTATGAACGTAATTGGTATGTAAGATTTAATTCAAAGAATGAGTTTGTTAACGTGTAATCTATGCACGAGGCAAGTTTCTTACCCTAAACTTTCGTTGAGCTAGTTTCCTAACCCTACTTGTTATCGTTATATAAGTTGATTGATTCATCTTTCTACATTGATCAAGTTATCATTATTATTGATCAAGCCTGTCTTGTATATTAAAGTTTATTAATCCTTCAAGCATGATGTTGTTATACAATAATTATTCTATTGTATACCTTTGAGATTTTATCTAAGTTAAATTATCAGTTATTGTTAAACCTTGTTAGACTAGCGAACCCTTATTTGATTCGACTAGTCCATAGTCGATGAGCGTTCTAAATTTCAGAACCCTTGATGAATTATCCAAACCAAACTTCCTTTGGTGCGGACTCGAATGTCAAACTGAGATGAACAACCATGTATAGGGGATTATTTACGCTTTAGCGTTAAGATATTGTGCACAGTATGGTACTAAGGGCTGATCCCCCTACGTAATTCGGTGAAGGATATAGGTGAATTATTCAGGATTAATGATTCCATAGTCTTATGACTGTTAAAGGTTTCAAGTAATAACACTTGACAACCTAGGACATAGTTCAAGGTCATATGACCCTCAGAATTTCTTTTGATTCTTGTTATTCATTCTTGATTCAAAAGTTGAGCTTTATATCAGAAGTTATTATTTCTCTCGCATGTTATTAGTCATTGTTATATTGTTATACTTGTGGGCAATCGTGCTCACTCTTGTGTAATAATAACATTGCAGTTAAGAACGAAAGAGCAGACGAACCTTCCACTAGTAAGGGTAAGGGCAAGATTAGCAAGTAATGAAGACTATTTATTTATGTGGTTGTATAATGACATTTAGAGTTGATGTTTCTTCAGACTTATTGTTTATGTTTTCCGCACAGATGATTTAAGGTTAGAGTAACCTGGGATTTATTTTTATTTAGTTGATGTAACCCCATAAGGGGAGAGATTTATTATTTATTTATTCTATTGCATGGTTTGCATTTTATTTATGGGTAGATAGATAGATGATGTTTGTACAGTGAACACAAAATCCTGTGAAATAGAAGTACCGGATTTGGGGGTGTCACAACTTCTACTACCAGTATTATCATTTTGCTAGCTTCTATCTCTTTGTTTTGTTAACTCATTATCACGCTTCAATAACTGAGCCCTATTTACAACATCTAAATACAAACACAATTTTTGAGAAATGAGGTATTGAAGTATTTTGGGTTTCAAACCTCGCAGAAACATTCGCATCATTCTCTCCTTATTATCAACCAAATGGGATGCAAACTAGGCCAACTCGGCAAACTTAGCCTCGTACTATGACACGGTCATATTGTTTTGCTCTAGCTTGATGAACTTCACCTCCTTTAAGTGACGAATACTTTTGGAAAGCACTTTTCGTTGAACAGTTCTTAGAACTTCTCCCAAGACATTTTAATGCGGCAGGCTGAGTACGTTTTACTAATTCCACCAGTAATCTTCCTCTCCTCTAAACATGAAGGTGGCAAAGGGAACCTTTTGTTCCTCGGAGCATCCCAAGACATCAAATATCTTGGTGATCTGCTTTATGTACATCTCTGGTTTGAGTGGTTCTGGCTTTCCCAAAAACTCCAATGGTCCCTAGCTCCTTGAACTGCTTAGCGGTGACCATCCGAGAGTTGCCAGTTTTTTTACCTGCATTTTGAACAGGAGTCTCTCTCGCCTGATGTTGCATGAACTGCACAAAGCGTCTGAACATCCCATCGTTCATCATTTGGTCAGTGTTGTTGTTTACATGAGGATTGTTGCCTTCCTGATGTACATTATCCTGGTTATTAATCTGTGGTGACTCAACATTGCTTATCTCAACATTCTCGGATAGTTATTTTCAAACACTGCCACAAAACAAGGGTTAATTGACATGCCACAAATTATCCCTATATTCTAACCGACCAATTAAATAACAAATAAGCTTAGGTAGGTCATTCTAGCGAAGGATTTCCCTGTCTCTTCCCCTAGTTCTAGTCTAACATCTTAGCCAGGGATAGGAGTGATCATTCGATTATAACTGAACCGAAATGGCTATTCGGTTATAACCGAAAACTGAATTATTGGTAATTCTACTATCTGAAATACTAACCAAAATTTGAAACTAACCGAATTACCAAATACCGAATTATCGAATTGTATATTCGAATATTCAGATAATAAACGAACCTATGCTATTTTTAAAATTAAGAATACAACAACAGATTACAAAGCAACTTAAGTACTTAACAGTTAACAACAACATGCCAACATCTAACATCCATGATCCAACATGCCAACATAAAGTTTATAACACAACAACAACAAGCCAACAAATGCAGCAACAAATTAAATGTCCAACATAAAGTTTAAAATACAGTAGTAAGTCAGTAACAAGCCAATAAATTAAACCAACAAGCAAGAAGCAACAACATGACTCCATGAGAATATGAGATATCCCAAGCTGTCTTAGCAAGAAGCAACAACATGAACTTCACAACATGACTCCATGGGATTCCCAGCAACAAGCCAACAAGCACTAGGCAGCAATAATCCAACATCATGGTGTTTGAGATATCCCAACAACTGCAACAACCAACAGGAATAACAAGCAAGGCAAAAGATATCCAGTAACTGCAGTTAGGTAGTAGATGGTAGTTACACAGATGAACAAAACAGTAAATGGCAGTAAACAGTAAATAGTAGATGGACCCCAAATATATTCCCATGATCCCATCCAGCTCCATTGTATTAAAAAAATAGTCAATGACATAAATGACTACCATGTGTGACAATGAAAGCACTGTCTGTAAACTCAAGACAAAATGTTTGTCTATCAGCTCTATACATATGTGTGTCACTAGCTGCATATAAGTATTTTTTTTGTTGATTTCATATTTGATTGATACAAACAAGCAAAAACCTCAAACAGAATCAACGGAAACACCAAGATTCAAATTCCATATAAAGTCAAAACACCATTAAGGTCAAAACTAATATACAACTTTAGCACATGATTTTCCCTAGATATTTTGTGTGCTATCAGTTTTCAGTTATACATACAAGTCAAACAAGTCACTTTCAAATAAGCCCAAAAATAGTATTAAGTTTCCTTCTTTTCACATACAAAATATATCCTTTTATTTTTGCAAGTTTTTACCACATAAATATATGAACAGACTAATATCAATCAGACTTCAAAGAATAATTATAGTAAAGATATATGATGGCATGGTGCATTTCATTAGTCAATCTTTTGATTCTTGAAACTCTTTCCATTCTTAATGCCTTTATGATTATGAGTAAAACATATGGTCATAAAAATTGAATTGCAATGATAAATTGAGAGACGAATTTACCTCATTAATCAAGTTGAGTCACGGAAACATTGGCATCATTAGTAACAAGGCTCAAGTTGGATATTGCTGAAAATTGAAAAATATAATTAAACACATTATTTTTATAAATTTTTTTATTAGTTCAATAAAATAAACAAAAACAATAATTATTACCACACTCAAATTTATCGGCAAAGTCGATATCTTCCTCCACATCAATATGATTCTTCACTTTAATCCAATATTGAGAACATATGAGAGCTTTCACCATATTAGGAGACAATGAACTCCTAAATGCATCAAGAATGTGTCCCCTCGTGCTAAATGCGGAATTCGAAGCAACGGTAGAAATGGGAATAACCAACACATCACGGGTAATACATACAAGGATAGGAATCTTGCACTATTAACTTTCCACCACCCCAAAATATCGAAAGTCTCGTCAACTTCTTCTACATCTCCACTTAAATACTTGTCTAATTCAGATTTGTCACCAAGTATAACTCCGGTCCGACGCTTTTTGAACTCTTCTATAATTCTATTTGTATTTTGGGATTCCATTGAACTAGAACCTTAGGATGACATTGACATGTTACTTAAACTTGATTTTCCACTTTCTTGAGTTGAATACTTTTTCCTATACTCATTAAGTAAATCTTCCATTGATCTCTTCACATCATCGGCAATCTCCATTCTAGTAGGCCTTATTACTTGATTGATATTCTAAATCCTGATATTCATTATTAATATCGAAATGAATATCTATTTCCAAACCCTCTAACGGACTTTTCAACTTCAATTTCACCATTTCCATACATTCTTTCTAAACCAAATTAAACAAAACTCAACTTATACCAAAGATCAAGCACAACGGGAATATATAACAATATATTCATTTTTGCCACATTTCCCCAATACTTATCATATTTTATTTTCATTGCCTTGGCCATTTTTTGCAATTCTCTATCATTGCTTCTTTCCCAATCATTCAAAATAATATAAGTGTCACATATTTCAAGAAATGCATTATTTGATGTGACATAAGATGAGTCCGAAAGATGCACAGTGAGATTATAAAAATATTCTAAGAATCCAACAAATAATTTAGCCCTATTCCAATCCGAGTCCGTTGGAATATTTTTGCCCCCTATCTCTTTTTCAAAGCCACGATCTTCAAACCTAAATCGATCAAAAGCTTCCTTATATTTTAAGTTCGAGCTTAACATCAAGTAAGTTGAGTTCCATCTAGTTGGGCAATCTAGACTTAAGCCTTTCTTATCTTCAAAACCACAATAGTCAATACAGTCTTTAAATGACTTGACCCTAGTCGGATATTGTTTTGCATACTTCACTGAACGCCTAACTATCTCAGCAGATTTCTCAATCAACTTCAACCCATCATTCACAATAAGATTAATAATGTGAGATATACATCTCATGTGAATGAATTTACCACCTAAGACATTGGTTTTCCAGTATGTACATCTATCTCTCAAGTAAGCCACCGCAGTATCATTTGAGCTAGCATTATCTACAGTCGAGTGTCATAACTTTAGAAAGTCCCCACTCTTTTAGACAAGACTCAACTATTTCCCCAATGTCCTTCCCCTTATGACTTGTGATGATTCGAAAATTCAAGATTTTATTATGCAATTTCCAGCTTTTATCAATAAAATGACCAGTAACACACACATATAATTCAAGCGTTGATTAGAAGTCCAAGAGTCAGTTGTGAGGCTAACACGTTCACAATGTTTTCTAAGGATTGTTTTCAACTTACTCTTTTCATTCTCATAAAAATGAATACAATCTCTAGCAAATGTAAAATGTGAAGGCAATTGAAACCTAGGACAAGCAACTTGCATAAGTCTTTTAAAACCCTCCTTCTCAACATGTTTGAAAGGAAGTTCATCTACAATAAGATGGTGAACTACAGCTGTCCTAATCGCTTCTTGGTCAAACCTCCAAGAAGTGAGTGTACCCACTACATGCCCCTCCCTCTCCCTCACCTTCTTTGATCCCCATAAGTTGGGGTTGAGTTTTGTCCACTGTTGATAGGATTTTTTTTACAAGTTCTAAAGTGATTTCTTAAAGAAGTAGTGCCATTTGAAGATGAATCAGCAACTAATTCTTTTTCACAATAAGTACTCTTACCTTTGATGACATTACCATCCTTATCTTTAACGGGAATGAAGTGCCCCTCAGTCCACACCTTGGATCTAGGTGCCATCCTTTTTCTTGGCATCTTTACACTTTCTGAGTGTCCCATAGTTTTTGTACTTGTTGTGGTTTCTTTTGACCCGGGCTCTATATTGGTGGGAACACTGTCATTTGACTCTCTCCCATGTCCTAATTAGATTGAGGTCATCAAGGTTAGGCTTGTCCGTATCATTCACCATGTGCAAATCATTTAAAAGACCTCTTGACATCATCTACAAATGTCAAACAAATCAAATTATCATGTCAATCACTATTAATTATCAACATAGGTGTAATTTTGAAATAAAAGAAAAACTACTCAAACAATTAGAAAATATATAGTACACATACAACAATAGAGATGTCAAACCTTAATTTGTCAAATATCCTACACAAAATTAGAGAGTAAGAACAAAAGGAGGTGCATCCCTTCTAAGACCTGCTACAAGTGGACCTTGATGAATCATAAGTGGTTTGCATGTTTATGTAATTTTCAAGTTCTAAGGAATTATGATAACTGCATTTTATAGAACAACCAAAAGATGATTCAATGATTAACATATTAATTTGTCATTAGTGAGTCATATAATCTTTTCCCCCTTTTTTGTTAAGCCCAACCTGATAAAATTCTAAATTAGTTAATGCGACAAAAAGTATGGTGATATATGCAGCTTCAAATGATGGCCTTCCTGCATTCTTGAAGTGCACACATAAAGACAACGCGATTTATCTCATGCAATGCAAAAAAGAAGTCTATTGTAAAGAATAGAAGTTACATATTCATTTTTCAGCATGACTAAACAGGACCAGATGCTGTACCCAAACTTTTATAGATCACAGGTTCCAACTGCCAAGCCTTTTCATTGTTACAATTGTTCCAAAACCCATCTTTTATTCGCAATGGATGAGTATGATCCCCCAAAAGTATCAGCATTTAATTTACTAAAACTAAAATGTAGTCACCACCTCACACCTTTAAAAAACAGTCAGTCCTAATATATCAGCTCACACCTTTAAAAAATATGACACTCAAACTGTTTACAATTCACCATATAAGAACAATCATCAAGCATCAAGCCCATAGGCCATAACAATTCCAAAAGTCCCCCAAAATTTGATAATTATGATGATAGTTAAAGAATACAAATCCAAAAGTCCCCCAAAATTTTAATATAAAATCTATCAGTAAAATTAAATGCAATGTACTGTTAAATCTGCAAGCATTAAGCCCAATAAACTTAATCCTCAAAAAACTGAAACAGAGAGTTAGAAAAAAGAAACCCATTTGGTACAAAGAAGAACATAGTCTAAATCACTAATCAAAAAAACATGCAGTCATGCACTTGAATCTTGATAGTTATTAGTGAATGAAAATTTACCTGGAGTCAGATAAGGGAGAGCCGGACTGCAAAAGGTGAGACGGCGCGACAGACAGTGAGAGTAGAGAGACGGAGGCCGGAGCGAAGATTGAGTTGGAGAAAGGCGGAGGCAGAAAAGGATATAACGGAGAGAGGCGGATGTGAAGCCCCCAAAATAGGTTTACAACACCCATTCTGAGTCGTCAATAACATGGTACAGAAACAACTATAACTTTATTAATAAAATATATAAATTGTGAGTTTAAATACAAATATTGTCTTCTAGACAATATCAACACTCAAATAAGTCCTCATTACGATTATTGATATATTACTTTAAACAATTCGAGTTCAAAAATACTTCATTAATTATCATAGCGAAATAAAATTCAAGAATGATCAAAACATGGATACAATCAAAGCTAGTATCCATAATTGATATTTTGGAAAAAACAAAAATTTAATTTTCCTGTGAATAGTGCTGTATTCGTGAATAGTATCGTATACGTGAATAGTGCCGTATACGTGAATAGTAACCCCGACACTAAAAGACAAGAATTTCACAAGAAAAATCTTACCAATATTTCGGCATAATGATATTAGAAGAAATAATATCATTTTTAAAAAAAATAATATCCCTTACCTCGAAAAGAGTAGTACTTCTGGCTGAAATATCAGATATATCGCTGATGGAACTTACACCGTATAACAACACTCAAAGTATCAAAATACTCACAAGAAAACGATCGATAAAATAGAGAGAGAAAGAAAGAGAAATCTTCAGTTTCTAGTGTGATTTTTAATTCTAACCTAAGCACCCTATTTATAGAAAAATGCTTAGAACAACAAAGCAGAAAATTTAATAAAATATTAATATATATATATATATATATATATATATATATATATATATATATATATATATAATTTTCAAGCCCACCTTAGACAACTGATCTCAACTCATTATGCACATGTTAGTGTAGCCCACAAAACAAAAAAATGTTTTTCTTAATAAACATAATTAAAACTTCCAAAAATCAATTATTTTGGAACTTCGAAGCTTCAATAATTCATAACAAATAGCCCTTTTATCAAAAAAATTCGAACCTCATGTCTTTTTCATATGAAATTCCATTCTCTACAACTTTGTAAGTTTAAGTTTTTCCAAATTCCAAACATAAATTGACCGAAATCCACAAACCGAAGATTTTACGGGCTATAATCCAATTTCAGTCATAAAGTGGGGCCCACAAACACGTTTAACATATTTTAAATATTTTTTTGTAACAAAATACTCTTCCTCCTTATCTATTCATATATCACACATTCATTGTAAAATATTACCATTATTATATTATTAAAATATAACAATATATTTAAATAAATTATTTTATCAAAAAAGATAAAATATCAATTTTCAACAATTGTCACATTAAAAATTTTCTCCATCTATATCCACATAAAATGAATATTTTCCTTACCATATAAATCAATAATTAATTATTCACAAATAATATTACAGAATCACAATACTGACAACCAGGTCGTTCCCAGGAAAGATAGGGCTTTCCAATAAGGATTTCTCCTTACTGGCGCGCAATTAGGTGACCAAACCTCTCCTTAGACAGTACTTTCTAGACATTGCCAATAATATTATCTAATAATATTATTCAAATAATATGAATTATTGATTCGATAATGGAAAATACTGTGTAATGACAATTATTGAAACAACAATAATATAAAATATCAACGTAGCAATTATTGAATCAATAAAATAAAATATTGAACAGTAATTACTGTAACAATTATTGAGTAGTGCCATTCTTACGTAAGAATCAATAATTGGTGCAATACCGTGTGCTAATGTGTTTTAACCACCGAGTATTCCAACTAGTATTAACGGTAACAACTACGTCGTTATTTAGTAAACAACTTATACTTGTCGTATTCTTCATCCAATCGCTTTCCGTTATAGGGGCCCACACAAAGCTGCGCTTGTTGTACGAATATTCTCCGACAGTAAGAATATTCCCCGACAACAATGAATATTTTATAACCACTTGTTTATTTAAGATATTTGCGCATTTGTACCCATAACTAACCACAGTAATCAAATCAACCCTTACTATTTCAAAATAATAAATAGAGGAAATTTAATTTCATTTATGGGTCTTACAACCTCCCCTCCTTATGAAATTTCGTCCACGAAATTGACGTACGTACCTGATGTTTCGAAAAGGTGAGGATGTCTCGTTTTCATTTCTATTTCCAACTCCCAATCCATTTCCTCAATAGCATGGTTTTTTCACAAAACTTTGACTTGGGGTATGGCCTTTGTGCGTAGAACATGCTCCTTCCTATCCAAGATCTTGACAGGTACCTCCTCGTACGTTAAGTCTTCAGCTATCTCGTCCAGTTCTAACTCAATAACGTGGTTCGGGACTTTCACATATTTACGAAGCACATATATATGAAAAACATTATGAACACGAGACATACTTGGAGGTAACGCGAGTCTATAGGCTATATTTCTTACTCGGTCAAGAATCTGAAATGGACCAATAAATCATGGATTGAGCTTTCCTCTTTCCCCAAATCTTGTAACTCCCTTCTAAATCCCCAATACTAAATTCCACGTCCTTTCGATTAAGATCCGCATAACTCTTTTGTCGATCCTGTGTCATTTGTATACGTTGTCGAATCATTTGGATCTTTCTTGTAGTAATACGTACCAACTCTGGTCCCAACAATGTTGCTTCACCCACCTCATCCCAACATACTGGAGATCGACACTTTCTTCCATACAATGCTTCGAATGGAGCTACCCCTATACTTGCCTGATAACTGTTGTTGTAGGAGAATTCCACCAATGATAAATACTTATCCCAACTCCCTTTGAAGTCTAGGACACAGAGTCTTAATAGATCTTCAAGAGTTTGAATAGTCCTCTCTGATTGTCCGTCCGTTTGAGGATGGTATGCCGAACTGAATCATAAATCCGTGCCCATATCTTTTTGCAAGCTAACCCAAAATCGTGAAGTGAATCTGTGGTCACGATCTAAAACTATGGATACTGGCATGCCATGCAATCTCATAATCTCATTCACGTACATACTAGTAAGTCGTTCAAGGGAATAAGTCTCCCCTATTGGCAAGAAATTAGCAGACTTGGTTAATCTATCAACAATAACCCAAATAGCATTTATGCCTTGAGAAACTGTGGGAAGACCCGTAACGAAATTCATGGTAATGTGTTTCCACTTCCATTTCGGAATCTCAAGTGGTTGCAATGGACCCTTAGGTACTTGATGCTCCGCCTTTACACGTTGACAAGTTAAACAGCTAGAGATAAACTTTGCAATCTCTCACTCTTCATATTGTTCCACCAAAATGTATGTCAAAGATCACGATATATTTTGGTACTTCTAGGATGGATTGCAAACGGTGTATTGTGTGCCTCTATCATGATCTTGTTCTTCAAATCAGAATCGTTAGGAACACAAAGTCTGGAGTGGACTCGAAGTATTCCTTCTTCATCGATTCTTGCTTCTGGAATAGCATCTTCTTGCACTTTTTTCTTCATACGCATAAGCTCCGGGTTTATGGCTTGAGCAACTTTAACTTTATCGATTAAAGTTGGTTCTATACATATACTTGACATCATCGCGCTCATTCCTGCATAGGATCTTCTACTCAACGCGTCAGCTACCACGTTTGCTTTTCCAAGATGGTATTGAATGGTGTAGTCATAATCTTTTAACAGCTCGAGCCAACGTCGTTGCCGCATGTTGAGTTCCTTTTGGGTGAAGAAATATTTGAGGCTTTTATGATCTGAATATGTCTCCACTTTCTCTCCATATAGATAGTGCATCCAGATCTTTAGCGCGAAAATGACTGCTGCCAACTCTAGATCATGAGTACGATAATTTCTCTCATATTCTTTAAGTTGTCGCGAGACATAGGCTATAACTTTCCCATATTACATGAGAACACATCCTAACCCTTTGCCCAAAGCATCACTGTAGATAATAAATCCATCCGAACCAGATGGTATTGTCAGAACAGGTGCCGAAATGAGTCTCCTCTTAAGCTCTTGAAAACTCTTTTCGCATTCCTCGCTCCATAAGAATTTTGTATCCTTCCGAGTTAGCTGAATTAAAGGAGTAGCGATTCGAGAAAATCCTTCCACGAATTTTCGATAATAACCAGCGAAGCCCAGAAAGCTACGTATTTCGGTCACTGACTTCGGTTGCTCCCAACTTTGTATTGCTTCAATCTTTGCCGGGTCGACAGATACTCCATGTTTTGACACCACGTGCCCAAGGAATGCTACTTCCTCAAGCCAGAACTCGCATTTCTTCAACTTGGCATATAGCTTGTTTTCACGAAGCCTTTGGAGTACCAGCTTCAAATGGTGCTCATGATCTTCATGGCTTTTGGAATATATGAGGATGTCATCAATAAAGACAACAACTAACTGATCCAAATAATCCTTGAATACTCGGTTCATCATATCCATGAAAGCCGCAGGAGCATTAGTCAATCCAAAAGACATGACTAAGAATTCATAATGCCCGTACCGAGTTTTGAATGCAATCTTTGGAATATCCTCAGTTCTAATCTTCGGCTGATGATATCCAGAACGAAGATCGATCTTTGAAAAGAATTTTTGTGACGCCCCCAAAATAGGTATAAAACACCCATTCTGAGTCGCCAAATACATGGTACAGAAAGCAAACTACAACTTTAATAAAACAATTGTCGTGCAAAATACGACAACACAAATTGTGAGTTTAAATACAAATATTGTCTTCTAGACAATATCCACACTCAAATAAGTCCTCATTATAATTATTCATACACTATTTTACAGAAATAGTGAGGACTGCTAAAACATCTTTCTAGAACCATCACTCCATACCCCGACTAGATCCTGCTATGTTCTCACCTCCTGAGAAGAAAAATAGAACAAAAAGGAAAAGGGTGAGCTCAACTAGCCAAGTAAAGAATATTATGACTAAGATAATATACAACAAATTATCGTTAGTCTTCAACAGGGAAAAATCTGATGGAATATAATTGACAACAAGTTTTAGATCAACAAATGCAGCGGAAACAGCAATCCATTCGAAGAGTCACGTAGAGAATGAATTCTACTATCTTCTAAGATTTAAAATTCCATCATCAATATTTTATTCCTGTAACAACAATCAATATACATCTTTAATCAAAAATTAATCTTTGCACTACAGGCCGAAGATATTCATTTGTATCACTAGTTGGTCAATGTTCATCTCAACACCTGTTCATCTTTGTATTACGGGCCAAAGATATTCATCAGTTAATCATTCATCTTTCCACTACATGCCAAAGATATTCAGTAATATTATCATTTAGGACTGAGGATGATGAAAAATATTTTAAAGAAAATGAATCCAGTGAGACAGAAGGACAAATATTAGGGATTCGTATAACAGTTTATCCAAGATCAATAATTCTTCATAATAATCAATTGTGAAGCAGAATTCAAAAATAACGATCAAAACATGGATACAATCAAAGATAGTAGCCAAAATAGACATCTTGGATAAAAAGGAAAATTTTCATTTTTCGGTGAATAGTGTCGTATTCGTGAATAGTGCCGTATACGTGAATAGTAACCCCGACACAAAAAGTTCTAAATTGATTAAAAAGTTCACACCAATATTTCGGCATAATGATATTGAAGAAATTAATATCATTTCGAAAGAAAATAATATACCTTAACTCAAAATAACCGTACTTCTGACTGAATATTGGATATAGTGTTGACAGAAACTTGCACCGTATAGCAACACTCAAAGTATCAAAATACTTACAAGAATATGCTCGATAATATAGAGAGAGAAAGAGAGAAAACTTGTTTCTGGTGTGATTTTCAATTCTAACCTAAACGCCTATTTATAGAAAAATGCTAGAACGCCATAGGAGACTAAATAATAAAATAATAATATAATTTCTTTCTTTTCTACGCATGCTTCTTGACAATTCTCAGCCACCAGCCATCTTTGAAATTTTTTTGCAGCCCACATGTGTTAAAACAAAGTGTGTCCCACCCAATTTTAATAAAAATTATTTTATTTTCTGAAACTTCAATAATTCATAGAAAATAGCCTTTTATCAGAAAAATACAAATTTTATGTCCATTTCGCATGAAATCGAATTCTCTACAACTTTGTAGCTTTAAGTTTTTCTAAATTCCAAACAGAAAATATTCCAAATTCACAAACGGATGATTATTAATACCTCTATTCCGACAAAATACTGATAAAACACCTCAGCATTAATTCCTTCATTAATAACCACATAAAATAAATAAATCCATCATTTATATCCATATCAAATAAATATTTTTCTTATCATATAAATCAATAATTAATTATTCATAAATAATATTACAGAATCACAATTATGACAACCAAGCAGTTCCCAGGAAAGAGGGGGCTTTCCAATAAGAATTTCTCCTTACTGGAGCGCAATTAGGTGACCAAACCTCTCCTTGACAAAACTTTCTAGACATTGCCAATAATGCTATCTAATAATATTATTCAAATAATATGTATTATTGATCTGATAATGGAAAATACTGTGCAGTGATAATTATTGAAACAACAATAATATAAAATATCAACGCAGTAATTATTGAATCAATAAAATAAAATATTGAACAATAACTACTGTAACAATTATTGAGTAGTGTCTTCTTACGTACGAATCAATAATTCAACAATACTGTGCAATACCGTGTGCTATTGTGCAACCACGCGTATTACTGTATTTTAACCACCAGGTATTTCAACAGTGTTAACGGTAACAAATACGCCGTTATTTATAAAACTCATAATTTGTCGTTTTCTTCATCTGACAGTTATTCTGTTATGAGCCCCACGAATGGCTGCGCTGTCGTACGAATATTCCCGACAAAAAGAATATTCCACGACCAAAAGAATATTCTCCCACATAAATGAATATTTTATAACCAATTGCTTATTTTGTAAAATTTGCACATTTCACCCATAACCAAAGCATTATATCAAATTAATACCTTATTAATTTAGAATAATGAATAGAGGAAAAATTCAATTTTATTTATAATAAGTTGGGGTCTTACAACCTCCCCTCCTTATAAAATTTCGTCCTTGAAATTGACGTACGTACCTGGTGTTTTGAAAAGGTGAGGGTACCTCGCTTTTATTTCTGATTCCAACTTCCAGGTCATTTCCTCAATAGCATGGTTCCACCAAAAAATCTTAAATTATGGTATAACTTTGGTGCGTAGGACATGCTCTTTCCTATCCAAGATCTTAACAGGTACCTCCTCGTATGTTAAAACTTCGGCTATCTCGTCTAGTTCTAACGTAATAATTTGGTTCGGGTCTTTCACATATTTACGAAGCATAGATATATGAAAAACATTATGAACACGAGACATGCTTGGAGGTAATGCGAGTCTATAGGCTACATTTCCTACTCGGTCAAGAATCTGAAATGGACCAACAAATCTTGGATTGAGCTTTCCTCTATTTCCATATCTTGTAACTCCCTTCTATTGAGCAACACGTAACAATACATGATCCCCAATATTAAATTCCACGTCCTTTCGATGAAGATCAGCATAACTCTTTTGTCGATCTTGTGAGGTTTGAATATGTTGTCGAATCATTTGGTTCTGTAGTCATGCGTATTAATTCTGGTCCCAACAACGTTTCTTCTCCCACCTTGTCCTAGCATACTGGAGAACGACACTTTCGTCCATAAACCGCCTCAAATGGAGCTATGCCTATACTTGCTTAAAAACTATTGTTATAGGAGAATTCCACCAATGGCAAGTATTTATCCCAACTCCCATTGAAGTCTAGAACACAGAGTTTTAATAGATCTTCAAGAGTGTGAATAGTCCTCTCTGATTGTCCGCCCGTTTGAGGATGGTATCCTGAACTGAATCATAAATTCGTGCCCATAGCTTTCTGCAAGCTAACCCAAAATCTTGAAGTTAATCTTGGGTCACGATCCAAAACTATGGATACTGACATGTCATGCAATCTCATAATCTCATTTACGTACATACAAGCAAGACGTTTAAGGGAATAAGTCTCACGTATCACCAAGAAATGGGCAGACTTGGTTAATCTATCAACAATAACCCAAATCGCATCTATGCCTTGAGAAACTTTGGGTAGACCTGTAACGAAATCCATATTAATGTGTTTCCACTTCCATTTCAGAATCTCAAGTGGTTGCAATAGACCTTTTGGCACTTGATGCTCCGCATTTACTCGTTGACAAGTTAAACACCTCGAGATAAACTCCGCGATCCCTCTCTTTATATTGTTCCACTAAAATGTGTGTCGAATATCATGATACATTTTGGTACTCCCATGATGGATTGCAAATGGGGTGTTGTGTGCCTCCATCATAATTCTATGCTTCAAGTCAGAATCGTTAGGAACACAAAGTCTAGAGTTGACTCGAAGTATTCCTTCTTCATCGATTCTTGCTTCTAGAATAGCACCTTCTTGCACTTTCTTCTTCATACGCATCAGCCCCAGGTCCGTAGCTTGAGCAACTTTAACTTTATCGATTAAAGTCGTTTCTACTCGTATATTTGCCATCATCACGTGGGTCCCTGGAGTCTTTAACTCAATCTCCATCCTTTGCAAGTCATATAAAATGGGTCTTTGCGTTGAAAATATCGCACTCGTGCTCGCATATGATCTTCTACTCAATGCGTCAGCTACTACGTTTACTTTTTCAGGATGATATTGAATAGTGTGATCATAATCTTTCAAAAGCTCAAGCCAACGTCGTTGCCGCATATTGAGTTATTTTTGGGTAAAGAAATATTTGAGGCTTTTATGGTCCGTATAAATCTCCACTTTCTCCCCATACAAGTAGTGTCTCCATATCTTCAACGCGAAAATGACTGCTGGCAAATCTAGATTATGAGTAGGATAATTCCTCTCATATTCTTGAGTTGTCACGAGGTATAGGCTATTACTTTCCCATGTTGCATGAGAACACATCCTAACCCTTTGCCTGAAACATCACTGTAGATAGCAAATCCATCTGAACCAGATGGTATTGCCAGAATAGGTGCCGAAATGAGTCTCCTCTTGAGCTCTTAGAAACTCTTCTCGTATTCCTCGCTCCTTTATAATTTTGTATCTTTCCGAGTCAGCTGAGTTAACGGAGTAGCGATTTGAGAAAATCCTTCCACGAATCTCCGATAATAACCAGCTAAGCCCAAAAAACTGCGTACTTTCGGTCACCGACTTCGGTTGCTCCCAACTTTGTATTGCTTCAATCTTCACCAGGTCAATAGATACTCCATGTTTTAACACCACGTGCCCAAGGAATGCTACTTTCCTCAAGCCAGAATTCACGTTTCTTCAGCTTGGCATATAGCTTGTTTTCAGGAAGCCTTTCAAGTATCAGCTTCAAATGGTGCTCGTGATCTTCATGGCTTTTGGACTAGATGAGGATGTCATCAATAAAGACAACAACGAACTTATCCAAATATTCCTTGAATACTCGGTTCATCATATCCATGAAAGTAGAAGGAGCATTAGTCAATCCAAAAGACATGACTAAGAATTCATAATGCCCGTACTGAGTTCTGAAGGCAGTCTTTGGAATATCCTCAGTTTTAATCTTCAGCTGATGATATCCAGAATGAAGATCGATCTTTGAAAAGAATTGTGCTCCTTGTAACTGGTCAAACAGGTAATCAATGCGAGGTAGCGGATACCTATTCTTGATGGTGACATGGTTTAATTCTCGTTAGTCAATACAAAGTCGCATACTCCCGTCTTTCTTCTTTATGAATAAAATAGGAGCTCCCCAAGGAGATGTACTAGGGACGAATGAAATCGATGTCTAATAACTCATGTACTTGGACTTTTAACTCCTGAAGTTCAATAGGAACCATTCGATATGGGGTTTTAGAAATAGGTTTGTATACCGGTTCAATGGTCAATAAAGAATTCAACATCACATTCTGGGGGTAGACAGGAAGTTCTTCGGGAAATACATCAGGAAATTCTCTAACAACATGAATATTATACAAATCAGACTTATCTTTATTCAAATCCATAACATGGTCTAAGAAAGCTTGGAATCCATTTTTCAATAAACGAATAACTTTGTGGCTTGATATGACAGTGACAGATTTTAGTGGTTTAGTTGTTTGAATTCGTATGACAGGTTGGTTAGGAATATGAAAACTAACAACCTTAAGAAAACAATCAATTTTGGCATGATGAGTGGTTAACCAATCAATTCCTAAAATCACATCAAAAATAAGTATCTTTAAAGAGATAAGATCAACAGGTAATGTGATAGTGCCAACTTGGATCAAGCAAGATTTATAAACTGTAGATGTAACGAAGGTTTCACCCAACGAAGTTTTAACAGATAAGTTAAAGTCCAATTTCTCCGGAGTTAAGTTTAAACGTTGAGCACAAGCAGGAAAGATAAAAGAATGGGTAGAACCGGTATCTAGTAAAGTATAAATTTCACAAGAATTCTAGATTAGTTTACCCGTGATCACCTCGTTTGTGTTCCTCACGTTTTGGTCAGTCACGACAAACGCTCTTGCAGGAACCGTTGATTTTGACTTATCCGGGACTAGCTTTTGGAGTCACCATCCCCACTGAACTTGGTTTTGCTACAGAACACTCTCGGGCTATATGACCCTCCTTTCACAGTTATAACATACCTTGGATTGTTGTGAGAAGTTTGGGCTGATATGTCCCTCTTTCCCGTATTTGTAACACACGACCGGTGGTCGTTCTCCTCCCCTAGCAACAGTTGATGCTAGGTGTTGCTGCTGATGTCTTCCCGTCATTGTTGAATATCTTATTTTTGAAATTTACACTAGACTCACCTCTTCTATTATCATGGCCACGATTACCACCCGAGTGGTTACCGCTTTTTTCCGTATTCTTCCCTCCTCGCTGGTTATCATTACTCCGATGACTGCTGTCACCGGTATGACCCTGGTTGTAATCCCTCGGTTGAGTATACTCATTATCTCACTCTAATAATTGAGCCCTGTTGACAACATCTGAATACAGAGAAAATTTATGAAAGATAAGGTATTGACGAATCTCGGGTTTTAGACCTCTCAAAAACATTCGCGTCATACATTCCAAATTCTCTACCAAATGAGGTGCAAACCTGGATAACTCTGCGAACTTCGCCTCGTACTGAGACACCGTCATGTTGTTCTATTCCAGTCTAATAAGCTTTAACTCCTTCATATGATGAATACTTTCAAGAAAGTACTTGTCATTTAACAGTTTCTGAAATCTTTCCCAAGACATGTTGAGTGCGGATGGCTGGGTACGCTTCACGGATTCACACCAGTAATCTGCCTCTCCACGAACATAAAGGTGGCGAATGACACCTTCTGTTCCTCCATGCATCCCAAGACATTGAATATCTTGGTAATTTTCTTGACCCACGTTTTCGCCATAATCGGATCGGGCTTTCCCCTGAAATCTGGTGGTCCCAACTCCTTGAACTGCTTGGCTGTGATAGACCGCGTGTTGCCATCATTTCCACCCATATTTTGTACACGAGTCTCCCTAGTCTGATTTTGCATGAACTGTAAAAAGCTCCTAAACATTCCATCATTCATCGTTTGCTCGGTAGTATTGTTTACAGGAGGAATATTGCCTTCCTGTTGCACGTTCTCCTGGTTTGTGACTAAAGGTTGTTCCACAGTCTCATACACTCCATTGTTAACGTTCTCAGTAGCCATTCTTAAATACTACTATAAAACAAGGGTTAATTAAATAAATTAACATATCACATAATATCCCTATATTATGACCGACCAACAAATAAGCTTAAATAGGACACACTAGCGAAGGATTTACTCATCTCTCCCCTCCTAGTTTTATTCCCCGATCTCCGCCAGAGACAATATCCCTAAGCTTTGATACCAACTGCGATGCCCACAAAATAGGTATACAACACCCATTCTGAGTTTCCAAATACATGGTACAGAAAGCAAACTACAACTTTAATAATATAATTGTCGTGCAAAATACGACAACACAAACTGTGAGTTTAAATACAAATATTGTCTTCTAGACAATATCCACACTCAAATAAGTCCTCATTACAATTATTCATATAGGTTATGATAGATATCATATGACTAGAGAATTCTCCAGAGTCTCCACAGATAAGTCAAAGTCTAATTTCTCCGGAGTTAAGTTTAAACGTTGAGCACAAGCAGGAGAGATAAATGAATGGGTAGAACCAGTATCTAATAAGGTATAAACTTTGAAAGAATTTATAATTAACTAATCTGTGATACCTTCGTTCGGGTTCCTCGCATTTTGGGTAGTCACGAAAAACGCTCTTCCAGAAACTGCTGACTTTGACTTGTCCGTATCCGCCTCTGGTGCCACCGTTCCATCTAGACTTAACTTTGCCATATAGTACATTCCACCCTTCATTGCTTCGTCACATTCCTGATCCATGATTTGAATCATTATTCTCCGATCCATATCGAATTGTGGTTGACCACTCTGCACAGGGTAGTTCCGAACTCGATGTTGGATTCTCCCAATTGCTATCCAAAAAGCAAAATTCATTTAATCTCTTTTGGCCTTATTGGATCGGACGTCTTTTTTCTACAATATCAACGCATCGTGCGACTTTTACCCACACATCCTCCATTCTCATTCATTCAGTTGCTTCTTCTTTCATCAGAACTTTGATCATAGCATTCTCAGATTCCAACTCTAATATCTTATACTCTGCCAAAGAGTGCTTCTGTTCAAGCATCTCACATCGGGTAATACAATTTTGAATTGTTGCATCTCTTTGCTCCACGACCGCTTGCCGTTCTTCAGCCTGCTCTTCTAAATCATGAATACGATTTTGTAATTCTAAATTTCGATCATAAAATTCTTCTAATAAATTCTCCTCAGGTTCCTCTTCTTCCTCACTTTCAGCTGCTACCTCTGCGACTAACTCGGGTGCCACTATTAGTTCTTCACTCACCACATGGATATCTCTAATTTCTTCTTCTCCTGACATCACGTTATCCTGGTTGGTGATTAGAGGTGTCTCAACGGTCTCATTTACTCCATTGTTAACATTCTTAGTCGACATTCTCAAATACTGCCATAAAATAAGGGTTAATTAAAGAAATCAACATATCACATAATATCCCTATATACTGACCAACCAACAAATAAGCTTAGGTAAGACACACTAGCGAAGGTTTTACTCGTCTCTCCCCTCCTAGTTCTATTCCCCGATCTCCGCCAGAGATCATATCCCTAAGCTCTAATACCAATTGTGATGCCCCCAAAATAGGTTTACAACACCTATTCTGAGTCGTCAATAACATGGTACAGAAAAAACTACAACTTTATTAATACAACATAAAAACTGTGAGTTTAAATACAAATATTGTCTTCTAGACAATATCAACACTCAAATAAGTCCTCATTATAATTATTGATATATTATTTTACAAAAATGGTGAGGACTATTAAAACAACATTCTAAGACCTTCATTCCATACCCCGACTAGTACTCGCTACATTCTCGCCTCCTGAGAAGAAAAAAATGGAAAAAAAAAGTAAAAGGGTGAGCTCAATTAGCCTAGTAAAGAATATTATGACTAAGATAATATAGAACAAATTATCGTTAGCCTTTAACAGGGAAAAAACTTATAAAATACAATATACAACAAGTTTCAGATCAATATTCGCAGCGAAAATAATAATTTATAGATGATTTACGTAGAGAATGAAATCTACTATAATCTATGAATTTAAAAGTCCATCATCATTATTTTATCCCTGTAACATCAATCAATATTCATCTTGAATCAAATATTCATCTTTGCACTACAGGCCAAAGATATTCATCAGTCGGTCATGTTTATTTCAACACCTGTACATCTTTGCACTACGGGCCAAAGATATTCATAAGAAAATCAACCATCTTTACATTACAGGCCAAAGATATTAAGTAATATCATCATTTAAGACTGAGGATGATGAAAAATATTTTAAAGAAAACGAATCCAGTGAAACAAAAGAACAAATATTAAGGATTCGTACTTTAAACAATCCGAGAATAAATATTAATATTATGATTAGCTTACCCGTGATCACCTCGTTTGGGTTCCTCGCATTTTTACCAGTCACAACAAACGCTCTTCCAGGAACCGTTGACTTTGACTTTTCTGGGACAGTCTTTTGAGTCACCAATCCCCGCTGGACTTGGTTTTGCTACTATACAATCTCGAGCGACATGTCCTTCCTTTCCATAATTATAACATACCTTGAGCTGTTGTGGCAGTTTGAACTGATATGTCCATCTTTCCCGCATTTATAGCACACAACAGGCGGTCGCTCTCCTCCCTTAGAACCAGTTGCTGCTGGTGCTGACGTCTTCGCATTGTCATTGTTGAATCTCCTCTTTTTATAATCTCCCCCCGACTCGCTTCTTCTATTTTCATGGCCATGATTACCACCAGAGTGGTTACCATTTTTGTCCGTATTTTTCTTTCTTCGCTGGTTATCGTTGTTCTGATGACTGCTTGTCACCGGTATGATCCTGGTTATGGTCCCTTGGTTCAACGTACTTGTTATCTCGCTCTAACAATTGAGCCCTGTTGACAACACCTGAATAGAGAAAAAATTTATGAGAAATGAGATATTGACGTTTTTTGGTTTTCAAACCTCTCAGAAACATCCGCGTCATACGTTCCTCATTCTCCACCAAATGAGGTGCAAACCTGGATAACTCTGCAAACTTCGCCTCATACTGAGACACCGTCATATTGTTTTGTTCTAATCTAATAAACTCCACTTCCTTCATATGACGAATACTTTCAGGAAAGTACTTGTCATTGAACAGTTTTTGAAACGTCTCCCAAGACATGCTGAGTGTGGCTGGATGGGTACGCTTCACAGATTCCCACCAGTAATCTGCCTCATTACGGAACATAAAGGTGGCGAATGGAACCTTTTGTTCCTCCATACATTCCAAGACATCGAATAGCTTGGTAATTTGTTTGTCCCACGTTTCTGCCTTAATCGGATCTGGCTTTCCTTAGAATTCAGGTGGTCCCAACTCTTTGAACTGCTTAGCTATGACAAACCATGCATTGTTATCATTTCACCTGTATTTTGTACACGAGTCTCCCTCGTCTGATTTTGCATGAACTGCAAAAAGCTTCTAAACGTCCCGTCGTTCATCATATGCTCAGTGGTGTTGTTCACAGGAGGAACATTGCCCGCCTGTTGCACGTTCTCCTCGTTGGTGAGTAAAGGTGTCTCCACGGTCTCATTTACTCCACTGTTAACATTCTCAGTCGATATTCTCAAATACTGCCATAAAACAAGGGTTAATTAAAGAAATCAACATATCATATAATATCCCTATATACTGACCAACCAACAAATAAGCTTAGGTAAGACACACTAGCGAAGGTTTTACTCATCTCTCCCCTCCTAGTTCTATTCCCCGATCTCCACCAGAGATCATATCCCTAAGCTCTGATACCAACTGTGACGCCCCCAAAATAGTTTTACAACACCCATTCTGTGTCGTCAATAAAATGGTACAGAAACAACTACAACTTTATTATACAACATAAAAACTGTGAGTTTAAATACAAATACTGTCTTCTAGACAATATCAACACTCAAATAAGTCCTCATTATAATTATTGATATATTATTTTATAAAAATAGTGAGGACTACTAAAATAACTTTCTAAGACCTTCATTCCATATATCGATTAGTACTCGCTACATTCTTGCCTCCTATGAAGAAAAAAATGGAACAAAAAGGAAAAGGGTGAGCTCAACTAGCCCAGTAAAGAATATTATGACTAAGATAATATAGAACAAATTATCATTAGCCTTCAACAGGGAAAAATCTGATAAAATACAATAGACAACACGTTTCAGATCAATATTTGTGACGCCTCCAAAATAGGTCCAATCCATTCAACCTATTATGAGTCGCCAAATACATGGTACAGAAAACAACTACAACTTTATTACTACAATTGTCGTACAAAAGTATAACAACACATATACTGTGAGTTTTAATACCAACTGCGACTCATGTCCCAAATATGGACAACACGTCACAATGGCACCTTACATAAAGGTACAATCTAGAACTATTTTAGAAATTAAAATCTTTGGGAAGTGCTCAAGGAAACCTTCATACATAAGAGGCCATGAATCTAAGTTATGATAGATATCATATGTCTAGAGAATTATCATTGGTTGATCCAATAGACCCCAAAGAAAAATGAGAAAATTACTATCATGTTCCTTCCAATGGTAAGTCTTCTCTTAACATATAATTATCTCCACCGTCTGCGATTGAACATTATGTTTCAACCCAACTCCAAGATTATATAGGTAGTGCTCGTAGATATACTCAGCAAGTGGATTTGCACAACCCTTTCTTATGATAACACGAGATTGTATGTCATTAGACATCTTGTATGATAGTGGCAAAACACCCTTCCAAAGTTGGGTTCACCTCACCCTATTGTTGTTCACCAAAATCAATTATTAAGTGACGTATAATATACGACACACATATCTTAGGTCCTCAATACAATTATATATTTTATGTCATGCCGTTTTATAATATGTTGAGAAATTTTGACAGTCTCGGACCACCACACTATTCCCCTGTTATCACCGCTCGACCCAGTTACACTCTTATTACCTGAAAGGAATTGTAGCAAAAGGGTGAGCACAACTAGCTCAGTAAAGATTATTATGACTAAAGATAATTAAATTATCAATAGCCTTCATCAGTAATAAATCAGAGATTTAGAACATATGGTAGATGATAAAACTTTTCAACCATAATTGCAACGGAACGAACAATCCATTAGAAGAGTCAAATATACCATAAAGTCTATTATCTTCTCCATGTTAAAAGTCCATCAACAATGCTTTAACCCTGTAACATTAATCAACAGATACTGTTCACAGTCATGTGAATAACTCATAATCATAATTGTAGTTCTAATTTTCTCTTTTCATCCACGACGAAGATATTTTTCATCACATGTCTTTACCTGAAACATCAAAGATCATGGTTATACCAAATCATAGTTCATGTTCATAATCATACTAATAAGTTCATGTTTGCACTACAGGCCAATGATATTCATCAACAGTTCATCATTGCACTACATGTCAAAGATATCAACAACAGGTCATCTTTACACTACGGGCCAAAGATATTCATCAATAACTCATCTTTGCACTACAGGCAAAAGATATTCAATCAACAAGTCATCTTTGCACTACGGGCCAAAGATATTTAACAACAGTTCATTATTGCACTACATGCAAAAGATATTCAATCAATAAGTCATCTTTGCATTACAGGCCAAAGATATTCAATAACAGGTCATCTTTGCACTACGGGCCAAAGATATTCATCAATAATTGATCTTTGCACTACAGGCCAAAGATATTCAGTATCTCAAAGAAACATACATTCATTTCAGAATTTATATAAAGCATAATTATAACCATGTTGATCAATTCACATTTGCACTTAAGCTAAAAGTATTCAATTGTAAATTCAATGGTCATGATCATACCAGTCAACCATTCATCTTTGCACTACTGGCCAAAGAGAACCCATAGTTACGATTATACCACTAATCTACCCATCTTTACATATAAATCAAAGAGAAATTTCATCACCGGGATTATAAAAATGTTATATATGATAATAAAAATAATATGATCAACAGATGCATTTAATTTCAAGAGTAGTATTCATGAATCAATGATTTCATAACACCTTAATCCAAATGTTATAAATCACTTAATAATCTCATAATCTAATATTATTAATATTACCACAATATCTTAATCATTTCTTAAACTTATAAACAATTTATTTTAATTGTTTACACTTTACTAATTAATACATTTAATCATCTTAAAATGCCAAACTCATAAGATTTCATCACCAATAAGCAAAACCCTCATCAAAAGTCTGCATATACCTTATATAGGATTCCCAAGACATAAAATCCTATTTTCCAAGAATAGATGAGTTACGTAGAGAATGAAATCTACTATAATCTATGAATTTAAAAGTCCATCATCATTATTTTATCCCTGTAACATCAATCAATATTCATCTTGAATCAAATATTCATCTTTGCACTACAAGCCAAAGATATTCATCAGTCGGTCATGTTCATCCCAACGCTTGTACATCTTTCCACTACGGGCCAAAGATATGCATAAGAAAATCAACCATCTTTGCACTACATGCCAAAGATATTCAGTACTATCATCATTTAAGACTGAGGATGATGAAAAATATTTTAAAGAAAACGAATCCAGTGAAATAAAAGAACAAATATTAAGAATTCATACTTTAAACAATCCAAGTTCAAAAATACTTCATTAATAATCATAGCGAAGTAAAATTTAAGAATGATCAAAACATAGATACAATCAAAACTAGTATCCATAATCAATATTTTGGAAAAAATGAAAATTTAAGTTTTCTGTGAATAGTGTCGTATTCGTGAATAATACCATATACGTGAATATTGTCGTATACGTGAATAGTAACCTCGACACTAAAAGACAAGAATTTCATAAGAAAAATATTATCAATATTCTGGCATAATGATATTGGAAGAAATAATATCATTTTTAAAGAAATAATATCCCTTACCTCGAAAAGACGGTACTTTTGACTGGAATACTAGATATAGTGCTGAAGGAAACTTGCACCATATAACAACACTCAAAGTATCAAAATACGCACAAGAATATGCTCGATAATATAGAGAGAGAAAGAGAGAGAAAACTTCAGTTTCTGGTGTGATTTTCAATTCTAACCTAAGCATCCTATTTATAGGAAATTACTTAAAACCCAAAAGCAAAAAATTTAATAAATAATATTATTATTTTTCTAAAACTTCCTACGCACACTAATTGAATCCAAACATCAGCCATCCAATCAATAAAAGCAACAAAGAGGTTTTTCATATAAAAGTCATTTAAAACTCAAAAAAAATTCAATTAATTCGGAACTTCAATAATTCATAATAAATAGCCCTTTTGTCAGAAAAATTCAAATCTTATGTCTTTTCTATAGGAAATTCCATTATCTACAATTTTGTAAGTTTAAGTTTTTCCAAATTCCAAACAAAAATTGACCGAAATCCAAGAACGGGTGATTTTACAGGCTAAAATCAAATTTTAGTCAAGAAATAGGGTCCACAAACATGAAAAACATGTTTTAAATATTTTTAGTAACAAAAATACTCCTCCTCATATACTCATATATCCCACATTCATTGGAAAAATATCACCATTATTATATTAATATAATAATATTTTTAAATGAATTATTTTATCGGAAAAGATAAAATATCAATTTTCAACAATTGTCACATTAAAAATTTTCTCCATCTATATCCACATAAAATGAATATTTTGTTTATCATAACAATCAATAATTAATTATTCATAAATAATATTATAGAATCACAATACTGGCAACCACAATACTGGCAACCAGGCCGTTCCCAAGAAAGAGGGGGCTTTCCAATAAGGATTTCTCCTTACTGGCACACAATTAGGTGACCAAACCTCTCCTTAGATAAAACTTTCTAGACATTGCCAATAATGTTATCTAATAATATTATTCTAATAATATTATTCTAATAATATGAATTATTGATCTGATAATGAAAATACTGTGTAGTGACAATTATTGAAACAACAATAATATAAAATATCAACGTAGCAACTATTGAATCAATAAAATAGAATATTGAACTGTAACTACTGTAACAATTATTGAGTAGTGCCTTCTTACTTAAGAATCAATAATTGGTGCAATACCGTGTGCTACTGTGTTTTAACCACCGGGTATTCCAACAGTATTAACGGTAACAACTACGCCGTTATTTATAAACAACTTATACTTGTCGTTTTCTTCATCCAATCGCTTTCTGTTATAGGGCCCACATAAGGCTGCGCCGTCGTACCAATAGTCCCCGACAGTAAGAATATTCCACAACCAAACGAATATTTTCCGATAACAATGAATATTTTATAACCACTTGCTTATTTAAGATATTTGCGCATTTGTACCCATAACTAACCACATTAATTAAATCAACCCTTACTGTTTTAAAATAATAAATAGAAGAAATTAAATTTTATTTATAATAATTTGGGGTCTTACAACTTCTTACTTAAGCATTAATAATCAATACTGTGTGCTACTATGAAACCATGCGTATTACTGTACTTTTATCACCGGGTATTTTAACAGTTAACGGTAAAACATCCGCCGTTATTTTCATAAAAAGATATTTCTGTCATTTTCTAACTCCGACAATAATTCTGTTGTGGGGTCCACCAATGATTGTGTCATCGTACGAATATTCCCTGTTAAAATGAATATTCCCTGACCAATCGAATATTTTATAACAACTTGCATACTTTACAAAATTTATAAATACTACCCACAACTATAACATTATCTCAAATCTACATCATAATATTCAAAAAAAAATATTTCGAGAAAAATTAATTTTTATTCATAAAAGTTGGGGTCTTACTGTGAGACCCCAAATTTTATAAATAAAGATTTAAATTTTCTCGAAATATTTTTTTTTGAATATTATGGTGTAGATTTGAGATAATGTTATAGTTGTGGGTAGTATTTATAAATTTTGCAAAGTATGCAAATTGTTATATAATATTCGTTTGGTCGAGAAATATTCCTTTTGTCGGGGAAAATCCGTATGACGGCACAATCTTTGGTGGACCCCACAACAAAATTATTGTCGGATTGAGAAAATGACAAAAATATTTTTATGAAAATAACGGTGAAAGTTTTATCGTTAAAACTGTTGAAACACCCGGTGTTAAAAGTAGAGCAATACACATGGTTGCATAGAAGTACACAATATTGTTTATTGATGCATACATGAGAAGTCACTCAGTTTTGTTCAATTATTGCTACAGTAATTGTTGCATAGTATTTCACGTTATTTGATTCAATTATTGTCGATATATTATATATTATTAAATCAATAATTGAGATGACAGAGTTATTAATATTATTATTTACAATATTAACGATGTCTAGAAGTTCTGCCAAGGAGAGGTTTGGTCACCTAATTGCGCGCCAATAGGGAGAAATCCTTATTGAAAAGCCCTCTCTATCTTGAGAACGATCTGGTCGATTAATATTGTGAATTATAATAATGATGATAAATGTTGTTAAATATATTGAGGTGTCTTTTTATGAAGTCACGGAAGTTTATATATATATATATATATATATATATATATATATATATATATATATATATATATATATATATATATAAATTTTGTTTTATTAGTATTATTAATATAATAAAACAGAAAAGCTTTTTATATAAAACAGAATACTTTTATAAGTTATTTGTTTTATTAGACAATAATTAGAATATATTATATTTTATTATGCATAGTGTTTGCATAGTGTCTGCATAGTATTTTGCATAGTAAAATCTTTTTATATAAAACAAAATACTTTTATAAAGTTATTTATTTTATTAGACTATAAATATAATATATTATATTTTATTTAAAAGATTTTGTTTTATTAGAATATTTTATTTATACTGCATAGTAAATCAATATGGACAGTTCATTTAAAAGTAAATCAATCTGGACCGTTCATGAATTAGTTACTATTCAGTCCATTCTCCTATAAATAGAATCTCATTCCTTCATTATTTCTTAAGAATTCACTGAAACTCTAGAGAGAGAAACTATAGAGAGAGAAAAGAAAAATATTCTGCTACTTCATTACTCCTATATCCAGTTTCTCCTAAGGTAAGGGGTATTATTTCTTTTGCATTCATGAAGGGAACTTCTATTATTCCATTCTTTATTATTCTGTTGGAATAACCTTTATACGCGGGCTACCCTATACTTGGTGAAATTCTTCTGTTATTCTATTCTTTATCATTATATTGGAATAACCTGTCTATGCGAAGTACCGCATACTTGGTGAAAATTTTCTGTTATTCCATTCTTTATCATTATGTTGGAATAACTTGTCTATACGAAATACCGTATACATGGTAAAATTCTTTGTTATTCCATTTTTTATTATTCTGTTGAAACATACTGTCTGTGCGTTTACACATGACCTGGTTCCGTTATTTATTATTATGTTGGAATATCCTATCGGTGCGTATTACGCCTGACCTGGTTCCATTAATTATTATTCTGTTGGAATAACCTGTCTGTGCGGTCTATCGCATGCATGGTGATTTCTATTGTTATTCCATTCTTTATTATTCTATTGAAATATCCTGTCGATGCGAATTTCACCTGACCTGGTTTCGTTATTTATTATTCTATTGGAATAACCTATCTTTGCGGTCTATCGCATGCCTGATGATTTCTTTTGTTATTTCATTCTGTATTATACTCAGTTGGTTAAAGTTTTGACTTCTATACTCCATGAAATTAGTGGAATATCCTTGATATTTACGCTTCATCCAATATCTTTTCATGGAAATATTCTTCTGAGTATTCTTGAATTTTACTCTACAAAGAAGTATCATGTTGACAATTTGGACGTTATTAGTTCCTGAATAAATTAATTCTTGAACTTGTTTTATTGAATTCTTATATCATTGTCATCATCCTCATGTTTATATTTTTTTTGAAAGTCATCTGTGGCCTGTAGTGCACAGATGGACTTGGTATGATTATGACCAGGGATTATTCGGTGTAATCATGATCATAATGTTACAAATAATGTGGTAAAAGTCCCCATTGGCCCGTAGTACATTGATGGACAGTTGTTGGCATGCTCATAACCATTGATGAATACACAAATATCCTTGGCCCGTAGTGCATGGATAATTTGTGGTTGTGATACTAATGAATATCCTTGGTCGTAGTGCAGGGATGATGTGGATTATTTATTAAGCTGAGTCCCAGCGATAAAAGTGATGAAAAACCTTTTAAATCATAAAAGATAATAGATTTTATTCTTTTCTTGACTCTTTTAATCGATTGCTTGTTCCGCTGCAGTTAAACTTGATGTTTGTTATATTTTATCAGTTTAACATTATTGAAGGCTAATGATAATTTATTCTGCATTATCTTAGTCATAATATTTCTTAGTGGGCTAGTTGAGCTCACCCTTTCTTTCACTGTTCTCTTCAGGAAATGAGAACGTAGCCGGGACTAGTCGGGGAACGGAGTGACGGTCCGAGATGGTGTCTTAATAGTTCTCACTATTCTATAAAATAGTGTGATAATAAATGTAATGAGGACTTATTCTGAGATTAAATATTGTCTAGAAGAAAATATTTGTATTAAAACTTACAACTCTTGTTGTATATTTAAGATTGTATTTGTATTCTATACCATGTATTAGGCGACTCAGAATAGGTGATGTATACCTATTTTGGGGGCGTCACAAAAACCAAACAAGATGGAATGATAATGATTATTTACCCCCGTAAACGGAATAAAAGGCATAGAATACTTATTCATTCGATAAGTTGTATCAAATGTTACTAAATCTCCAAAAATTTTGTAAGCTATCATTGATCGATAATATATCCACAAGATACATTCGATGCGATTATCTTCATCTCGTTTGATATCGTAAAAAAATAGAGGATTTTCCGCCGAAAGTTTTTTCAAGTATTGCAATGTTGTTTGGGCATCGTTTAAATCTATTGTGTCACGTCTTATATCTCGTACAATATTCCGAATATTCTTATCACTGAAACCGACATTTTCCACCCCTCCTCCTATTTCACTAAATACATTCATCATTTTACTTGGCTCAACTCCAGCCCTTGTAAAAATTCTGATTAAACTTCGGGCAACAGGAGTTATATTTTTCTATGTTTGAATGAAATTTTTCTTGCTCAAAGTCACCAAATCATGATTGTGAAACAGCTTAATTTTTGAAACTTTCCAGGTATCATCATTCTTTAGGTGAACAACAAACATTCTAGCTTTGCACATCGTCCGACCTATAGAATCCCTTTTTCTTTTGACCTTACTACCATCAACTTCATCAACGTCTTGTTTCTTTCTTTCAATTGGTTTTCTAGCTTTCTTACATATAAAAAGTCAGTTGGACAAATTGTTGGAGTGAGCATATTTATGAGTTACCCCAATTTTTATTTCAAATCCACAACTACGTGCATATGTTCTATAAAATTCTTCCGCATCTTGGATAGTAGAAAAAATCTGACCCTCATATGGACTTTTTGAAACGTTAATACGCGATTGGTTCGTGTTATGAAAACTAATATTATCCATGTCAATATTATCATGAGAAGAATTTGAAGAACTTGAAGTAAACGTATCTTCATCCATAATTGAAAACTTACCAGGTTGATTTTGACCTGCAAAGCCTTGCTTGATTAATTGCGCAGTTTTCTTCCTTGTTTTTTTTGGAAGATATTTAAAAGAAATTAAAAGGAATAAATATGATAATAATATAAGGTTTGTATATTTTTTACCACTCAAATTTTTTTTGTTTCCTTCTTTGATTTGGAGTTGATTCCTTCTGTAATTTTATTTCGAAAGCATATTGGATTGATTGTTGTTTCTGTGATATGCCAAATTGATTCCTTCTGTAATTTTATTTCGAAATCATATTGGATTGATTGTTGTTTATGTGATATGGATTTGATTGACTATTGGCTGGCTTATACGATTTGATTGACTATTGGCTGACTTATACGATGCGATCGCTTGGGGGGTAGTTTGGGAATTGATTTTTTTTTCGGATCCGCTAGACGAACTAGCGGAGGGGCTTTAATAATTTTCATCGTACGCTACTTCGTCTGGCGGAAGGCGTGTTTTATTTTTTAATCTCATGCGCTTGATTATTGGAATGGACGACTATGATGCTATTTGCCCAATTTTCATCCATAGCAAATACTTGCTATTGAATATATATATATATATATATGCATGAATCTCACAATACAATAAAAAGAAAAGTCATAAAAAATATTAATGTCATATATATATATAATCTAAAAGAGAAACTTAGAATTAAATTATTTTGATAAACAAAAAATATGCCTTGTGCCTCGCACGGTTCCAAGCTTGTATATATAACAAGAAGAGGAGAAAAATTAATTTGGGTAGTCATCATAAGGATAATTTGGTCATTAACTTATAATTTTCAAATACAAATTACGAGAGTAGTTAACATGAAGTTAATTTTAGTCAATTGACCAATACAGTGTCGACAAGTAGGCAAGATGTGATTTCTTTTTGTGTCAGACTGTCAGCATTGTATTAATTAATAGATCAACTTAACATGAAGTTAACTTCATAGTAACCGGATCTATAAATAATATAATGATAATAATACATGTCCAAATATAATAAATATAATTATAATTAGTTCTCTTGAATAGTATATCAATCATATTACTTTTTCATCTTCGTGTATCCTGCTACTATATAAATCAATACATATATATATATATATCAATAATAATAACAATAATAATAATAATTTAAAAGAGGAACCTATAATTTAATTAATCATTAAATTAATAGATAATTGTAAAACCAATTAACCTAAATTGAAATTAATTCCAATTACTAAAAAAGAGAAAAATATATATGAAAGATAGTTTGTAGGTTTCAAGCTTGTAGAAATAAAATCTTAAACGAATTTGAGTTGGATACTATATAAAGTAGGAAAAAAATATTGGAATATTTGAATAATGCATAAAGTGCGGTGCCGAGGATAACTTCTAATTATGTTAAACAATTTTCCAAAGGCATGTATTCCTTCCTTTCAAATTAATTTTTATTATTACTCGTCGCTTATCTAACTAAGGGACGGTTTGTTTTTTGCTGAATGACTGACTGATCCAGTTATTTAGTGTGTTTGTTTTTTAAAAAAAATCGTTTGAATGGCTGAATCGGTCAGTCATTCATACGATTTGAGCTGAATGGTTTAGTCTTATTTTTTTGGCTGAATGTCCTGAATAAGCGGCTGAATTATTTTCTTTTTTTAACAGTATTAAATATTATATTAAGTAATATTAAATAAATTTATAACAATTTTTTGAATTTTTTTAGTGAGAAAAAATAAACAAAATCTGTTATTCAATATTTTAGATTTCGTTTCCCCTTTTGGCATCAATAAAACATGCATACGATTATATATAAAAGCATATAGAAATACTCCCAGAGTTCCAAATAATAAAATTATTAATAATTTTCAAATTTTAATCTAAAAATTATTAAATTTAAAATTGAGATTATTTAATAAATAATAAATTTATAATAATTTTAGATAGTTTAGTGATACACAAGGTCCAAATAGTTTATATAAAGATGTCCAGTTGAAAGGAAAGGCTTCGCACCAAACCCAAGTGAATCTCTCACTATTCATACACCGGAGAGGTTTGTTTCATTGTGGGGCTACATTTGTCCAACGACAAACTCGGAAAGTAATATGACATCTACAAAATTTGTCTTTTGTTTGGATTAAAATTAATGGAATTTATATCAATTCTAAAAATATTTTAATCTAATTTTAAAAAGTCAATAATAATTTAATATTTTAGTACAAGTGGTAAAAATAGTCCGGAATCGAGTCGAACAGTACCTTGCTCATATTCTACTCAAAACTTTTTTAAGGTATCGAATTCGTACTCGGATTCGAATAAAATTTTGCAATCTTTGCTCAAATTCGAATTCGACTCGTTTTATTGTACTCGAGTTCGACTCGACTCGTTTTTTAATCGAACTACTCGCGAGCATTTGAGACATACATGGATTATAACTGGATCATTTATATTATGATAATGTATATAAAATTAACTCAGTCAAGTACTTAAAATAATTAAAATTTGAACACTTCAAATTAGATTTCTAGCCATGTAAAAAAAATTAATAAGATAAACTACTTCCAACTCTAAAAGTATGTGGAGAATTTAATTGTTAAATAATATATATTAAATAAATTAATTGTACTCGATATTATATATGAATAAGGATCAACGAACTTGTATCGAGTATGTGTCAATGAGGTAAGGAAAATTCAACTCTCTAAATGAGCGAACATTGAGTGACTCATATTCAACTCGTATAAATGTCTCGGTATCAAAATAAATTCGTATTAAACTCATATTCGGGGAACGAAGTGACGGTCCAGATGATAGCATTAGTAGTCCTCACTATTCTGTTAAATAGTGTGACAATAAATATAACGAGGACTCCATTGAGTATGGATATTGTCTAGATGACAATATTCTTATTAAAACTCTCACTTTATGTTTTGTCGTATTTTACACGACAGTTGTATTATTAAGTTGTATTTGTATTATGTACCATGTATATGGCGACTCAGAATAGGTGATGTATACCTATTTTTGGGGCGTCACACTTACAACCTTCCCTTCTTATGAAATTTTGCCCTCAAAATTTATGTACGTACCTGGTATGTCGAAGAGGTGAGGATACCTTGATTTCATTTCAGATTCTAACTCCCAGGTCATTTTCCTCAACATCGTGATTTCTCCATAAAACTTTAACTTGAGGTATAACCTTGGAGCGTAGAATATGTTCCTTCTTATCCAAGATTTTAACAGGTACCTCTTCATACGTTAAATCTTCCGCTATCTCATCCGGTTCAAACTCAATAATGTGGTCTTCCACATATTTACGTAACATGGATATGTGAAAAATATTATGAACACGAGACATACTTGGCGGTAAGGCGAGTCTATAGGCCACAATTCGTACGCGATCGAGGATTTTAAGTGGGCCAATGAATCAAGGATTGAGCTTTTCTCTCTTTCCAAATCCTGTAACTCCTTTCCATGGGGCAACACGTAACAACACATGATCTCCAAAATTGAACTCCATGTCCTTTCGATGAAGATCATCATAACTCTTTTGTCGATCTTGTGAGGTTTTTATACGTTATCAGATCATTTGAATCTTTTCCGTAGTCATATGTACCAACTCCGGTCCACGTTTTTTCACCCACCTCGTCCCAGCATATTGGAGAATGACACTTGCGTCCATACAACGCCTCAAATAGAGCCATGCCAATACTTGCTTGATAACTGTTATTGTAAGAAAACTCCACCAATGGTAAGAACTTGTCCCAACTTCCTTTGAAGTCAAGGACATAGAGTCTTAATAAATCTTCAAGAGTTTGAATAGTCCTCTCCGACTGCCCGTCCGTTTGAGGATGATATGTCGAACTAAATCGTAAATCTGTGCCCATAACTTTTATAAATTAAACCAAAATCGTAAAGTGAATCTTGGGTCTCGATCAAAAACTATAGATACTGGCGTACCACGCAGTCTTACAATCTCATTTATATAAATGCGAACAAGACGTTCAAGTGAATAAGTTTCTCGTATAGGTAAGAAATGAGCTAACTTAGTCAATCTATCGACAATGACCCAAATCGCATATATGCCTTGAGAAACCTTGGGAAGGCCAGTAACAAAATCCTTGGTAATGTGCTTCCACTTCTATTCTAGAATTTCAAGTGGTTGCAATGGACCTTTTGGCACTTGATGCTCCACCTTGACTCATTGACAAGTTAAATACCTTGAGATAAACTCCGCAATCTCTCTTATCATATTGCTCCATCAAAATGTATGTCGCAGATCACGATACATTTTGGTACTCCCAGGATGGATTGCAAATGGTGTGTTGTGTGCTTCCATCATGATTTTATACTTTAAATCCAGGTTGTTAGGAACACAAAGTCTGGATTTGACTCGAATTATTTATTATTCATCGATTCTTACTTCCGGAATAACACATTCTTGCACTTTCTTCTTTATACGCATCAGCTCCAGGTCTGTAGCTTGAACAGCTTTAACTTTATCGATTAAAGTCTGCTATACTCGTATATTTGACATCATCACGTGGGTCCCTGGAGTCTTTAACTATATCTCCATCCTTTCCAAGCCATACAAAATGGGCCTTTGCGTTGACAATATCGCACTCGTACCCGCATATGATCTTCTACTCAATGTGTCAGCTACCACGTTCACTTTTCCAGTATGGTATTGAAAGGTATGATCATAATCTTTCAATAGCTCGAGCCAACGTCATTGTCGCATGTTGAGTTCCTTTTGGGTGAAGAAATATTTGAGGCTTTTATGCTATGACTTTCCCATGTTGCATGAGAACACATCCTAACCCTCTGCCTGAAGCATCGCTTTAGATGGAAAATCCCTCCGAACCAGATGGTATTGTCAGAACAGGTGCTGAAATGAGTCTCCTCTTGAGTTCTTGAAAACTCTTTTCACATTCCTCGCTCCAACCAAATTTTATATCTTTTCGAGTCAGCTGAGTTAATGGAGTAGTGATTCGAGAAAACTCTTCTACAAATCTTCGATAATAATCAGTTAAGCCGAGAAAGCTACGTACTTCGGTCACTGACTTAGGTTGCTAGCAACTTTGAATTACTTCAATCTTTGTCGGGTCAACCGAAATTCCATGATTTGATATCACGTGCCCAAGGAATGTTACTTTCTCAAGCTAGAACTCGCATTTCTTTAACTTGGCATATAGCTTGTTTTCACGAAGCTTTTGGAGTATCAGCCTCAAGTGTTGCTCATGATCTTCACGACTTTTGAAGTAAATGAGGATGTCATCAATAAAGACGACTATAAAATGATCCAAATATTCTTTACCGAGTTCTGAAAGCAGTCTTTGGAATGTCATATGTTTTAATCTTTAACTGATGATATCCGAATCGAAGATCGATCTTTGAAAAGAATTTGGCGCCTTGCAACTGGTCAAATAGGTCATTAATGCATGGCAACGGGTACCTATTTTTGACGGTGACATGATTCAACTCCCGATAATCAATATAAAGTCGCATACTTCCATCTTTCTTCTTTACGAACAGAACAGGAGCATTCCAAGGAGACGTACTAGGACGAATGAAACCGATGTCTAACAATTCCTGCAAGTTGGGTCTTTAATTCCTGGAGTTCAATAGGAGCCATTCGATATGGGAATTTGGAAATTGGTTTTGTACCGGGTTCAAGGTTAATACCAAACTCGATTTCATGCTCCGGGGCTAGGAAGTTCTTCGGGGAATATGTCAACAAATTTATTTACAATAAAAATATTATTCAAATCTGACGTATTTTTGTTTAAATCTGTGATATGGGACGAAGAAAGTTTGACATCCGTTTTTCAATAAACGAAGAGCTTTATGGCTTGATATGACAGTGATTGACTTTAGTGGTTTGGTTGCTTGAATTCAGCATAATAGGTTGGTTAGGAATATGAAAGCTAACAACCTTACGAAAACACTCAATTTTAGCATGATGAGTAGTTAACCAATCAATCCCTAGAACCACATCAAATGTAAGTATTTTTAAAGAGATGAAGATCGACAGGTAATATGCGGTTGCCGAATTTGAATCAAACAAGATTTATAAACAGTGGATGTAATGAAGGTTTCTCCCAACGGAGTTTCAACTGATAAGTCAAAACTTATATATATATATATATATATATATATATATATATGTGTGTGTGTGTGTGTGTGTGTGTGTGTGTGTGTAATAAAACAAAATTGAGATAACTTTCTACCAATTATTTTGAAAAATGGGTAAATGGGGGGTTCATATAATAATCAAAATTTATAACAAATACTTCATAAAAAGTTCCCTCAATATTTTTAACAACATTTATTCATCATTATTATAACTCGCAATATTAATAACCAGATCGTTCCCAGGAAAGAAGGGGCTTTTCGATAAGGATTTCTCCCTATTGGCGCACAATTAGGTGACCAAACTCCTTTCCACGATAGAACTTTTTAGACATTGTTAATTATGCAGATAATAATATGAATAACTTTTCATCTCAATTATTGATATAAAATATTAACAATAATTAAATCAAATAACCTGAGATACTATACAACAATTACTGTAGCAATAATTGAACAAAATTGAGTGACTTCTCACTTAAGCATCAATAATCAATACCGTGTGCTACTATGCAACCACACGTATTACTGTACTTTTATCACCGGGTATTTTAACAGTTAACGGTAAAACTTTCGCCGTTATTTTCATAAAAGATATTTATGTCATTTTCTAACTCTGACAATAATTATGTTGTGGGGTCCACCAATGATTGTGTTGTCATACGAATATTCCCTGTTAAAACTAATTTTCCCCGCCCAATCGAATTTTTATAACAACTTGCATACTTTGCAAAATTTATAATTATTACCTACAACTATAACATTATATCAAATCCACACCATAATATTTAAAAATATATTTCGAGAAAAATTAATCTTTATTCATAAAAGTTGGGTTCTTACATTTAGTGAGAAAAACTATAGAGAGAGAAAGAAGAAGAGTATTCTGCTACTACACTATTACAGTATCAAATCTCCTACTAAAGTAAGGGGTATTATTTCTTTCATATTCGTAAAGGATGTTATTTTCTTTCAATATTCGTAAGGGTTATCATTCTATTTCTTATTAAACTGTGAGAATAAACTGTCTACGCGGACTACCGCATGCCTGATGAATAACCTTTCTTATTCATTCTTTATTAAGTTATGAAAATGATCTGTCTACGCGAATTACTGCATGACGGGTGAAAATCCATTTACAGTTTTTTGTATTATTTCATTTCATATTCCTAAATCTAAACTTACTATTGCTTCTATAATTCCTGAATGCTTAGAATTTTCTTGAGGTTTATGCTTCATCTAATATCATTTCAGTTGAATATTGGTCTGAACTCTCTTATTGAAATTTTAATCTTTTCATGTCGGGGTATAGTACTATTCATACAGTACTATTCATAATTGAATTTAATTTTCTTTTCTATCCAAATTATTTTTGATACATGGATATCATTCTTGAATTTTACTCCACAATTGGTGATCATGTTGACAATTGGACATTCTTGAACTCTAGATAAATTGAATTATAAATCTTTAATATGTATCTTTGATCTCACTTGATTGATTCTTTATATCATTGTCATCATCTTCATGCTTATATTATGGTAAAAGTCATCTCTAGACCGTAACGCATAAATGGACTGTTGATTGGTATAATTATGACCAGGAATTATGTATTAGTGTAATCATGACCTGTAATGTTACAGTCAAAGATGTGATGAAAGTCCTCTTTGGCTTGTAGTGCATAAATAGATAGTTGTTTGGCATGATCATTACCACTGGTGATACATACAAATATCATTGGCCCGCAGTGCATGGATAATTCATTGATATGAAATGATTATTCATTGGTATTACAGAGATAAAATATTGATAATTGACTTTTAAATCATAGAAGATAGTAGACATCATGCTCTACTTGACTCTTCTAATGCATTGCTATTTCCGCTGCAGTTGTTGATCTAAAACTAGTTGTCTATTGTATTTTATTAGATTTTTCATTGTTGATGACTAAGGATAATTTATTCTTCATTATCTTACTCATAATATTCTTTACTGGGCTAGTTAAGCTCACCCTTTATCTTTTGGTTCTATTGTTCTTCTCATGAGGCGAGAATGTAGCTGAGACTAGTTGGGGAGTGGAATAATGGTCTAAGATTGTTATTATAATAGTACTCACTATTTTGTAAAATAGTGTGACAATAATTGTAATGAGGACTGTATTTGAGTTCGGATATTGTCTACAAGATAATATTTGTATTGAAATTCTCAGCTTATGTGTTGTTGCATTTTGCACGACAGTTATATAAATAAAGTTTGTATTTGGATTTTATGCCACGTATTTTGACGACTCAAAATGGATTGTGTGGACCTATTTTGGGAGGGTCACACTCAACAAACATATTGTTTTCGCACCAGGCCAAAGATATTCCCAACAACTTAGTATTGATAATTAATATAAATAACAATGATATGATAAATGAACAAAAATAATCAGAATAATAAGATAAATAATAAACATTAGCAGTTTTCAATTTAATTTATCCAAAATCCAAATTAGCAACACGATATCCAAAAAATTAATTAGAGGTCTTGATAAAATATAACGTTCAAGAAAGTATAATGTTCCCGGTTCAAATATAATAATTTAAATTCTAATAAAAAAATTAATATAAAAGATATTAAATAAATCACAAAATATTAAAAATATTCTAATTATTTTAAAAAAATTAATCATTTAATAATAAAGTTGTAGAAACAAATAATAATTTCTTATTAATAGTATGTAAGAAAATAATATCACTTACCACTAAGAGTTTAGATTTAACATTTTTGATACATATGTATGGTGTAAATTTCTCCCTACACCATATCCCATTTCTAGTTAAACAAATATACTATGGTGCTATATATGACTACTTCATGTTAATATTAAATAACAAAGTATTTCGATACATGCAGTGAATAGGAGGACATAATTACATAAAGAAGAGTTCTAGTTATTACTATTATATTTTATCCCTTGAAATTCCACTTTAATTGCAATCCACATTACACAAAGTTAGTAGAAACGTAAATCCCTTTCCTTGATTTATTTATACACAAAGTATGAAGATAAGAGGTTCATTTAAAAATACACATTACACACTAACCCAAAGACAAGTTTTACTGAAGGGAAAGAAAAGGACACTTTTCTTTTCTCTCCATGAAAACTCAGTAACAACACTTGCTAAACACAACTCTGAACTACATAGTACCTGCTACATATATATATATATACAGCGGCGGAATCAGAAAATTTTTATAGGGGGGGCAAAATACATCAGTAAAAAAATTTTATTTATTGACGCTTGAAGTGTTTCTTTCGGTTTTACGACTAAGAGGAGGTAACTGTATCATGCGAGTCTGTGTAGTTTAAAAACGTCTCAAAATTTGCTCGTTTTCAATTGTTGGAAAAATATAATAATTTAATGTGTTTGTAAAAATTGTGGTAATATAGAAATGAGCATATTTGATTGAATCTCTTCACAAAGATTTCTTGATTACATATTAACTAAAGGTTAATTTGGAGTTTTTCCGGAGAAGAATGCATTTAAAAATTGAGATGCTTATTATATCACCCATTAATTAAATTAAAGGCTACTTTGGAGTTTCTAATGCATCAAATAAGAAATAAATTGTGTTTTCATGCAACTTTTAATAGATTTTGACTATTGAGAGCATGTGCCTCATAATTTTTAAAATTAAAAAAATTATATTAATTTAGAGTTTAAAAATATCTTAATTTGATTTTAAAAAGTTAATAATAATTTTATATTGAACAAAACAAAATAGCCTCTTTATGTTTTTTATTTGCAAATATTTTGTCATTATTTAGACAATTCAAATTTACGTTTCTCACTCACATTGAGTTGCAGGACCTATAAAAAAAATACAGAAAAGATATAAAATATATGTAAATATCATTTTTTTTCTCTCCAAACCTTAACCTTAGTACCAACCTACCGGGGGCAGGTGGCCCCCTGGCCCCCTGGCCCCCCCTTGGTTCCGCCAGTGTATATATATATATATATATTCATTGTTGAGTTGTTAGTATAATTAGTACTTGTTTTTGTACCAAAAAACACCTTTGTCTGGAGTATCCTCTGTTGGAATATTTTAATCCTTATGTGGCCTTTACTATTTATGTAATTATTGGGCTAACATATTGTATTAATTTAATAACTTTATTTATGGGTTTGGTAATTAATTATGTGACTCATAAATATTATTACTAATATTAATTTGGCATAATGGGCCCTAGGGTTTCATAATCTTGATGGACGATTTTGACCCTTAGCTATTCTATAAATAAAACAGTTAGGGTTTGGTCCCAATTGTCGTCTCAAGAATTTTATGTACACACCTATACATCCATCCTAAGATTGAGAGAGGCAATTGAAGACCTTCACCCTTAAGCGCAGCGAAAGCATGATACATACGAGATGACTTCTCTCAATTCATGTAAGTACTTATTATTATGATTATTGATTATATTTATTCTATGCAATAACACGTTCCTGTATAATTTCTCAACATCTGGTATCAGAGCTATGATTACGTTATTGTATAGAATAAATTAATTGTGTTTTTATGATTTAAAGTTTAAAACCGGATAATTATTTAATTACGGTGTATATCTAATTAATGAAGAAAGTTCAGTAAAAATAAACTCCCGTAATTTGATCATATCTCACTCCTTTTGGTTCTTAATTTACTGGACGTATAGTTTTCTATTTTGTGATTATAATTATGATTTTGAGTGTTTATTTACGAAATCATAAAGTATTCTGCTAATTAGCGTATGTAAACGATGTAAATTTTTTTATTTGTTTGTCGAGAGATGTTTGATGATTTAAATTTCCCTTATTTCTCTCTCTCATGAATCATTGCCTGACAATTCGTACGCGACAATTCATGCAATTCCTTGCCAATTGAATCCTGATTCAATATTGAATCCATACTTACGTCTCCGCATGAGAGGTAATTGGTTTAGGGTTTAAATGAAACCACTTGCTCCCTCCCTTCCCCACACTCCCTTAAAGGTATTCTGTTTAATCTATCTAATAAAATACAAATGATTTTGAATTTCCCGCTCATTTAATAAATCATCTAGGCCGTCCAAAGTTTGAGATAAATCTCACCGTCCATACATCTATCTAATAAAATATATCTATCTATCTAATAAAATACAAATGATTTTGAATTTCCCGCTCATTCAATAAATCATCTAGGCCGTCCAAAGTTTGAGATAAATCCCACCGTCCATACATCTATCTAATAAAATATATCTATCTATCTATCTAATCTATCTAATAATTATTTTGAATTTCCCGCTCATTCAATAAATCATCTGGGCCGTTCAAAGTTTGAGATAAATCTTATTGTCCATTTAGTGCCAGAGGCACGGGACCCAGCTAATATCATATATTTGAAGATAAGCTTTCTTTTAGTAATATAAAGAAGGTAGGCAGGATTCATGCACACATAAATACGGTGCGTTAATATATATATTATTATATATTGTGGATAATATTATGATATTTTTATGCCCTCATGTATTTATGTTAAAAATTAACGTGATTATTTTATAATCAATTCATGTTCATAATTATATATTTTAATTTAAGATTTTAGGAAATTATGTAATGTTTTATTAGGGCTTATAAGATGTTACATGTAAATTTTAAATAATGTTAATTTTCAAATTTGATTAATATGTTGTTTAAAGAAAATTGAGTTTGATCATAATAATTTACATGTATGCGTGACTCTTTTATTGTTAAAATTAATAACCAGCCCAACGGAGGATTATTAATTGAAACAATTAAAGATTAAGAAAAGTCACATAATGTTACATTTAATAAATAAAGATTTTAATTTTACCCAACGGAAAAATTAGAATTAGAATTTATTAAATGGAATTTTTATTGCATAAGTAACATGTTTATTTCGTTTTTGCCCAACGGTGATGCGTGGATAAATGTGTTGTGCATTATTTTATGGGGATGTTATTAGTATATTATTAATTGGACCAACGAAAGATTAATAATTATGCACCAACGTCTCATTAAAATCTATTTTTGGGTGTTGTAAATAGATTTTATTTAACTAACTGCTTGCCCTACAGTTGGGTTTTTATTATGAATAATTATTGTTGTACATTGTGAATTTCTTTTAGTTTTTTGTAAGCATGTTTATGAGCTTGATTATGTTTCGACATTGACTCCAACTACTATTTCTTGGTATCTCTCTGGAATTGAAATCTTTAATGAAACTAATTTTACTGCTTGAAAAGTGTAAGTGAAAATTATTCTCGGCACTATGGTTTTGGACTATGCATTACGAGTGGATCATCCTGTTCCACTTACAACTACTAGCTCAATTGAGTAAAAGATTATTTATGAAAGTGGGAGCGATCCAACTGCATGTCCCTTGTGATTATGAAAAACTTTATCACGACAGTCATTCGAGGAGTCATTACTGACTTTGAGAATGTTAAAGAGTACTTAACTTCAGTCGAGTAACAATTTAATGGTTCTTCTAAAACTCATGCAAGTACCCTTATTTTAAAAAATGCTTACTAGCAGGTATGATAGGGTTAGTGGGGTGCGCGAGCACATTATGATGATGAACGACATGACTTTTAAATTAAAGATGAAGAAAGGCTTAAGGTTGAAAAACCTAATGTTGCTCATTTGGCAACCACTGGATCCTATAAGAAGAAAGCTTATAAAAAATGGCAAAGGTTTTAAGAATAAGGAAAAACCAATTTCTACCAAAACAAATAAGGCAAAATTATTCAGGTAACAACTCTAAGACATGTCCTACATGTCACTTCTGTAAGAAGTAATGACATATTCAGAAAGAATGCCCTAAGTTAAGAGAATGAATTGAAAAGAAAGGTATATCGTCCATCAATTATGTAACTTATGAATTCTTTCTAATGGATGTTCCTTCTAATACATGGTGGCTTGACACTGGTGCTATGGTTCACATTACTAATTCATTGCATGAATTATTTTTTAAAGAAGACACTCTAAAAGGGGGAAAGAACCATTAAAGTTGGCAATGGAGAGTCTATACAAGTTGAAGCATTAGGAACTCTTCTTTTAGTTTTGGAGAGTGGTTTCATCTTGTATTTATATGATACTCTTTATGTTCCCAGTATGACACATAATTTAATTTCTGTATCTAAACTTGACGTTGATGGATTTTCGTTTAAGTTTGGGAATAATAAAGTAATTATTTTTCATTGTTCTCATGTTAATGGTTTTGGATCTTTAGAGGGAAACCTCTATAAGATAAATTTGAATAATGTATTTTCTGAATCCTTGTTAACAATGAATGTGACAGAAAGTACATCTAAAAGTGAAAATACGAGAAAAAAACTAGATAATGAGAATTCTTCAAAATAGTGGCATTAACGCTTAGGCCATATTTCAAAAGACATAATACAACGTCTTATAAAGGATGGAATTCTTCATTCACTAGATTTTTCTGATCTTGACCATTGTATTGAATGAATAAAAGGAAAATTTGTGAAAGGTAATAAGAAAGGAGCAACTAGAAGTAGTGCACTTCTTGAGGTGATTCACACTGATATATGTGGACCATTTTCTCCAGGAATTGGTGGACACAAATCTTTCATTACGTTTATTGATGACTATTCTCATTATACTTATGACTACCTGATTAATGAAAATTCTGAATCACTAAATATGTTTAAAGTTTTCAAAGCTGAAGTTGAAAATCAACTTAACCGAAAAATTAAAGTAGTGAGACCAGATAAAGGCGGAGAGTATTATGGTAAACACTCTGATACAGGTCATAGTCATGGCCCATTTGCTTTATTTTGTCAAGAAATTGGAATCGTCACTCAGTATACAATGCCTGGTACACCGCAGCAGAATGTTATAGCTGAGTGGCAAAATCGTACCCTTATGGATATGGTACGTAGTATGTTATGCAATTCTAGCTTACTTGTGTTTTGTGGACTGAGGCATTAAAGACAGCTGTTTATATTTTAAACCGCGTTTCTAACAAATATGTCCCTAACACTCATTATGAAATTTGGACAGGTAGGAAACCTAGTTTAAAATACTTCCGGGTGTGGGGCTGTCCAACCGAGGCTAAGTTTTTAATCCACAAATAAAGAAACTTGACTCTAAAACTATTAGTTGTCATTTATTGGATATCCTGAGAGATCTAAGGGTTTTCGATTTTACTGTCCCTCGCATACCACTAGAATTGTTGAGACTAGGCATGCAGAGTTTTAGATAATGGTGATTTAAGTGGGAGTGATGAGCTTAAAAAAAAATTTGATCTTGAAGAAAACAAGTTTTATATTTCTAATCCTGTAATTCAAGAGGGTGAGGCAAAACAACCTCCTATTGAGGCGAATGATGCCCCTAAGATAGCTGAGCCACCACCTAATGTTGAACCCCACATTATTGAAAATTATATTCCTAAAATTGTGCAGCCTTTACGTAGGTCCGAAAGACCTAGAAAGCCTATTAATTTTGATGATTTTATAACCTATCTTAATGAGATTGACTATGATTCAAGTAAGATTAGTGATCCTATCTTCTATAAAGAGGCCATTATGAGTGCTCAATCAACTCAATGGCTTGAAGCCATGAATGATGAGTTGAAATCAATGGAGCTTAATAACGTTTGGGATCTTGAAGAATTATCAAAAGGTTTTAAATTTGTTGGTTGCAAGTGGGTCTATAAGACCAAATTAGATCATAAAGGGAACGTTAAAAGGAATAAAGCTCCATTGGTTACTAAGGGTTTCACTTAAAAGGAAGGTGTGGATTATAATGAAACTTTCTCTCCAGTATCTAGGAAAGATTCATTTAGAATAGTCATGGCTTTAGTAGCTCATTATGATTTAGAGTTACATCAGATGGATGTTAAAACTGCATTCCTTAATGGTAACTTGCATGATAATGTCTATATGACACAACCAGAAGGTTTTTGGTTAAAGGCAAGAAACATATGGTATGTAGACTTAAGAAGTCCATATATGGGTTAAAACAGGCTTCTTGACAATGGTATCTTATGTTTCACGAGGTGATGAGTAATTTTATTTTTTAAGAAAAATATAGTGGATCAATGTATATACTTGAAGGTCAGTGGGAGTAAATTTGTTATTCTTGTTTTGTATGCTGATGATATACTACTTGCAAGTAATAACTTAGACATGTTGTATGAGACCAAAAGTTTCCTTTCTGGAAATTCTGAAATAAAGGATCTCGGTGAAACCTCTTATGTTATAGGTATTGAAATTCATCGAGATAGGTCTCGCGGGATATTAGGATCGTCCCAAAGATCTTATATTGACAAAGTTCTTAACAAATACAACATGCAAAATTGCTCCCCTACTATCGCCCCTGTTGTTAAGGGTGACAAATTTGGCTCATATCAATGTCCTAAGAATACACCTGAACGTGATCAAATGAATCTTATTCCCTATAATTCCGTGGTTGGGAGTCTTATGTACGCTATTTACAGGGTACTAAGGATATTATGCTTATATTTAGAAAACAAATAACCTTGAAGTTGTTGGTTATTCTGATTCTGATTATGATTTTGCTAAGTGTAAAGATGAAAAGAAATCTACATCAGGGTACATCTTTATGCTTTCAGGAGGCCTTATTTTGTGGAGAACTCATAAGCATGAGTTAACTATCACTTCCACGATGATGGCAGAGTATGTGGCTTGTTATCATGCTACTTGTCACGCCATATTATTAAGAATCTTATTTCAGGACTTAAGGTTGTAGATTCCATTTCAAGGCCATTGAAAGTATTTTGTGATAATAATTCTAATGTTAAATTAGTTTGTCCAACAGCACCATTTCGAGTTGTGTTGGACTATACCTCGACACTAAGTACTTATTTGTCAGGAAAAGAGTTGAAGATCAAAACGTTGTCATTAAATATATTTGTACGCATGATATGTTAGCGGATCCACTTACGAAAGGCTTACCACCCAAGCTCTTTTTAGAGCATGTTGCCGGCATGGGTTTAACTGATAGTCTTAATTAGTAAGTTATTTTGATGTAAGACAATAATTTTGAGCTCGTTGTTTTGAACTTCACATTATGTTGATGGTTTGCTATTCTCTTTATTGTGCACACTTGAGAACTTCTGAGCAAACAATACTGTAATGTTTTGGACCATTTGAATGAGTTTAATCTATTACCACTTATGTAAACTCTATTCATACTTGTTATGCTTAATGTTAATCTTTGTTTTAATAAAAGTACTAATTGTGTAACTAATGGGGATCTTGTGTTAATAGTGACACAAAGATTGTATTAATTCGCATTGGTATTTTTATTTGAACGAGATGTAGATATTAAATTAATACTTGGCCAAATTAATGATTGTAAGCGTTATGTTTTTGTATATAAATAGTATTTCGGCCAAGTGGGAGAATGTTGAAATATTTTTTAATCCTTATGTGGCCTTTACTATTTATGTAATTATTGGGCTAACATATTGTATTAATTTAATAACTTTATTTATGGGTTTGGTAATTAATTATGTGGCTCATAAATATTATTACTAATATTAATTTGGCATAATGGGCCCTAGGGTTTCATAATTTTGATGGACGATTTTGACCCTTAGCTATTCTATAAATAAAACAGTTAGGGTTTGGTCCCAATTGTCGTCTCAAGAATTTTATGTACACACCTATACATCCATCCTAAGATTGAGAGAGACAATTGAAGACCTTCACCCTTAAGCGCAGCGAAAGCATGATACATACGAGATGACTTCTCTCAATTCATGTAAGTACTTATTATTATGATTATTGATTATATTTATTCTATGCAATAACACGTTCCTGTATAATTTCTCAACATCCTCATCTGGCTCAACATAAAGACACTCCTTCCCTTCCCTCCACATCGCCTTGTAAATCGGAGTGCCATCAAATTGATAATACTCCCCGAGCATCGGCTTGATTGCTTTTGTCGCCTCCATTGCATGATAATGTGGCATAGTTGAAAAGAGATGATGAGCCACGTGCGTATCGGTGATGTTGTGGAAAACCCTGTTGAGCACACCATAGTCTCTATCCACCGTCGCCAGAGCTCCCTTCAGCCACTCCCATTCCGTCGAATCATAGTGTGGGAGCCAAGGGTGAGTATGCTGCTGCAGGTATGTGATCAAAACAAGGAAGGCATTCGTGACGAGTAGTGGTGCAGTGTAAAAGAAAATAATCCAAGCTACCACTTTCACCAAAACAATGTGGTAAAGCACAAATGACATAGCAAGTACACCAGCGTCAGACATGTAAATCTTAAGCCTTTCGCGGTCATTGTATATGGGACTGTAGGGATATAAGTGGGATGCGAAATGATCATAAGGTCTGCCAGCGACATTGAAAGTCAAGTATAAGGGCCATCCGAGAAGGAGTGTGATGGCAATGATCATGACTCGACCTAGTGGATTGTATATGTATGTGTAATACCATGGGATAGTAGATTTAGGCTTTGGAACAAACACTTCATCGCGCTCGATAGATCCAGTGTTGGAGTGGTGGCGTCGATGACTATATTTCCATGAGAAATACAGGACTAAGATGGCTGAGTGGAGGATAAAACCAACCGTATCATCTAGCCATTGATAGTCACTAAATGCACGGTGACCACACTCGTGGGCAAGGACCCAAATTCCGGTAATAATGCATCCTTGAAGAGTCCAGTAGATGGGCCAGGCAACATACGAGAAGGGACGGGGAATGAGGTGGAAGTAAGAGGCGGCAAGATAGTAGAAGAGGAAGATAAGGGTAAGGTCATAGACAACGTAGGAAAATGAACGGATAAGGGACCTTTCAAAGCAGTGGGGAGGGACGACTTTTTGATATCACTAAGGAAGAATGGAGGTTTCAAGTGTGGGGCTCTATCAGGTTTGCTCAGTTTTACACCATCGGAGGTCGGGACAGACATGCACCCCCCAGCTCCCATTATGCTCGGAGTACCTCTCGGTCGCGATTTCCGACCTGAAAATATGGATCAAATTATGGTTATATTAGATTTGCTTTATCTGATTAGTGTGCTTTAGAATTAGAATGTGTAAAGCAATTGATCTCTCTAGTTAATAATCAGAAGAAATGGCCAAACAGGTTTGGTGAAACATGATCTCGTAGAAGTAAAAAAGAAAACCTTATTAAGCAATTGTTCCAGAATCATGGAGTAGAACTGGTTTCATAAGTCTCAAGTAAGAAGTTTTAACTTTACAAAACTAGTTCTTTTGGATTGGGGAAATAGACATTTGACAGGGAAAAGAAAAATCACAAGGGATATACAGCACAGTGTTTCATGCAAAGTAAATATAGCCGAGGACCAATGGCAGAACAAAAATCAAACTGCAAGACAAATACAATGATACCTTTTCCATTCAAAATGAAGCATTTAAAGAACTAAAGTGGCTTTTCATCATACAAAAGAATCCATTAGCACCCAGAAATGCATTCAAGAAATGTAAGACCCTAACTGCAGACCTACTTTCCCTTCTACAAAAAGGGTCCAATTAAATTTGCAACTATTAAGGATAAATAGTGTTCCATATTTATCGCTATAGTTAATAAGTAGTTAGTAGTTTAGTAGTAGTGGCATGATGATAATGAAACTATAATGGAAAACTTGAGAATATTGAGCCAATTTATACTATTATCAATAAAAATATGATTCATTTTTCGGAACAATTTTTTTTTGACAAATTAAAGATAGGGGGAAATCGGACAGAATGTACGATATTACTGAAAATATTTAATTAAAGTTGCATAGTTCAACTAGAATCCGCAAACAATGACTTAAAAAGAAGTGGCCCACATTTCCATTTTCACTTCTTAGACGGCTTGTCCAAACACATAGGTCAAGATAAGAATTTATACAGACAGCTAGTTGTAGATTTCAGGGAAATCGACAGCCTCGTCGCCACATATAGTAGTTTAAACCATGAGTGGTTAGTATGAAGTTAACTTTAGTCAATTAACCAATACAGTGTCGGTACACGCAAGCCGGAAAGTGATCTCTTTGCGTGTCAGCACTGTATTGGTCAATTGACCAACTTACCATGAAATTAACTTCATGGTAACTGGATCCGTTTAAACCTATTCCAACTCAACACAGTTCAGGACTAAATGAGTCGTTGACCTAGTGGAGAATCATACTAATTGAACCAAAACGAAGAAATTTTGAGTTGAGACCTTTAATTGTTTAAGAAAACAAACTGGGGATTTGGTTTCTCTGAAGGGAGAACCATAAATACCAATTTATATATATAAATATATATATATATATAGAATAATAGAAGCAAAAAGATTCTTGAATTACATTTACATATTCACCATCTATTGATCCCAAACATTTGTATACTTATACAACCAGAAATTCAAGATTTTGCCTTCAAAACATCATATATACTTGAAAAATAATTATATCCACACAAATTAATACATGAATACTCATATACATACATAAAATAAAGATAAGGGGAAAATGAATATACTAACCCAGAAATTGAAGAAAATAAGATGCATATATAAAAGAAATTCAAATTTCTTTGACCCATTAACATAGAATTACTAATATATACAATGATATAAATTAATACATGAATACACATATATGCATATAGATACATATATAAAATAAAGATTAGGAGAAAATGAATATACTAACCCAGAAATTCAAGAAATTCAGATGCATATATATAAAAAAAATTCAAAATTTCAGTGACCCGTTAACATAGAATTACTAATATATACATTGATAAAAAATGGTGATGATTTAGAGAAAGATATGGGGGAAAAAATTGTACCTTGAAGGAGCACTCAAGAGAGATGGACATGGACATGGACATGGACATGGACATGGACATGGACATGGGCTCAAATTCTTTTTTCAAAACGGAAGGATGATGATGATTATTATTTTTATTATTCTTTTCAAGAATTAAAATTTGTAATATTAAAATAAGGTTTTGATGGAACTTTACATGGCAGCAATCAAACCCATAACCGCTTTTGTTTGTGAGTACTTACTAATTTTTATTTTAATATATTCATTCCATAATAATAGTCGTTTTAGCTTCACTCATCTGAATTAAAAAAGTTATTTAATAATTAAAATTTATATGAAATTCTATCATTACCCTTTTATAAAAAGTTAAAAACTACTAATATAAAGGAGAAAAATTCTTAAAACAATGAGAGAAGTTAATGGTGAAATAAAAAAGTAAATACTTTATTCTCTTAGACGACAAATAAATTAAAACAAATATTTTTTTCTAAAAAATTAATTATTATGGAAGGAAGGTAGTAACATTTTTCTTAGTTTTGCCTACAAGGGTTGTTTTTTTTTAATCTCTTAATCTTGTTTGGGAGGCAAAACCAAAAAATAATATTTGAAAAAAAAAAACTTTCCATTACTGGTTCCACTAGGCGCCGCGCAACCACCTTAAAGATTCGGTTCAAGTTAATTATATTTTTATATGAAAACTGTCTCTATTATAGATCTTATAGCGTTTCATGTAAAAATATCAATTTCCTTAATTATTCCCTCCGTATTACTATATAAAAAATTGATTATTTAGTTTGATAAAATCAATTGAAAATGAAGAACTTTTATAAAGGCTTAGAGTTTGTTCAGTTATTAATGTTTGCAGCGTTGTGATAGAAGCGTTTGAATCTCTAAATGCAACACATTATTTTTTGTGTTTGCTTTGTATTTGAACTTTAAAGTGTTTTAAGTAAACTACGTTTGAAATAAGTTCTTTTTAAATGAACAAGATTTTTAGGTGTATTTGGACTTGAGACAATTTAAACACATGAATAGAAACAAATGTTGTGTTGGCAAAACATGCACAGAATACTGAATAGAGAAAATTAAGAGACTCTAAACTTGCTAATCTATTCCCTTTCAACTAATTACTCCTTCATTTGTCCATAATAAATGCACTTCTATGGCTGTTTTGGTGAAGCTACTAGTAGTACTTTTAAGTCAATACTCCCTCCGTTCTTTAATATAGGTCGTTTTAGAGTTGTGTACAAGTATTAAGAAATGATTGTATAGCATTAACTATAATATCAATTGTTTATATTGCCCTTGTATTGAAAAAATAGATTGTTATTTATTGGACAGAAAATAGTAAGAGAATCAAAGTTACGTTTAATACTTGGGGTAATATTGAAAACTAAGCAATTAATGCTTACTTGAAATTCTCAAATGACTTATATTAAGAAACAAAAATATTTTTCTAAAACGACTTATATTAAGCAACGGAGGTAGTAAATAGTAGCATACGCTAATGAGAATAAAAATTTGACTTTATTAACTAGGGTCTATAATTTATTAAACCGGGACAAGGTATAGAGTTTATTAATCAACGTTTAGAATTTATCAACTCCTTTTTTACTAGGGTTTATTAACCTTATCTCTGATTAATAAACCCTAAACTTGGTTAATAAACCTCAAATCTTGATTAATAAACTTTAAATCATGGTTAATAAACCTTTAAGCCTAGTTAATAAACTCTCAACCATAGTTAATAAAATCTAAATTCTAGTTATTAAACTTAAACTCTAATTAATAAAGTTAAATTTTTATCCTTATTCTAATTATTGACTCTCTCTTTTTAATTCTGTTGGTTGATGTTTAAAATAGAAAATAAAAATTGTGTATGCCCTATAAGAATTTGTAGCAAATATGTGTTGTGAATTATTTCTAAGGGTATGTATCTATTGCTTTGGCAGGCAACCCATTTCTTTCATATTATATTTTATTTTATTTTATTTATAATTTTGTAGATGTCTCAAACTAGCTTTTAAAATTTTATTTTGAACTTTCATTTAAATTTGACATAGTTTTAAATTTAAAGTTAAACGTGGTTTTGAAAATAATAAATATAATAACTAGAAATACTTTTAGATTTTTTATAATATTTATAATTATAATGACTAAAATCAAATAGATTCATATCAATTAAAATTGAAAATATTCAAACAAACTTCTAAAAAGTTTTCGGAACATAAGAGTATGAATATTGACTTTTTAAAAGTCTATTTGAGATATTTTTACATTTAAAATTGGCATGAATCATCAAAGACTTGGTTTATATATACATATATATATATATATATATATATATATATATATATATATATACATATATAATTGTACAGTACTCAGAAAATTTATAATATTCATATAATCATATTGGCAAAAATTAAATGAATCACATAACATTTAAGCTTAAAAGTGTTTCAAATTATAAGTCTATATTATATACATGGAAAGATCTGGAAGTCTAACTTCAAATATATAAAACAATGCATCATTTTGAATGCTTTTATAGAAAGATATATGTTTTTTTTATATTTCTGGTGGTGCAACACGGATAGATTATAAGAATTTTGTGTGTGAAAACTTTAGTATTTAAAACTATTATTTTATGTGATCCTATTATTTAGATTACATTAATGTGCACAAGAAAATTAAACTTAATTGAGGGAATTAGTTTCTCTATTGATTACAATACACATCTAGAAAAAATAAGTTAAAAATGCTTCTGACAAAGAAACAGAGAAGAAAAAATAAAACAGAGCTAACAATAGAATTTTTCAACTTCCCTTTCCCAGAAAATTGATTGATAGACTAAAATCACACAGACAAATTTTGCAAATATTTAAATAAGTATTAAAACAAATCCGAATTTATAGTTACTACCAGGAACAAAGAAAGGAAGAGAACAATGACTAGAGGAGAATAGTAGACCGTGAAGGCCCAAGGAGTGCACTTCAACCAAAGTTTTGTGTAAGAAAGAGCTTTGTTGCAAATGTTTGTTGTGATTTGAGAAGAAATAACAATTTGAGTGTTTAGATGAGTGTTTATGGCAACATTCAATAAAATGTTAAACATTTTACTATAAATTGTTCATACCGAATTCTCCTCTGTTGCCAGCAACGGTTTGCCATTTTCATTGTTTCTTTCGCCCTTCGGCATAAGTTTCAGAACTTTATCAAGCAAAGTGGCAACTTGTCCTTTATCTGGGAGTTGGTCTAGCAACATGGAAAAAGTAGATGGATTAGGTAAGAAACCCCTCCCAATCATTTCGTCCAGAAGTATTACAGCCTTGTCATAAGCATTTCTCTTCAGAAAGCCTAGAAAAATACTGTCGTAAGTGACAATATCAGGCAAGCAACCATTCTCTTCCATTTTCATAAGCAACGTTCTTTCTTCGTCCAATAACCCTTCACGGCAAAGCCCATTTATCATTACATTATATGTATAAAAATCAGGTTGCAAACCTTTGGAAGAAAGGTTATTGAAAAGATCCTTGGCAATATCAAACCTTCCGTCCTTGCTGGTTCCATCAATAAGAATATTGTAAAGATGAATATCAGAGTTTAATCCACGGTTTTCCATAATATGAAAGAAAGACAACGCCTTAGCACTTTGCTTATTTTTGCATAGTCCCTCAAACAAGATACGATACGTGAAAAGGTCAGGAGTCTGGCCTTGCCTTTCCACCTCGAGAAAGAGTTCCTGAGCAGCCAAATGATTTCCTTCTTGAAATAATCCTTGTAACAGAGTGTTGTAAGTAACTATGTCTGGTTTCAATCCCTTAGAAGAAGACATTTCTCTAAAGAGATGCATGGCCTCATTAACTTTCATCAGCTTGCGATAACCATTGATTAAACTGTTATAGCTAACAACGTTGGGCAGTAATCCCTTCACTACCATAGAATTGAACACTTTCATAGCATTGTTCATTTACTTTCGTAAACAGTAACCATCGATTAGTGCATTGTATGTGACAAGCATCAGGATCGATGCCACTTTCTCTCATGATTTGAATGACATTATTTGCATCTTCAATCCTCCCCTCCTTACAAATTGTATCCACCCATATAATGAAGGTAAACACACACGGGTAGATTTTTTTAGTGCCCATGTCTCTTAACATTCTCTCAGCCTCTTTCAATCGACCAAATTTGCATAAACCGTGAATTAATGAGTTGTAAGTGACAACATCTGGCGGAATGCCCTTATGTATCATCACCGAGAAAAGTTTCAAAGCTTCATCTATCAGTTTGTCCTTACATAGACTATCAATGACAGTGTTCCTGTCTTGCAAAGACCATTAATAATTGTATTATACATGAATTCATTGAGGTCACAGACTTTAGTTCTCATCAACTTCTTGAACAATTCAACTGCCTCAGGAGTCCTATCTTCTCCAACAAGACCTTTTAAAAGCGTGTTGAAGGTAACCACATCTGGTATAAAACCACATTTGAAGAAGGTGCCTAAGATAGCAAAACCATAGTTGACTTGTTTCAAGTGGCAAAGACAGTTAATTACTCTATTCATAGTATATTCATCAACCGGAATACCCAATATACCCATCTTCTTAAACAAATCGATAGAATCAATATAATTTTCCATTTTTGAAACTGCCCCCAACAATTTATTGAATTGAATTGTAGGTGGCAGAGGATTTCTTTGAGCCATCTCATCGAACAGATTGTGAGCATCATTGAGGTTAGTAATGCTATCAAATCTAGGTCTGGCTTTCTCAGAATTTCTTGAAACAGTGGTAGCAGGTATATGAGAATGAAAGGGAAGTAGATTGGTACAGTTACAATAAAAATCTGAGGGCAAGAGTAATGGGTTTGTAGAGAGAGAAAAAAGTACCTTGAGATTCACCAAGAACAGTTCTTCTGCAGATGAAACAAACATTTCTCTTCATCTTCAAATTGGATTTTTCCTTGTTGAATTTTAGCTTTATAGTCTAATAAAAGGCAAGTGAAATGCTTTGTGTTTTGGATCTGTGCTTTATACACACGGTTTATCCCCAATATTTGTATGATGCTTTGTTTTGTGGTTTCTCAAACTGAAGATTCAAAATGGGATGTTTTATTATATAAATAGTAATCGCTCGTGCTTAAAGTCACTTAAAATTTGAAAAATATTACTCCCTCCGTCCCAGGATAAAAGTCCTGCTGGATTTTTTACGCATATTAAGAAGAGGAATAAAATGATAAAATTGCACATAATAATTTCATTAAATATGGAGAGAGAATTAAAATAAGAAAAGTATGAGATATTTAATGCTACAGGCATAATAGGAAAAAATGTGTAAAAGTTTGGTTATTAAAAGAAAGTGGACATTTAACATGGAACAACCCAAAATAGTAATAAGGACTTTTATCCTGGGACGGAGGGAGTACATTACTTTTTTTTGAAACAAAGAGGAACTAATTATATTAAATATTACATTGCTTAAAAGACACATATCATCACAATAAATAATACATACTCAATCATCAATAAATATTCAAACTATCAAAAAAATCTCATTCCATACCAAAAAATCATCATAAACATGTATAATTAATTAACTTTACAAAAAACGGAACACAAAAAATATAAATATACAGAAAATAGAGAAACAACATGTTGAGCATAAACCCCTTACTTTACAACTTACATTAAGTATCCTTCAACTTGGAAATATTTGAAATATAAAAATTATCGAAATATGTGAGTCAAAATAAAACAATTGTAAATCCGAAACATAAGAACCCTTACTTTATCCTAAATTATCTAAAAAATAAATGAACACACACATTTGTATGTAGTGGAGGGGGGATGATTTAGGTTGATATAAGTAAGAATTTAGAGAGATTGTAACAAATTATCAATTTATTTAGGAAAAGATATGGACAATTGTAGAATTACAATCAAATAAAGTTTTCTTAGTACCATTTCAACAAACGGTTCATTTGCTTAATGATTTAACTCATAAATTTGTATTGGTGGCAGTATAATGGTGTGTGAGTTTGATTTGCGAGTGTTTGATTGGTTACAGTTATGTGTGTGTTTTTGTGTATTGTGTGTGTTGTGTGTGCATGAGAAGTAGAGAAATATAGACAGACTTTTACATCTAGACAATTATTTGGTCAGAAAGGTATAACACTGGGAAGGTGGAAGTAATATTTAAAAAATAGATCTTGAACTTCGATCTTATATATATTAAACTAAGATAACATTGTTATAGTTTTAACATTATTATTTAATATTTTCAGGTATACATTGAACGATACTTGGTGTAAACTGTAAAGAATACTTGGTGTAAGTTGTAAAGTAAGGGGTCTTATACTCAACATGTTGTTTCTCTATTTTCTGCATGCTTGTATTTTTTGTGTTCCGTCTTTATACAGTTAACTAATTATACATGGTTATGATGATTTTTTGGTATGAAATGATGATTTTTTTGGTGGTTTGGACATGTATTGATGATTATAAATTTTGTAGACATGTTTAGAATTTTCTGGATATCTATATTTAAGGAAACTCTGGTTAATTTTTTTGAAATTAGTACCGATTAATTTGATATTTTGATGGTTGGATATGTGTTGATAATTGAATATATATTATTTATTGTGATGGTATGTATCTTTAGTTAATTTAATATTTTTTAAATTTTAATCTATTTTTTCGTGACGTGGTTAATGTCTTTAGTTAATGTTGAGCATGTGTAGTTAAACTGAAACCGCACCATTGTTTTCCCTGGTTTTGTTTTTAGTGTAATGGTTCCCTTATTTATTCTCTTCGTTTCTCTCCCCATTACGGTACTGAAATTGAAATGTATCTTTAGATTTATTATATAATAATAGTATAAGTTCTCCGAAAAAAATAAATAACACATGTATTTAATTGGTGCTCAGTTGACTTATTGGACATTATTATTTCCCTGCATCATCAAAATAAATTTTGAATATTATTAGCTTGTTTACCTTCTTTACTGTTGACAGGAACTACCTTCTTTTTGTTTACATCTTTTAATTGTCATTATCCGCACTTTATAAAGTTAATTTTTTAATGAAAACTTGTGAGATTATTATTAAAAACTTATAGGGGTCTGGAATCTGGAACCAACTACCTAGTCTAAAATGATTGTCAACATTTGAAGCCCAAACCAGAGAACTTAAAATGTCAAAACAAGGTAGACAATGAAAAGATCTCATACAAAAGAATTGGTCCTAGGATAACTCAGATACTGCAAATCTTGTCTAATAACCTCATTTGCTTCCAGAAACAACAATAGAAAACAACTACGACCACAGCAGAGATGTCCTGACAGGTGCGGTAAGAGAGTGATCAACAGATCAAGTAATCAAATCCCCGACTTGCGTAGTTCTTCGGCTCCATGTGCAAAGTGGCACCTGTCACCAAAAGTGCATGATCCCTTGGTAAAGTTCTCACAGAGCTTTGTCTTGAAATTGCTTGCAGGACCGGAGCCTGAGACTGCATGGCTTTTCGGTGGAGGTCCGGATGCTGATCCAATGTTGTCAATAAGTTCGCGGACCATCTGACTGGCTTGTTTGATCTGATCAAACGTACCTTCAAGCTCAATGTTCCTTAGGTTAGGATCAGACTCGTGATCTCTAATAGAAAGCTTGGCTCCGGTCAGGCGACAGATTTGCTTAGAGTTTACACCACTTTTACCAATTATGGCTCCAGCAAGTGATGCATCAACACTGATCTTCGCTGTGGCAGAGGCCCCAAAGCTGGCTGCTGCAGCTCCATGGCTTGGAGGGGTAGGTTCCATCCGCCCCCCATACCTGCTGCCTGGCATTGGTCCCATGGCACGAGGATCTTCATGGGACAGAGCTGTTGGCCTCCCAAGCTCCCATTCACCATGAGCAAAATGACATTTATCACCGAACTTGCACCCTTCAGCAGAGTTGTATTTGTTGCACAAGCGTGTTTTCACAGCTGGAGGAGATGAACCATCTGGAAATGAAGGTGGGAGTCCAGGATTTCTGGTAGGAGCTGCGTGAGCTGGGTTGTTGCCAGTCATCTGGGCCACGGCTTTAATGCCACCAGGAACATAATGTAAGAAATGGCATCCCTCACCAAATGGACACCCAGAAATGCTGTAGAACAAGTACAAACATATATACATCAGTATCTCAAATATGACAGAATAAAAATGGCAAACCATAATACAGCAATTATAGGAGTAATATCTAATCTAAGAAGATGGCAAACCAGGATAATGACATTGAATCAAACAAAATTCATGATTATGTATGCAGAGAATTAATGTTTCTACAATCTTGAATGCTCCACACTCTTGAGAACGACTCAAGGCAGGTCATGTACAGTACACCAATAGTAAAGGATTTTTCAGCTTAATTCTAGGATCACCAAATAAGACCCAAAAGATTGACAGCCCTAGCCACTATAATTCACAAAAATGACATAACAAAAAGAAGCAGAAGCTTCCTCACAGGTTCCAAAATTAGTATTTTACGTTGATGTGGTGATAAAGTTTATTTTTGTATGTGATGCTTAGTACACACGTATACATTTGTATAATACTGAATGCAGACAAGAGCTTCAGGAATACAAGTACCAAGGTTTTTGAAAGAAAGAAAAAAAAATTAGGATCCCTACCCAACTAAACTACATCAAGATGCCAGCAAACACTAACATCGAAGTAACAAAAAAAGATAAATTGACTGAGACCAAAATACTTTTAAGGACATCATTGCAAGATTTTAAGACGCTACATCAAGTGTGAGAATCATTTTATTTTCTATAGAAACCATTGGTCCAAGTTCCAACCGCATTCTAGCCCTTAAGAAGATAAAATAATTAAACAAACAAACAAGAAAAAGTAATAAAGGTAAAGAAACCAAATTCAGCTCAGTACATTTTATCCCAAACTAGTTGGGGTAATAAATAATTCAAAATATAAACAGAAAGAATGTAGACAAATAAAACAAATTTAAAAAAAACAATTTTTTTTTGGGGTGGGGGTTGGGGATACATGTACCGAAAATCTAAAATGAACAAAAAAACTGAGGGAAAAAGCAAATGGATTTTACAGCACTGTTACAGCAGTACATCTAAAAAATGTCACTAAATTGAACAAAGACATAACTCCTAAAAAAATTAAGTTTCTGGACTTGAGAATTCTGCTATACATGCCTCCAAGACATTTTTTGGGCCTAATGACAAAACTGTCCCCCCCCCAAGTTTGGCAAAAAAAAAATGTCCCTCAAAATTTGAGAATCATCAATCAATACCTTATGTTCCCTTTGGCCGGCTCTGGTCAATTTTGAACTGAAAATACGCTTTGAATTCCTATTACTCGTCGGAGATGGACACTTGTCAATAAATCTTGAAGTGACTACGAATTGAATACAGATTTGAAGTATTCAAACCGTAGCCATATGTATATAATATTATATATGTACATATAATTAAAACTAAAACTAGGTTAAATTAAAATTAAAACTAATTTAACGTGAAAGCCATATCACAATAAAACTCAATTAAATCTAACGAAATCTTCATACTGGTCTTCATTTCTCTCCCCACAAAGCAAATCAATTCCATTAGCAACCAAACCAATCAACACCAACAATTATGAGTATATGGTACCAACCAAATTAATTTTGTAGCAACCAAATCAATTGGGTCTTGATCTCTCACGCATCATTAGCAACAAAACTAAATCAACAAGCACATCACGCTGGCGACCATGAATCTATTGGGTTCTTGCCTTATTTTTGTTTCCCAACAACGAATTTTGGTGAGTTAGACTAAGAATATCACGACGATAGCGGGATTGCAGATTCTTCTATTTTTCGTTCCTTTTCTTTATTTTGTATGTCGGTCTCTTGCGATTAAGTTTGGCAGCGATTGAGAGAGATTTGATGTTGAATTTAATATCTATATTTGGCTTATTTGGGACCTTTGATGTACAATTTGTGCTTTTTAGTTGTTATTAAGAGTTTTTGGTAGAAATTTCATCATGAATTCAGTGGTTAGGGGTTATGATGAACTTAAGGTTTGGCATGAGGAAGAAGAAGATGGACGACCAGAATTGAGGAAGATGCAAGCGCCCAGAATTGATTTTCTTGATGAGTTTTTACTTCATTTTTTTATATTAACTTTGTTATTTAAAAATAAATCCAAAAAATGCATTTGATTGATTTTGTTATTGATGATGTGGATGATTTTGATTTTGCCATTGCATTTGATTTATTTTGTTGATTATGTTAATGAGTTTGATTTTGTAATTAATTTGATACTGATTTTATGATGGATTTTATTTTGGGCCAATAATTGGTTAATACAAGTTAAATACGAATCAAAAATGAATTTAGGAAGTCAAAATACTTAATAGGAATTCAAAGCAAATTTTCAGTTCAAAATTGACTGGAGCTGGCCAAAGAGAACAAAATTGTTGTTTTAAAATACTTAGAATATTAGTTGACGATTCCCTAACTTTGAGGGATAAATTTCTTTTTGTCCAAACTTGGGGGGCAGTTTTGTCATTTGCCCTATTTTTTTCCTACAAAAGAAGAAAAAGTGTAAAGATTTTCACGCTCTATTTTATAATGAAATGGAGACCAAGCTCCTATTCCATATAGTTGATCACAAGAAATTTCATTTTCTTCCCTCTTACTAAGCATCCTTCTTAGTGCTGTGTAACGCAATGTTCCACAAGACATTATAGCACACTCCTAATCACAACTCAAATCATGAAATTGACCCCTTCGCCCCCAACTAAAATCTTTTTCGGGGTGAAGAAATCGAAAGAAATGATTGCTAAGGTTTAAAGACAAATGATAACCCATATAAATATCGGATCCTTTGCAGAAATCTGAAGTGTGATGCATAAAAACATGAAAGTTCAGTATTACGTTACGAGAAAGCATCTAGGTATTGTTCCCAACTATATTTCATGTAGGGAATTAGACAAGTATTTCTCCCAAGTTTGTTAAGCAAGCAAAAAAATTTGTAATAGCAAATCGAAAGAGGAAATCAATAAGAAAGGGTAGGGCGACTTGAGGGGAGGATTGAAAGTCGGGCACCTAGTAAACAAAGTCGTAGCCATGGACAACAACGTAGACGAGCTGTCGAGCGCCTTGTTTTGTTGGGCCTGCTGAGTCAAAAAAAAATAACAAAATGACGTCGTTTTGTCTTGCAGCCAGCCCTAAATCTAATCGCAATTTTCAGCGATAGAGGAGCAGAACTGCAGAAGTCGAAGATTAGAAGGGGCAAAGGGGGAGAGAGCGAGTAAGTGAGAGAGAGAGAGATTACCCAGTGGCCAATGCCGACCAGGCGAGGCAATGCAGCTCCAGCGAGATTTTCAGATATGCTCTTCTTTCTCCTCTTTCTTCTTCTCTGCGACAGTGCGACGACGACTTTTTTTTTTGGTTCGCTACTCTGCTTCTGCAGTTCTACTTCTCTGTTTTTGTTTCTTATCTGTTTATCTAATGCTTACCTGTTTATCTAAGTTTATAATTCACGACTTAAAGGTAAATGCCAACTTAATAAAACGAAAAATGAACATATGGCCCAATAGACCCACCCTAGTCTCCTTTTGTACGTGTACTATAAGTTAAATTATGTCATATTACAAATACATACCTTCAAGTTTCTTTTTAATTATATTTATAGACTATAGTCTTAAAGTTTGATATATTTCAAACTTCACCCATATACTTTCTTAATATAAAATTAACACCGCCTAGACCGCCCGCCTAGGAAACGCCCAGAAAACCGCCTAGGACCCACCTACAAGGTCTAGGCACTTGATGCTCCCTCCGCCGCCTAGGTCTGCCTTTTTTTAAGAACATAGCTATATAAAATCTTTGTCCTTAGCTCCAACATATTGCAAAGTGATAGTGCTAACACAAATTCAATAATAAATAATAATGGATATAAACAACACTACTGTTAGTATAATCAAACACATAACTGCTAATCTCAAAACTAAGCTAGAAAAAGTTAAACAAATTGGCGTAACATATAAGTCTTATCTAACGTCCCCTTTCAAATTTTCTAGTCATTCAAAAGTACCACTAAGCTCTATAGAAAATCAAAAAAGAGTACTCTAAACCCACCCATTAACTTCTCTATCTGCTTTTATCAATATTTGGGTAATTTTAGAACTTTCATGTTTGATCCTGAAGGAATTGAGATAAGATAATCCAGTATTCTGATTACTGATGTATGAACAGAACATAATACTGAATGTACCTTGACTAGAAAAATTTGTCCTCACAAAGGCATAATAATAATATCATAAAAGGCAGGCTACCATGACCAATTTGTGCAAACCAGGATTTTCTGTAAAATAATTTATGTACCCACATACCACAAAAGAAGATTCCCAAACATAATGACCATTATGTTGCATAAAATTTAGGGAATCATTACACCTGATTCAGAGTAGAAATAATACAGCATACCAAACTCCACCCACAGTCAAGAGTCAACCAGATCCGACCATCTTATATAGTAATACGGAGTATTATTCAATAACCTGTGCCAACTTTAGTTGTCAACTGATTAGCCCAATCCCGCAACTGTTACTTGTAAAAGATTCAATTAATGTATGTATCATCATTATTTGGTAGGCCCAATTTTGTATCGACCAAAACTGCTTTTGAGTTACATATAGACCAGCTAGTGGTAAATCAACAACACTTTCAAAATCACATTCTGTTCAATAGTCCATGTTATCTTGTGATTAATCGAAGAGTATTACCTGTATCACAACTTTTGATGCCCAATTCATTAGTCCAAATAATACTGCTTTTACTCACAACCATCATATAAATGAATTTTTCTTACAGCTTATAAACATTAACAATAGATAAAATTAAACTTACAAGATTTATTTTTCATAGGTTAGAATTACAACCTGAAAAACTTTGTGCATGGCTTCGATTTGCTTCCTATACCACTTGTAAAGGACTCCATTTCTGTTCAGAACATTAATTATTTACTTCAGTTAAAATTTCAGTGAATTATTAATCTTGAAACATTACATATTTGAAAGTTAAAACCACTTTAAATTTCTTATCACCATTATACAGAAGTTCTGCTTTGAAAAAAATATACAATATAGATTAACAATTCATGGAATACTAAGATTTATTAGTTACTGGAAACTTTTTCAGGGAATCCTTTTAAGGGTCTTTTAGTGAATATTTTTTATCTTCTACTCAAAGACAGGAGATGCAAAAAGTTTTACTTCTTTAAATTTTATTTTGAATAATGAAAACAACTCTTCCTGCATAAAGTTTTCCAAAGAAACAAATTCGGAAGAGAATTACAAAATCATATATAGGACACAAAAGTTAAAGATGGCTTCAAATTAATTGTTTTCCAATTCGTTGATGTTGGCTTGGTAGCTGAGAAACTGGAGGGTAAGATCAGAAATTTTTATAAATCGTTTATTGTTAAATGCGTGTAACTAAGTTCCTAAAAGAAATGACTCTACCATTTTAAAGTAAATATATATTCAAAAGGCATCAAAAAAATTAACCTACAGACAATTCTAATTATTTTTTTAACACGCACAATACGTAGAATTAGATTTTTTTAACTCAACATGACACATAGGAAAAGCATAGTAACTCGAGATTATTTTCCTTCTACCCCTACCTTTCTTGGCCGATAGACAATATACTAGTATTTTCTTCACAAGTAATAGATCTATATACATTATCTCGATCTAATAAACTCTTTACATAGAGTTACTTGGTCAAATATTAATATATGCATCACTGAATTTTGAAATACAAAAACAAAGACAAACAAATTAAAAAAAAAGGAAAGGAAATTACAACAAATAAATCAAAAAACCACAACAGATAAATGAAAATTTCTAACTTATCAAAATTTTTTTGAAAGAATCTACAAATCCTCAATGAGCTGAAACTTTTCTGTGATAGTATTTGGCTTGTCAACCTATACAAACACATGAACCCAATTTATCTATATCTTTAGTAGTCATACACACCAAATCTAAGTTAACCAAATAAATCTTATCCTACAGAAATTAAACATAAAGTAACCTGCACTAATAAAACAGAAATATATCAAACCAAGTTTACTAAGAACAGAAAAGCTAAGCAATACCCATATGAATACACAAATTAATATTCTGGTAAATGAACACCCCCAACAGAAATCAACTAGAAATCGAACCACTAAACAAATTACCCTGAAAGCTAAATACAGTTCCCAGAAAGTTTGCCAATTAACTTCACAAAACCCTATCAGTAACCACACAAAATACTTCATATAATGATAAACATGCAATATGAACAAGTAAAACAGTATTCATACATATCTTATATACGACATGAAAACCCTAGATTCAGCCTAGTAAAACAAAAAGTGAAAAGCCAAACCTTGCTTGGTTTTCTTAAAACCGCCATTCCCATTCAAAGCAGCTTCTGGTCTCCCTCTCTTCCGAGCACCTCCGAACTCCATTGTAATGAAGAAATAAAAACAATTGAAATCGAAAAACCTAACTGAACCTAAAGAAACAAATTAAGAACAACAAAAAAAACGAATTTTACAAATCAAACTCAAAAATGAAGCAAAATCCCTAAAGATAAAGAGGAGATAGAGTGGCTAGGGTTCGTAGAGGGCCAACTGAAAGGAGAAAAGAGATTATGGAGAGAAAAATAATAAGGTCGGATATGAAAATTAGATTTAAATGTGGCTGATAATTATTATGAACTGGAATAGTAGTATAGCAGTTCACGTGCACTTTTGAGTGATGTTAGCATTTATGTATGTCAAGTTTTGCTGATGAGAGCCTGAGATTATGAGATCTAGCGTTGTACAGGCCCAAGATCCAATGGGCCTTTGGGCCATGGATCATGTTATTTGGGTCCTTTACATAAGTATACAACAAAATGAAAGTAATTACAAGAAAAGTGCATCAACTAAATAATTACAAAAAGAATGTAATTATTACAAAAATAGTACAATTCACATTAATAAGGAAACCTAAAATCAAGGATAACTAATAATTCAAATTCAAATTCAAATCTTGTCTCTAACAACAAATTCAAATCCATATTTCAAAAATCAAATCAAAATGAGAAAATTAAAAATAATAAATTATGAAGGAGCTAATGTTCATCATACTCCTCTCTAGCTGCCACCGCCGCCGCCGCCGCCGCCGCCACCGGAGTTGCTATTCTGAATTTCTTTTGACGATTTGGTTACCCACAAAAATTGAAATGGTTACCTTTATACGAATTTTGACTAGTAACTGCATCACATTTAAAATAAAATTGGTAATCAAATAAAACTGAATTGGTTACCTTATCAAATGGTTTGGTAACCAACTATTTGAAATTTGGTTACCAACTGCATCACATTCAAAATAAATTAGTAACCTAATAAAACTAAATTGGTTACCTTATCGAAAGGTTTAGTAACCAACTGCATAAATTTTGGTTACCAACTGCATCACATTCAAAATATATTAGTAAGCTAATAAAACTGAATTGGTTACCTTATCAAATGATTTGGTAACCAACTACATGAAGTTTGATTACCAACTGCATCACATTCAAAATAAATTAGTAACCTAATTAAACTGAATTGGTTACCTTATCGGAAGATTTCGTTACCGGTAAAAATAAAAAATGGACCAGTGGCGGTGGGAGGCGGAGGGATCGAGGAGAGGGAGGGGGTGGGGCGTGGGGTGTGGGGGGAGAGGAGGGTGGAGGAGAGGGAGGGGGTGGGGAGGGAGTGGCGGGAGGAGGTGGAGGAGGGAGGGGGAGGGGGGGAGGGGGGAGGGGGGAGGGGGAGGGAGGAGGAGGAGGGGGCGGGGGGGAGGAGGAGGATAAAGGGGCGGGAGGAGAGGGTGAGGGTGAGGGTGAGGGTTGGGGTGGGGGTGGGGGTGGGGGTGGGGAGGGAGTGGCGGGAGGAGGGGAGGCGGAGAAAGGGGGGGGGGAGGGAGGGAGGGAGGGAGGGAGGGAGGAGGGAGGAGGGGAGGCGGGAGGAGGGGGGGCGGGAGGAGGGGGGGCGGGGGGAGGGGGAGGGGGAGGCGGAGGGTGGGGAGGGGTTGGACAGGAGGAGGAGGAGGAAGAAGAAGGGAGGAGAAGAAGAAGGGAAACTAACTAATGCAGTTGTTATTGATGAGGAGAGAGAAGAAATTATAACTAATCCCTAAATTAAGGAATTCTAATTGAATTATAATTCCCTAAATTAAGAAATCTTAACTACACCAGAACAAGTAAATAAATATGAAAGTGTATTAGTTATGTAAATATTATATGAGTGCACTATTGATGTAATTATTTTAAAAAATGTAATAGAATATGTAAATCACCCTATTTTTTATTTTCTCAACGGTGTTGATATATGCAAGTCTAAGGTGATAATTACACACTTAAATATTTTAAAAATATTATATTACCCATTATTTATAGGATTAATTACATATTATAGTACATTTTTAAAAATAATTACAATATTCATACATCCATAAAATAATTACAAAAATATGACATTTCATCATATTTATTTACAATACTAATATAATTAGGAGTCCTTAATAACCGCCATCTATCATTTAATTGGGACTCTTCAGTTACAAACCCTTGTTTCTCTCTTTTGTTCATACTGAAACTCTTGTTTCTCTCTTCTCTCTCTCCTCTTGAAGCCCTTCGTCGTCAGCGGACTGAATCTACTTCTACAGACGATGGAGTTCTTGCTTTGGTAGAACCGCCTCCCTTTGGAACCTACCATGCGGTATGTACATGGTTGAAGTGTTGTTGTCATAATCTGAGTCTGTACTTCTGGCGACATTCTGTTTATGTTCATTATTTTATTGAAGGAATTTTTCTTTAATTCTATGTCTGGGTTATTTGTGATAGACATCATTTAACAGCATAATATTTGCTAAAGTGGATAATTATTTTCAAATTGTTTAGGCTCTTAACATATCTAGTCTGCTTTTGAATGATCATGATTGTTTTATCTTCATTTTGCCATTTTACTTCTGCATCATATACTAACACAAGACCAATTTATGGGGGCTTGATGTAATGTTTACGTTGTAGCTACGTCAAGCAATAAAAAATAGATACTACTCCCTCCGTCCCAAATTATCTGCTGTTTTAGCAGAAAAATTTTGTCCCACAATATCTACTTTTTCAAAATTTTAATGCATTTTTTCCTTTGTTTTCCAAGTTTGCCCCTTTACCTTAATTGTTGATAGTCATTACTCATTCAAGTCTCTCCTTTTTTTAAGCATCCTTTTCATATTCCCACCAATAAGAATGTGATTGCCAAAGTTATGCTTCTTAAAAGACCTTGGCACACTCTTCTATGGACAATCTCCTTTTACTAAAGCCTTAATTGCAGAAAACAAAAAATTAGAACATAAGGGTATTTTAGTATTTTTATCACACATATTGGTATGTGTGTAGAACTCTAGAACAGCAGATAATTTGGGACGGAGGGAGTATCATATAAGTGTTTGGTTACTTCTGCATTATGTTTTGGTTACTGTTAGCTTGAAATTCAAATACGATTTTTGTTACCTTGATTTGGTATTTTGGTTACTTTTTTATGTTGTTATGGTTACCATGTATTTGCTTAGTATACATGGTTGACTAAACTAGTTTTGGTGTACATGTTGTTTATGTATTAGTTACCATTAAAACATATTTTGGTTACTATCATATAATTATTTGGTTACTTCTTTAGTATGTTTTTGGTTACTGTTAGCTTGTGATTCAGATTCCATTTTTGTTACATTGATTTGGGATTTTGGTTACTGTTTTTTGTTGTTATGGTTACCATGTATTTGCTTAGTATACATGGTTGACTAAACTGTGTTTGGTGTACATGTTGTTTATGTATTGGTTACCATTAATATATGTTTTGGTTACTAACATATAACTGTTTGGTTACTTCATTAGTATATTTTTTGTTACTGTTAGCTTATGATTTAGATACTATTCTTTTCCCCTCAATTGAGATTTTGGTTACTTTTATATGTTGTTTTGGTTACAATGTATTTGCTTGGTAAACTGTTTATGATATAAATATTGTTTATATCTGATTACTAATGACTGTGTAAATCTGATTTTGTTTATTTGCAGTTATGGAATCTTTACTATAAGGAATGCAATAGAAAATTCATTGGAAAAGTTATATATTGGTGTGACATGGAAGTCCCCGACATTATTACCAAGAAATTGAACCCAAGACAGTTGAAGAAGTTTAAGACATCATTAGTTTGTGGATGTATTATTTTTGTAAATAATAAAGCCAAGTCATAATAAACCATGTATTTGCTTAGTATACATTGATATATTATTTTTTTAAATTCCTTCAAATATCTTCTACAATGTTTATGCTATTCTATTTCTACTTCCATTTTCACAAACACATCCTACATGTTCTGGTTACTTTCATATAACTATTTGGTTACTTCTTTATTATGTTTTAGTTACTGTTACCTTATGATTTGACTACTATTATTGTGTCCTGGATGTGGGATTTTGGTTACTTTTATTTTTTATTCTGGTTAATATGTAATTGTTTAGTATATATGGATTGCCTAAATTAGGTTTCATTACATGATGTTTCTTTTTTGGTTACCATTAAAACCTGTTCTGGTTACTATCATATAATTATGTGGTTACTGTTTTGTTATGTTATATTATGGTTACTGTTATTAGTAACTAGATAGTTACAAACTTGTATCAGGACAAACATCAAGTGTTAAATGTACATGTGAGAGTGTCCTATTTATCTAGTTGATGTATACTTATAAATTACATACTCATAAAAATTATCTAAAAATTGTACAATTGGTATTTAAATCTGCATATAGGGGTAACCATTTTATTTTTTGTGAGTAACCAAATTTAAGTGTTATTAAGTGCTTAATGTACATGTGAGGGTTCCTATTTATCTAGCTGATGAATACTTTTAAATTACGTAGTTATAAAAGTTATTTAGAAATGGTCGATGCCAGTTAGTAACTAAATATGAATATAGAGGTAACCATTTTATTTTAGATGGATAACCAAATTCACATAAAAATGTTTCAGAACAGTTACCAATTGTTCAATGTATATGTTTACTTTAATATGACGACTCATGATGGAATAAAAAATTAAAATATTAATCAACATCAATTTTGGTTATTGTACACCATCAAAAATGTTATTAACCATGTGGTTAATGGTTACTAACAGTAAACAATTATAAATTCATGTAAACAATTAAATTTGTTGTATTGGTTACTGTCAGTCTCCATTGTCTGACAACTGAATAAACATTATAAAGTAACCAAATCAATATTAGACAGTAACCAAACTACATAATCTTAGTAACCAGAAAATAAACCAAATTTTTACATGCAAATTTGAAGGCCTAAATGATGGAATTCAACCAAAAAATTATGCAGTTCACTAGCAAAGCTAGTGATTTTTGATCGTTGACCCATTTTCAATGAAATTAGACTTCGAAAATGCCAAAATCCGACACTCCAAACTTAACAAAAATTACCAAATTGCCACTGGATCAAATCTTTTCATAACTATAAAAAAACATCAGCACAAGTGTACATTAATATTATTCAGCAATCAAATAAACATTATACAGTAACAAATTAAATAGTATACATCAACCAATATATATAATCAGATTAACAGTTGTATGAAGGTAACCAATGTAGTCAATATGTAACCACCAATATAAAAGAAATAATTATAAAACACAATAATATTATACAGTAACCAAATAAATACCTTATATTATCTAAATACATATTAGACAGTAACCAATATATATGTAATTAGTAACCAAGATTATAAAAAATATTTTTACATTTATTTTACAACCAAAACAATTAGTAATGACTTTGTTATAAATTAACTAATAGATGTATGAAGGTAACCAATGTAGTTAATCAGTAACCATCAATATAAAAAAATCAGTATAAAACATAGTAATATAATGCAGTAACCATTGTAATATTACACAGTAACCAAGTCAGCATTATATATTAACCAAATCCAAATTAGACAGTAACCAACATACATTAACTTAGTATCCATAATATAAAACATATTTTTCCATGCATTTTACAGCAAAAACAAACAATATAAAAAACATCAATATGTACTTAAAGATCTAACAGTTGCAGGAAGGTAACTAATGTATTTAATAACTAATCATTAATATAAAAAATATCAGTAGAATAAACTTTAAAATTATAAAGCAAGAAAATAAACATTATACAGCAACCAAATCAATAATAAACAGTAACCAATTTATATGTTTTAGTAACTAGAATATAAAATATATTTTTAAATACATTTTGCATTGTCAATCATTCAACTGTATAATACACAACAACATTGTCAATCAAATGTCAGATTATAAGCGATATTCCACCGACCAGTATATCAGATGAAGCAACCTTTTAGTATGTTTTTGGTTACTGTTAGCATATGGTCTGTAAAGTAACCAACTTAATGTCAGACAGTAACCAAACTACATAATGTTAGTAACCAGAACATGAACTGGGGATAATGTAGTAAGTATTGCAATTTTACACAGTAACCAAGTCAGCATTATATACTAACCAAATCCAAATTAGACAGTAACCAACAGTTGTAGGAAGGTAACCAATGTATTTAATAAATAATCATTAATATAAAAAACATCAGTAGAATAAACTTTAAAATTATAAAGCAAACAAATAAACATTATAAAACAACCAAATCAATAATAAACAGTAACCAAATCAATAATAAACAGTAACCAATTTATATGTATTTAGTAACCAGAGTATAAAACATATTTTTAAATGCATTTTGCATTCAAAACATTCATTATTCTGACTTTGTAACCATTTAAAGAGCGAAAAAATTGAGAAAGGTAACTAATAGACGAATACATAGTAAACACGAGGTAACACTATGCATATAAATTAGAAACTCAAATACCTCAGTATACAAATTTGTAACGAATTAACAATCAGTGCAGTACGATCAACAATCAGTGCGGTTGTAGTAAGTTTATGGTTACAGATCTTGAAGTTGCTATCGATCTTTTATGATCTTCTCCGATCTCAGAACAACATAACAACAAGAGATTTCGTCTTCTCCGATAGATATGTCGTTGATATGTTCTTCTTCGATCTCAGAGTTGCGTCGCGATAAGAGATTTCGTCTTCTCCGGTAGTTTCGTCGTTGATTTGTTCTTTTCCGATCTCGTTGCTGTCGATCTTTTATGTTTTGTTAAGTTGCTTGAATTTAGGTGCGATTGGTTGGAAGTATGAAAGGAAAATAACTGACGTGTAGGAGTTAATGATACGTGATTTTAGGAATCATAATATATTGTGTTTTGTTATTTTTGTAATTATTTTGTGTGTGTTTTATTTTGTAAATACTTTCTAATTATTTTGCATGACAATTAGGTGACCAAACCTCTTCTTAGATAGGACTTTCTAGACATTGCCAATAATGCTATCTAATAATATTACTCAAATAATATAAATTATTGATTTGATAATGGAAAATACTGTGTAGTGACAATTATTAAAATAACAATAATATAAAATATCAACGTAACAATTATTGAATCAATAAAATAAAATATTGAACAGTAATTACTGTAATAATTATTGAGTAGTGCCTTCTTACGTAAGAACCAATAATTGGTGCAATACCGTGTGCTACTGTGTTTTAACCACCGGGTATTCTAATAGTATTAACGGTAACAACTACGCCATTATTTATAAACAACTTATACTTGTCGTTTTTTTCATCCAATCGCTTTTCGTTATGGGGCGCACACAAGGCTGCGCCGTCGTATGAATATTCCCCAGTAGTAAGAATATTCCACGACCAAACAAATATTCCCCGACAACAATGAATATTTTATAACCACTTACTTATTTGAAATATTTGCGCATTTTACCCATAATTAACCACATTAATCAAAACAACACTTACTATTTCAAAATAATAAATAGAGAAATTCAATTTCATTTATAATAAGTTGGGGTCTTACAACATCCTCTCCTTATGAAATTTCGTCCTCGAAATTAACGTACGTACCTGGCGTTTCGAAAGGTGAAGATACCTCGCTTTCATTTCTATTTCTAACTCCCAGGTCATTTCCTCAATAACATGGTTCATCCACAAAACTTTGACTTGTGGTATGACCTTTGATCGTAAGACATGCTCATTCCTATCTAAGATCTTAACAGGTAATTCCTCATACGTTAAGTCTTCGGCTATCTCGTCTAGATCTAACTCAATAACGTGCTTTGGGTCTTTCATATATTTACGAAGCACAGATATATTTCTTTCAACGTATATATATATATAAATACTTGCTGGACACTCAAATGCTCATCCTTATTTAATTTAAATATTTTCAGCTAAGTGTGAACAGCTAGAAGGCTCGGCCAGGATCAAGTGAAAAGGAAAGCAAACAGAATATGTTATTGGTATCATTTGTAATAGATAAACTGTATTAAGTTAATGATATGTATTATATATCATGTAAAGAATGTAGTAAAGGTTGCGTACTTGGGATTAAACTCTGATAAATATAAGTTAAGTTTAAAATTTATATTATTGTTATTATTATTAGTACTATTTCCACTCATAGAAATGGTATTGTGAAGTACCGAATTCGGGTTTCAAGTATCCGGGTTCGGGGACTTTACATTTACGACGAACCTGGTTCCATTATTTATTATTCGGTTGGGAATAACATGTCTGTGCAGTCTATCGAACGCATGGTGAATTCTTATATTATTCCATTCTTTATTACTCTGTTGGAATAACCTGTCTATGTGGATTACCACATGCATGGTGAATGATCCTTTGTATTCATTCCTTATTAAATTATAGAAATTATCTGATTATGATGAAAGTCATAATAAAAGCATTGGACTGAATGAAAATCATGGGTATATGTAGTATTAGTAAGTGTTATGATAAGTTATGTTGGTTATTATGTGAAAACATTAAAGTTTCTTAGAAATTACCAAGGGTTGAAAATCAGATTTTCGAGAAAATGGAACATGAAATTCAATTGACCATATCTCCTATTATATTTTGAATTTTTGAGTGTGGTCAAGTTCTAGAGTTAGATCTATGAGTCTTATAACTTATCCAAGTGGAATTACTGGAAAAGGTATTGTAGATTTTCGCGTGGACTGATTTTAGTAAAGGAGTCAAAAGCTGCAAATTTTGAAAAAGCCACTGTCCAGAATTTTAAAAGGGCATTTTCAGCCACTTAATTTGTGAGAAAAATTCTGTCCTTTTTGGAAATGAAAGTATATAGTATAAGGTACCTCCTGTCCAAAAATGAGCTCATTCCGACTTAAAATGAGCAAGTTATGACCATTTCAATATTTAGGTTTTTCTGACAAAAAATGCTATAATCGGAGTTCTATAACTCCGATGACCATAAAATTTAAACTAGAAGCTCACGTTAACATGTGTAAGATCCTGCCAAGAGTTGGGAATTTCTGGAGTTAAACTTGAGATAGTTAATTTCTTAAAGAATTAATTAGAAATTGATTTTTGAAAAATAGTAAATGAATTTTAAAAATTCTGAGAAAAATATATGTTCATTATGGGACTATATTCCGCTAAATCCCAGAAAAGAAATATTTTTGGGACTGATTTGGTATTTTTCATGAAAATGATTTATGTATGAGTAAATGAGTTAAATATGTTATGTGAAGTAACAAAGTTGGAAAATAGAATTTTATGGCTTGGGAATCCTATATAGGGTATATGCATATTTTTGATAAGGGATTTGATCATTGGTGATGAAATCTTATGAGTAATTGCATTTTTGAATGATTAAATGCATTATGTGGTAAAGTGTAAACAATTGAAATAAATTGTTTATAAGTTTAAGAAGTGATTACAATATTGTTATAATATTAATGATATTAGATTATGAGATTATTAAGTGATTGATAACATTGGGATATTCTTGAACCCTGGATAAATTATATTATAAATGTTTAATATTTATCCTTTATCTCATTTGATTGATTCTTTATATTATTGTCATGATCCTCATGCTTATATTGTGTTGAAAGTCATCTGTGGCTTACATGCATAGATGGACTTGGTATGATTATGACTAGGGATTATTTGGTATAATCATGACCTTAATATTACAAATAATTTGGTAAAAGTCATCTTTAGCCCGTAGTGCATAGATGGACTTGGTATGATTATGATCAGGGATTATTCGGTATAATCATAACCGTAATTGAAAACACAAATATCCTTGGACCGTAGTGCATGGATATTTCATGGTCGTGATATTATTAAGCTGAGTCTCAGCGTTATTGGTTTTACAGTTGTATCTCTTTGGCCTGTAGTGCAAAGATGAACTGTTGGTTATTGGTTATACAGTCGTATGTCTTTGGCCTATAGTGCAAAGATGAATTGTTAATGAATATCTTTGGTCGTAGTGCAAAGATGAATTTATTAATATGGTTATAAGCAGGAAATGTGATTTGGTATAACCATAATCTTTGATGTTTCAGGTAAAGACGTGCGATGAAAGTTATCTTCGTCCTGGATGAGAAAAAGAATTCAGAATCAGAATTATGATTATGAATTATTCATATGATTGTGGACAGGAATTGTTGATTGATGTTACAGGGATAAAACATTATTGGTGGACTTTTAACATGGAGAAGATAATAGACCTGATGGTCTATTTGACTCTTTTAATGGATTGCTTGTTCCGCTGTAACTACGGTTGAAAAGTTTTATCATCTACCATATGTTCTAAATCTCTGATTTATTATGGATAAAGGCTATTGATGATGTAAAATATCTTTAGTCATAATATTTCTTACTGGGCTAGTTGAGCTCACCCTTTTGCTTTCATTGTTCTCTTTAGGAAATGAGAACGTAGCGGGGACTAGTCGGAAAACGGAGTGACGGTCCAGAGGATAGCATTAGTAGTCCTCACTATTATGTTAAATAGTGTGACAATAAATGTAATGAGGACTTATTCTAAGAGTGGATATTGTCTAGAAGACAATATTTGTATTAAAACTCACAGCTCTTTTGTTGTATATTAAAGATTGTATTTGTATTATGTATCATATATTTGGCAACTCAGGATAGGTGATGTATACATATTTTGGGGGCGTCACATCAATAATCAATACCGTGTGCTACTATGCAACCACGCGTATTACTGTACTTTTACTACCGAGTAATTCAACAGTTTTAACGGTAAAACTTCCGCCTTTATTTTTATAAAAATATTTTTGTCGTTTTCTCAATCCGACAATAATTCCGTTGTGGGGTCCACCAATGATTGTACCGTCGTACGGATATTTCCCGACAAAAAGAATATTCTCCGACCAATCGAATATTATACAACAACTTGCATACTTTCCAAAATTTATAAATATTACCCACAATTATAACATTATATCAAATTCATTCCATAATATTCAAAAAAATATTTCGAGAAAAGATTAATGAAATTTGCATAATATCAAATTTGGCTTCTATACTCCATGAAATTAATGGAATATCTATGATATTTGCGCTTCATCCAGTATCTTTTCATGAAAATATTCTTCTGAACATTCTTGAATTTTACTCTACAAAGAAGTATTATGTTGACAATTTGGACGTTATTGGTTCCTGGATAAATTAATTCTTGAACTTGTTTTATTGAATTATTAAGTCATTGTCATCGTCCTCGTGTTTATATTATGTTGAAAGTTATCTGTGGCCTGTAGTGCATAGATGGACTTGGTATGATTATGACCAGGGATTATTCGGTGTAATCATGACCACAATGTTACAAATGATGTGGAAAAAGTCCTCATTGGCCCATAATGCATTGATGGACAGTTTTTGGTATGATTATGGTCATGGATTCTCTTCGTCCAAGGTTGCAAAGATGAATTGTTTTATGGCATAATAAGGACTGTTGATAAAAACACGAATATCCTTGGCCTGTAGTGCATGGATAATTTGTGGTTGTGATACTAATGAATATCTTTGGCCGCAGTGCAAGGATGATGTGAATTATTTATTAAGCTTAGTCTTAGCGATAAAAGTGATGAAAAACCTTTTAAATCATTGGAGATAGTAGATTTTATTCTCTACTTGACTTTTCTAATGGATTACTTGTTTCGTTGCAGTTAAACTTGATGTTTGTTATATTGTATCAGTTTAACACTGTTGAAGGCTAACGATAATTTATTCTGCATTATCTTAGTCATAATATTTCTTACTGGGCTAGTTGAACTCACCCTTTCTTTCATTGTTCTCTTCAGGAAATGAGAACGTAGCTGTGACTAAACGGGGAACAGAGTGGTGGTTCTAGATGGTGCATTAGTAGTCCTCACTATTCTGTGAAATAGTGTAATAATAAATGTAAGGATGACTCCATTGAGTGTGGATATTGTCTAGATGACAATATTTGTATTAAAATTCACAGCATATGCTTTGTCGTATTTTACAACACTGTTGTATAATTAGTTTGTATTTGTATTTAGTACCATGTATCTGGCGACTCAAGATGGGTGATTTTTACTTGTTTTGGGGGCGTCACAAAAATTGATTGTTTTTGTAAGGTTGTTAGCTTTCATATTCCTAACCAACCTATTATGCGAATTCAAGCAACCAAACCACTAAAATCAATCACTGTCATATCAAGTCATAAAGCTATTCGTTTATTGAAAAACGGATGTCAAGCTTTCTTAGCCTATGTCACGGATTTAAATAAAGATACGTCAGATTTGAATGATATTTCTATTGTTAATAAATTTTCTGACGTATTCCCTGAAGAACTTCCTGGCCTACCCCCAGAGCGTGAAATTGAATTTTGTATCGACCTTGAATCCGGTACAAAATCCATTTCCAAAGCCCCATATCGAATGACTCTTATTCAACTTCAGGAGTTAAAAACCCAACTACTGGAATTGTTAGACATCTGTTTCATTCGTCCTAGTACGTTTCCTTGGGGTGCTCCTGTTCTATTCGTAAAGAAGAAAGATGGAAGTATGCAACTTTGTATTGATTATTTGGAGTTGAATCATATCACCATCAAAAATAGGTACCCATTGCCTCGCATTGATGAACTGTTTGATCAGTTGCAAGGAGCCAAATTCTTTTCAAAGATTAATCTTCGTTCCAGATATCATCAGTTGAAGATTAAAACTGATGACATTCTAAAGTCTGCTTTCAGAACTCGGTACGGGCATTATGAATTCCTAGTCATGTCTTTTGGATTGACTAATGCTCTTGCAGCCTTCATGGATATGATGAACCGAGTATTCAAGGAATATTTGGATCACTTTGTGGTCGTCTTTATTGATGACATCCTCATATACTCCAAAACTCGCGAAGACCATGAGCAACACTTGAGGCTGATACTTCAAAATCTTCGTGAAAACAAGATTTACGCCAAGTTGAAGAAATGCGAGTTCTGGCTTGAGGAAGTTGCATTCCTTGGGCATGTGATATCAAATCATGGAATATCTGTTGACCCGGCAAAGATTGAAGCAATTCAAAGCTGGGAGCAACCTAAGTCAGTGACCGAAGTACATAGCTTTCTCGGCTTAGCTGGTTATTATCGGAGATTCGTAGAAGGGTTTTCTCGAATCGCTACTCCATTAACTCAGCTGACTCGAAAAGATACAAAATTCGGTTGGAGCGAGGAATGTGAAAAGAGTTTTCAAGAACTTAAGAGGATCATCATTTCAGCACCTGTTCTGACAATACCATCTGGCTCGTAGGGATTTGTCATCTACAATGATGCTTCAGGCAAAGGGTTAGGATGTGTTCTCATGCAACATGGGAAAGTCATAGCATATGCCTCTCGACAACTCAAAAAATATGAGAGGAATTATCTTACTCATGATCTAGAGTTAGCAGCAGTCATTTTTGCGTTTAAGATTTGGAGGAATTACCTGTATTGAGAGAAGGTGGAGATCTATACGGATCATAAAAGTCTCAAATATTTCTTCACTCAAAAGGAACTCAACATGCGGCAACGATGATTGCTTGAGCTGTTGAAAGATTATGATCATACCATCCAATACCATCCTGGAAAAGCAAACGTAGTAGCTGACGCATTGAGTAGAAGATCATATGCGGGTACGAGTGCAATATTGTTAACGCAAAGACCCATTTTGTATGACTTGGAAAGGATGGAAATAGAGTTAAAGACTTCAGGAACCCATGTGATGATGGCAAATATATGAGTAGAACCGACTTTAATCGATAAAGTTAAAGCTGCTCAAACTACAGACCTGGAGCTGATGCGTATGAAGAAGAAAGTGCAAAAAGGTGTTATTCCGGAAGTAAGAATCGATGAAGAAGGAATTCCTAGAGTCAACTCCAGAATTTGTATTCCTAACAATTCTGACTTGAAGTATAAAATCATGATGGAGGCGTATAACACACCGTTTGCAATCCATCCTGGGAGTACCAAAATGTATCGTGATCTTCGACATACATTTTGGTGGAGCAATATGAAGATAAAGATAGCGAGGTTTATCTCAAGGTGTATAACTTGTCAACGAGTCAAGGCGGAGCATCAAGTGCCAAAAGGTCCATTGAAACCACTTGAAATTCCAGAATGGAAGTGGGAGCACATTACCATGGATTTCATTACTAGTCTTCCCAAGGTTTCTTAATGCATATATGCGATTTGGGTCATTGTTGATAGACTGACCAAGTCTGCTCATTTTTTATCGATACGAGAAACTTTTACACTTGAATGTCTTGCTAGTATGTATATAAACGAGATCGTGAGATTGCATGGTATGCCAGTTGTAAAGCCCCCAAAATAGGTATACATCACCCATCTTGAGTCGTCAAATACATGGTACAAAATTCAAATACAACTTAATTATACAACAGTCATGCAAAATACGAAAAAACATAATCTAAGAGTTTTAATACATATATTGTCATCTAGACAGTATACCAACTCAATGAAGTTCTCATTACATCTATTATCACACTATTTAACAGAATAGTGAGGACTACTAATGCTATCATCTGGACCGTCACTCCGTTCTCCTACTCGTCCCAGCTATATTCTCATTTCCTGAAGAGAACAGTAAAAGAAAGGGTGAGCTCAACTAGCCCAGTAAGAAATATTATGACTAAGATAATGCAAAATAAATTATCATTAGTCTTCAACAATATTAATCTAATAAAATACAATAGACATCAAGTTTAACTGCAGCGGAATAAATAATCCATTAGAAAAGTCAAGTATAGCACAAAAATCTACTATCTTCTATGATTTAAAAAGTTTTTTATCAACTTTATCGCTGAGACTCAGCTTAATAGTATCACGACCACGAATTATCCATGCATTATATGGGCCAAGGATATTCGTGTTTTTAATTACGGTTATGATTATACCGATTAATCCCTGGTCATAATCATACCAAGTCCATCTATGCACTACGGGCCAAATATGACTTTTACCACATCATTTGTAACATTACGGTCATGATTATACCGAATAATCCCTGGTCATAATCATATCATGTCCATCTATGTACGTAAGTCACAAATGACTTTCAACACAATATAAGCATGAGAATGATGACAATGTTATAAACATCAATCAACGAAAACATGGATAAATATTAAAGACTTTAAATTTATCCAAATATTATCAACAACTTAATAAACTAATAATATAATATTATTAATATTGTAACAATATTTTAATCACTTCTCAAACTTATAAACAATTTATTTCAATTGTTTACACTTTACCACATAATACATTTAATCATTCAAAATGCCATACTCATAAGATCTCATCACCAATGATCAAATCCTTTATCAAAAATCTGCATATACCCTATATAGGATTACCAAGCCATAAAATCCTATTTTCCAATTTTGTTACTTCACATAACATATTTAACTCATTTAATCATAACTAGATTATTTTCATGAAAAATATCAAATCAGTCCCAAAAATATTTATTTTCTGGGATTTAGCAGAATATAGTCCCATATTGAACATATATTTTTCTCGAAATTTTTAAAATTTATTTACTATTTTTCAAATATCAATTTCTAATTAATTCCATAAGAAATTAGCTACCTCAAAGTTAACTCCAAAAATTCCCAAATCTTGACAAGATTTTACACATGTTAATGTGAGCTTCCATTTTAAATTTCATGGTCATCGAAGTTATAGAACTCCGGTTATAGCGTTTTTCGTAAGAAAAACCTAAATATTGAAATGGTCATAACTTGCCCATTTTAAGTCGGAATGAGCTCATTTTTGGACAGGAGGTACTTTATACCATATATTTCCATGTCCCAAAAGGCCATAATTTTTCTCACAAATTAAGTGGCCAAAAATGCCCTTTTAAAAATCTGGACAATAGCTATTTTCCATTTTCCAGTTTTTCATACTTTGCTAAAATTAGTCCACACGAAAATCTACAACACCTTTTCCAGTGATTCCACTTGGATAATTTAGGAAACTCAGAGATATAACTCAAGAACTTGACCACACTTAAAAATTCAAAGTATAATAGGAGTTATGGTCAATTGAATTTCATGTTCCATTTTCACCAAAATCTGATTTTCAACCCTTTGTGATTTATAAGAAATTTTCATATTTTCTCACAATAACCAACATAACTCATTATAACTCTTACTAATACTACATATACCCATGATTTTCATCAGTCCAATGCTTTTATTATGACTCTCATCATAATCAACGTAAACATATCATTTTCACAATTTAATAAGGAATGAATACAAATGATCATTCACCATGCATGTGATAATCCACATAGACAGGTTATTCCAACAGAATAATAAAGAATGGAATAATCGAAGAATTCACCATGCGTGCGATAGACTGCACAGACAAGTTATTCCCAACAGAATAATAAATGATGGAACCAGGTCCGGCGTAAACGCATAGACAGGATATTCTGACAGAATAATAAAGAACGGAATAATAGAAGAATTTCACCATGTATGCGGTACTTTGCATAAACAGGTTATTCCAACATAATAATAAGGAATAGAATAGCAGAAGTTCTCTTCATGAATACAAAAGAAATAATACCCCTTATAAGTACAACAAATAATATCCCTTACCTTAGAAAGAAACTGGATACTAGAGTAGTGAGGTAGCAGACTTCTCTTCTTCTTTCTCTCTATAATTTTTCTCTATAATAAATGCTCTATAGCTTGAGTGAATTGGTGAAAAATGAAGGAAGAATGAGCTTATATTTATAGAAAAATATAGTTTCAATAATTGCACGTTTTGGGGCTCAAAAAATTACAGTACAATACCTCCAACTTTTTTTTCATTTTTAATTTAGTCCTACAAGTATTATCAAACTTGCACCACCTCCCATAATAGTAAATAATGTGAATTAATAGTTATAATCATGTGAAAATACGAATTACGGTATAGTACCTCCATCTATATCTCCATCTTTAATTTAATCATGCAAGTATTATCAATCTTGCACCGACTCCCCTAATAGTATAAGAATGTGATTCAATAGTACACACATGTGAACAAATAGTTATATAAGCATGTGAATTAGTAGAAATTAATTGCTCATTTATCCGATTAATTACCCGATTGGTCAATATAACTTCCAGACATCAATTATTGTCGAAATAAATGTCGATTTTTACTAATATTAATAATCCCAACACAATGGAACTATTTTCATCAAAACATTTTATTTTTGAAATTTCAAAGTTTGACTTTTTCTGAAAAAGTCAACTATTAACTTTTTTGACCAAAAAAGTCAACCCCGAAAATTTTTGTGTTTATAGTCTATTTCTACTAATTTCATTGTTCCAGACTCAAATATCACGTCCGCGTCTCCAAATTCAACTCCGAACTCAAATTCGATTTTTAATAACATTCGTCATTAATATTATAACTCACAATATTTAACAACCAGGTCGTTCCTAGGAAAGAGGGGGCTTTCCAATAAGGATTTCTCCCTATTGGCGCGCAATTAGGTGACCAAACCTGTCATTGATAGAACTTCTAGACATTATAAATATTACAAGTTAATAATATTAATAACTTTGTCGTCTTATTGATTTAATACTGTATCATATTATGCAAATGATACTGTGATAATAAACGAATCAATAATATGAGAGATATGATGCAGCAATTACTATAGCAATAATTGAGTATAACTGAGTGTCTTCTCACGTAAGCATCAATAATAAATATCGTGTGCTACTATACAACCACGCCTATTACTATACTTTTACTACCGGGTAGTTCAACAGTTTTAACGGTAACACTTTGGCCGTTATTTTTATAAAAAGGTAATTCTGTCGTTTTCTTACTACGACAATACTTCCGTTGTGGGTTCACCAATGATTGTGCCGTCGTACGGATATTCCCGATAAAAAGAATATTCTCCGACCAATCAAATATTATATAACAACTTGCATACTTTGCAAAATTTATAAATACTACCCACAACTATGACATTATATCAAATCCACACCACAATATTCAAAAAAAATATTTCGAGAAATTTAAATCTTTATTCATAAAATCTGGGGTCTCACAATCTCACCTCCTTATGAAATTTCGCCCTCGAAATTTATGTACGTACCTGGTATGATGAGGATACCTTGACTTCATTTTAGATTCTAACTCTTGAGGTATAACCTTTGAGTGTTGAATACGATCATTCTTATCAAAGATTTTAACACGTATCTCCTTATACGTTAAATCTTCTACTATCTCGTCTAGTTTTAATTCAATAATGTGGTTCGGGTCTTTCACATATTTACATAACATCGATACGTGAAAAACTTTATGAAAATGCGACATATTTGGCGGTAAAACGAGTCTATAGGCCACAGTTCCTACTTGATCGAGGATTTCAAATGGACCAATTAAATCGAGGGTTGAGATAATGCCTTCTTAAACCTTCTTCAACAGCTCGAGCAATTATTATAGAGAGAAATTATAGAGAGAAAGAAGAAGAGAAATCTGCTACCTCACTATTTTAATATCCAGTTTCTTCTAAGGTAAGGGGTATTATTTCTTTCGTATTCATGAAGAGAGCTTCTGTTATTCCATTCTTTATTATTATGTTGGAATAACCTGTCTATGCGAAGTACATCATACATGGTGAAATTCTTTTGTTATTCAATTCTTTATTATTATGTTGAAATAACCTGTCTATGCGAAGTACCGCATACATGGTGAAATTCTTCTGTTATTCCATTCTTTATTATTCTATTGGAATATCCTGTCTGTGCGAATTACGCTAGACCTGGTTCCATTCTTTATTATTCTGTTAGAATAACCTGTCTGTGCGGTCTATTGCATGCATGGTGAATTGTTTGTTATTCCATTCTTTATTATTCTGTTGGAATATCGTGTCTGTGCGGATTACGCTAGACCTGGTTCCATTCTTTATTATTCTGTTGGAATATCCTGTCTGTGCGGATTACGCATGACCTGGTTCCATTCTTTATTATTATGTTGGAATAACCTGTCTATGTGGATTATCACATCCATGGTGAATGATCCTTCGTATTCATTCCTTATTAAATTGTGAAAAATGATCTGTCTACGTGGATTACCGCATGGCGGGTGAAAATCTATTTATAGTTTCATATATTCTATAATACTCATTTGGTTAAAGTTTTAGTTTCTATACTCCATGAAATTAGTAGAATATCCTGGATATTTGTGCTTCATCCAGTATCTTTTCATGAAAATATTCTTCTGAGCATTCTTGAATTTTACTCCACAAAGCAGTATTATGTTGACAACTTGGACGTAATAGATTTCAATATAAATTAACTTATAAATCTTTAAAATTTATTCTTGAACTTGTTTTATTGAATTATTATGTCATTGTCATCATACTCATGCTTCTATTGTGATGAATGTCATCTTTAGCTTACGTGCATAGATGAACTTGGTATGATTATGACCAGGGATTATTCTGTATATCATGACCTGTAATATTATAAATGATGTGTTAAAAGTCCTCAGTAGCTTGTAGTGCATTGATGGACAGTTTTTGGTATAATTATGACCAGAGATTATTCGGTATAGTCATGACCATTGATGATTTAATGAATATCCTTGGCCCGTAGTGCAATGATGACTCGATGATGTGGTTTATTTATTAAGCTGAGTCTCATCGATAAAAATTGATGAAAATATTTTAAATCATAGAAGATAGTAGATATCATGCTCTACTTGACTCTTCTAATGGATTGCTTATTCCGCTGCTGTTAAACATGATGTCTATTGTATTTTATCAGTTTAACATTTTTAAAGACTAATGATAATTTATTCTGCATTATCTTAGTCATAATATTTCTTACTGGGCTAGTTGAGCTCACCCTTTCTTTCACTGTTCTCTTCAGGAAATGAGATCGTAGTCGGGACTAGTCGGGGAACGAAAAGACGGTCCAGATTCTAGCATTAGTAGTCTTCACTATTCTGTTAAATAGTGTGACAATAAATGTAATGAGGACTCCATTGAGTGTGGATGTTGTCTAGATGACAATATTCTTATTAAAACTCTTAGATTATGTTTTGTCGTATTTTACACGTCTGTTGTATAATTAAGTTGTGTTTGAATTTTGTACCATGTATTTGGCGACTCAAGATGGGTGTTGTATACCTATTTTGGGGGCGTCACGGACATGTCTTTATTCAAATCCATAACATGGGTTAAGAAATCTTGACATCCTTTTTTCAATAAACGAATGATTTTATGGTTTGATACGACAGTGATTGATTTTAGTGGTTTATTTGCTTGAATTCGCATAACAGGTTGGTTAGGAATATGAAAACTAACAACTTTACGAAAATAATTAATTTTGGCATGATGAGTAGTTAACCAATCAATCCCTAATACCACGTTAAATGCAAGTATCTTTAAAGAGATAAGGTCAACATATAATGTGATGGCGCCAACTTAGATCAAAAAAGATTTATAAACAATGGATGTAATAAAAGTTTCTCCTAACGGAGTCTCCACAGATAAGTCAAAGTCTAATTTCTCCGGAATCAAGTTTAAACGTTGATCACAAGCAGGAGAAATAAATTAATGGGTAGAACCGGTATCTAGTAAGGTATAAACTTCGCAAGAATTTATGATTAGCTTACCCGTGATCACCTCGTTTGGGTTCCTCGCATTTTGACCAGTCACTACAAACGCTCTTCCAAGAACCGTTGACTTTGACTTTTCTAGGACAGTCTTTTGAGTCACCATATAATCTCGAGCGATATATCCTTACTTTCCATAATTATAGCATACCTTGAACTGTTGTGGATAGTTTGGGCTGATATGTCCCTCTTTTCCGTATTTATAGCATACGACCGGTGGTCGTTCTCCTCCCTTGAACTAGTTGGTGCTGACGTTTTCGCATTGTCATTGTTATGAGACCCCAAATTTTATGAAATGAAAGTATTCAATTTTCTTATAATTATTCTATTTAGTAAATGGTTAAATTGATAAAAGTTTAAAGTTAAGGGTGATATTTGAAAATTTTTCAAAGTAAGCAAGTTGTCATAAAATAATCGGTAATAAAAGTATAGTAATACGCGTGGTTGCATAGTAGCACATGGTATTGATTATTGATGCTTATGTAAGAAGTCACTCAGTTATACTCAATTATTGCTACAATAATTGCTGCATCATATCTCTCATATTATTGATTCAATTATTGTCACAGTATCATCTGCATAATATGTTATATTATTAAATCAATAATTGAGACGACAAAGTTATTCATATTATTATTTGCAATATTGACAATGTCTAAAAGTTCTGTCAATGAGAGGTTTATCGCATGCATGATGAATTCTTCTGTTATTCCATTCTTTATTATTCTGTTGGAATATTCTGTCTGTGCGGATTACGCATGACCTGGTTCCATTCTTTATTATTCTGTTGGAATAACCTGTCTATGTGGATTACCGCATGCATGGTGAATGATCCTTCGTATTCAATCTTTATTAAATTATGGAAATGATCTGTTTACGTGGATTACCGCATGGCGGGTGAAAATCTATTTATAGTTTCGTATATTCTATTATACTAATCTGGGATATCATTTCTTTTGTACTCGTCATGAAATATCGTTTTCTTTGGTATTTTTCTGTTACGAGTTACTATTCACGGGTTACTATTCACTCGGTTACTATTCACTCTAGTATTATTCACTCGGGTATTCGGGGCACTTTTTATGCCGGAGTACTATTCACAGGTTACTATTCACCTGATTAATATTCACTCGAGTATCATTCACTCGGGTATTCGGAACACTTTTGGTGTCGGGGTACTATTCCTGAAGTACTATTCACCCAAAAAATATATTTCTTTTATGTCCAAATTATTTTTGGTACATGAATATTATTCTTGAATTTTACTCCACAAAGCAGTATCATGTTGATAATTTGGATATTATTGATTCCTGGATAAATTAAATTATAAATCTTTAAAATTTATCCTTGAACTTGTTTTATTGAATTATTAAGTCATTGTCATCATCCTCATGCTTATATTGTGATGAAAGTCATCTTTGGCTTACGTGCATAGATGGACTTGGTATGATTATGATCAGGGATTATTCGGTATAATCATGCCCGTAATGTGACGAATGATGTGGTAAAAGTCCTCATTGGCCTGTAGTGCATTGATGGACAGTTTTTGGTATGATTATGACCAGGGATTATTCGGTATAGTCATGACCATTGATGATTTAATGAATATCCTTGGCCGTGGTGCAGGGATGATTCGATGATGTGGTTTATTTTTTTAAAGCTGAGTCTCAGCGATAAAGTTGATGAAAAACTTTTTAAATCATAGAAGATAGTAGATTTTATGCTCTACTTGGCTCTTCTAATGGATTGCTTATTCCGCTGCAGTTGTTGATCTAAAACTTGTTGTCTATTGTATTCTATCAGTTGTTATACTGTTGAAGGCTAAGGATAATTTATTCTGCATTATCTTAGTCATAATATTTTTTACCGGGCTAGTTGAGCTCACCCTTTCTTTCATTGTTCACTTCAGGAAATGAGAATATAGCTGGGACGAGTCGGGGAATAGAGTGACGGTCCAGATGATAGCATTAGTAGTCCTCACTATTTTACGGAATAGTGTGACAATAATTATAATGAGGAAACCATTGAGTGTGGATATTGTCTAGATGACAATATTTTTGTTTAAACTTTCAGTTTATGTTTTGTCGTATTTTACATGACAATTGTATTATTAAGTTGTATTTGAATTTATGTACCATGTATCTGACGACTCAAGATGGGTGATGTATACCTGTTTTGGGGGTGTCACAATTGTTGTACCTTCTTTTTTTAAAATCTCCTCCCGACTCACTTCTTCTATTATCATGACCATGATTACCACTAGAGTGGTTACTGAATTTGTTCGTATTTTTCTTTCCCCGTTGGTTATCGTTGCTTCGATGACTGTTGTCACCGATATGACCCTGTTTGTGGTCCCTCGGTTGAACGTACTCGTTATCTCACTCTGAATATAGAGAAAACTTATGAGAAATGAGATATTAACGTATTTCGGGTTTCAAACCTCTCAGAAACATCCGCGTCATACGTTCCTCATTCTCCACCAAATGAGGTGCAAACCTGGATAACTCCGCGAACTTCGCCTCGTACTAGGACACCGTCATGTTGTTCTGCTCCAGTCTAATAAACTCTACTTCTTTCATATGACGAATACTTTCAGGAAAGTACTTGTCATTGAACAGTTTCTAAAATGTTTCCCAAGACATGCTGAGTGCGGTTGGATGGGTACGCTTCAAAGATTTCCACCCGTAATCTGCCTCATTACGGAACATAAAAGTGGCGAATGGAACCTTCTGTTCCTCCGTGCATCCCAAGACATCGAATATCTTGGTAATTTATTTGACCCATGTCTCCGCCTTAATCGGATCCGACTTTCCCTAGAATTATGGTGGTCCCAACTCTTTGAACTGCTTGGCTGTGACAAACCGTGCGTTGCTATCATTTCCACCTGTAATTTGTACACGAGTCTCCCTCGTCTGATTTTGCATGAACTGAAAAAAGCTTCTAAATATCCCATCATTCATTGTCTGATCAGTGGTGTTATTTACAGGAGGAAGATTATCGGCTTGTTGCACGTTCTCCTCATTGATGAGTAAAGGAGTCTCCACGGTCTCATTTACTCAACTGTTAAAATTCTCAGTTGCCATTCTCAAATACTGCCATAAAAAAAGGGTTAATTAAAGAAATTATCATATCACATAATATCCCTATATTATGACCTACCAACAAATAAGCTTAGGTATGACATACTAGTGAAGGATTTACTCATCTCTCCCCTCCTAGTTCTATTCATCGATCTCCGCCAGAGACCATATCCCTAAGCTCTAACACCAACAGTGACGCTCCCAAAATAGGTATACAACATCCATTCTGAGTCGCCAAATACATGGTACAGAAACAACTACAACTTTATTAATACAATTGTCGTGCAAAATACGACAACACATAAACTGTGAGTTTAAATACAAATATTGTCATCTAGATAATATCCACACTCAAATAAGTCCTCATTACAATTATTGATACACTATTTTATAAAATAGTGAGGACTACTAAGACAACTTCTAGAACCATCATTTCATATCCCGACTAGTACTCGCTACATTCTCGCCCTCTAAGAAGAAAAATAGAAAAAAAGGAAAAGGGTGAGCTCAACTAGCCAGTAAAGAATATTATGACTAAGATAATATAAAACAAATTATCGTTAGTCCTTAACAGGGAAAAATCTGATAAAATACAATAGTCAACAAGTTTTAAATCAATATTCACAGCAGAAATAACAATTCATTAAAAGAGTTACGTAGATAATGAAATCTACTATCTTCTATGATATTAAAAATCCATCATCAATATTTTATCCCTATAACATCAATCAATATACATCTTAAATCAAATATTTATCTTTACACTACAAGCCAAAGATATTCATCAGTTGGTCATGTTCATCTCAACACCTTTACATCTTTGCACTACGGACCAAAAATATTCATAAGAAAATTAACCATCTTTGCACTACAGGCCAAAGATATTCAGTAATATCATCATTTAGGACTGAGGATGATGAAAAATATTTTAAAAAAAATGAATCCAGTGAAACAAAAGAACAAATATTAAGGATTCGTACTTTAAACAGTCCATGTTCAAAAATACTTCATAAATAACTATAGTGAAGTAAAATTCAAGAATGATCAAAACTTGGATACAATCAAAGCTAGTATCCATAATAGATATCTTGGACAAAAAAAGAAAATTTAATTTTTCTGTGAATAGTGTCGTATTCGTGAATAGTATCGTATACGTGAATAGTAACTCCGACACTAAAAGACAAGAATTTCACAAGAAAAATCATATCAATATTTCGGCATAATGATATTGAAAGAAATAATATCATTTAAAAAAAATAACATCCCTTACCTCGAAAAAGACAATACTTCTGACAGAAATACTGGATATAGTGTTGAAGGGAACTTGCACCGTATAACAACACTCAAAGTATCAAAATACTCACAAGAATACGCTCGATGATATAAAAAGAGAAAACTTTAATTTCTGGTGTGATTTTCAATTCTAACATAAGCATCCTATTTATAGGAAAATGCTTAGAACACCAAAGCAGAAAATTTAATAAAATAATAATATATTTTTTTATTTCCTATGCACACCACCAGACCAAACATCAGCCATCCACTCCACAAAAAATAACAAAAACATTTTTCTTAATTAAAATATTTTAAACTTCAAAAATTAATTATTTCGGAACTTTGGAACTTCAATAATTCATAATAAATAGTCCTTTTATCAGAAAAAGTCAAATATTATGTCCATTCCATAGAAATTTTAATTCTCTACAACTTTGCAGAAGAAAGGTTTACCAAATTCCAAGCAGAAGTTGACCGAAATCCACATACGGACGATTTTACAGGCTATAATCAAATTTCAGTCAAGAAATGGGGTCCACAAACATGAAAAACATGTTTTAAATATTTTTAGTAACAAAAATATTCTTCCTCCTCATTTATTCATAAATCTCACATTCATTGTAAAAATATATCCATTATTATATTATTATAATATAATAATATATTTAAATGAATTATTTTATCAGAAAAGATAAAATATCAATTTTTCAATAATTGTCACTTTAAAATTTTCTCCATCTATATCCACATAAAATGAATATTTTCCTATCATATAAATTAATAATTAATTATTCACAAATAATATTACAGAATCACAATATCGACAAACAGGTCGTTCCCAATAAAGAGGAGGCTTTTCAATAAGGATTTCTCCTTATTAGCGCACAATTAGGTGACCAAACCTCTCCTTAGATAGAACTTTCTAGACATTGCCAATAATAATATCTAATAATATTACTCAAATAATATGAATTATTGATCTGATAATGAAAAATACTGTGTAGTGAGAATTATTATAACAACAATAATATAAAATATCAACGTAGCAATTATTGAATCAATAAAATAAAATATTGAACAGTAATTACTGTAAGAATTATTGAGTAGTGTCTTCTTACGTAAGAAACAATAATTGGTGCAATACCGTGTGCTACTGTGTTTTAACCACCGGGAATTCTAATAGTATTAACGGTAACAAATACGCCATTATTTATAAACAACTTATACTTGTCGTTTTCTTCATCTAATCGCTTTCTGTTATGGGGCGCACACAAGGTTGCGCCGTCGTACGAATATTCCCCGACAGTAAGAATATTCCACGACCAAACGAATATTTCCCAACAACAATGAATATTTTATAACTACTTGCTTATTTGAAATATTTGCGCATTTTACCCATAATTAACCACATTAATCAAATAAACCCTTACTATTTCAAAATAATAAATAGAGAAATTCAATTTCATTTATAATAAGTTGGGGTCTTACACCAACGTAATCGAAGGATAGCAGTTACTTGCAATTATTGTGCTGGTGATCATCCGAGTCATCAATGCACTGTTAGTTTTGGGCCGGGACAACATGGTGGTGAATACCTCAACGATTATGTATACGATAATTATCATCAAGTTTGGTGGTATCACCTGGATTCTTCATGGAGCTACAACTATCAAGACCAATACTATGCTCCAAATACAACATACACACTGGAATTCTCATATCCACATCCATTGCCACAAGAAGAAAAGTTAAATTTGGAGGAATTATTGTCAAAGGTAATAGCAAACCAAGAGGAGAGGATGATGAGTCAAGAAATATCGAGCCATAATTTTCAGCACCATATGGAACAACTCATCACCACTTCAACCCATGGTCTTAAATACATGGATTCCAAAACTGAGACAGATAATTCAAGGTTGGAGGAATTGTTGTCCAAGTTCGTAGCATCAAATGAGGAGATGAAGATTAATCAAGAGCGGGCAATTCAGAATCAAGAGATATCAATTCAAAATCTACAGAACCAGATGGATCAAATACTCAAAGCCTTGAACAACTGTCCTCAAAATAATTGGTGTTATGATAAAGATTTCGAGATTGATGAAGTGCCAGAGCCAAATCTATAACTGGATGAGACACGAGATGTTAAAAAAGAGAAGATAAGTGTGGATAATGAAAATAAGGTCGGTGAAGAACTAATTATGAGTACCAACGAGGATGAGCTGATGTTATTAGTGCCCCAAGTTCCTTCTTCGCCAAAGATAAAAAATCCGGTTAGATTTGCAAAACCTTGTCCGATTGGTGGCCATGACGTCGACAAGGCTCTTTATCACATGAGAGCTAGTACAAATGTGAAGCCATGGTGGGATGAAGAGGATAAGATAGAAGAAGAGCCCGTTCTGCTTGACAAGACTCAAAGACCCAATCTATTCATAGACTCAACGGATGACAAAGCACCTAGTTATTCAACATTCTCAATTGGGCACTTATTTAAACAAAGCATGTTAGGTGACTTTAATTCGATAGCCATCACAAAAGGGAACCTACCAAAAGTTAAATTGTTTCTGATGGATGGAGTATTCTTCAATTATCGAAGAGGAATTAGATAGTGCTGACTATACAAAGTCGGGCTTACGACGTTAAAACTAGCGCTACTTGGGAGGCAACCCAAGCTCTAAACCATTTCTTCCTTATTTATTCTTTATATTTTTGTTTATAGTCTAGCTCAAATATTTAGTTTTCAACGAATAATGACTCCATAATGGCATGCTCGCAAGTAAGGCAAGAAAAAGAGAGTCACCAAGCTACTGGCCCCATAGCGTGGGCCGTGCCACCTAACGCATAGACACAGCGCGGGGCGCGCTACTACTGCAGAACCTACTGACCCCATAACGCGGGGCGCGCCATCTCAGGCATACATACGGTGCGGTCCGCGTCGCTCGGAAATCCCATGCGTTAAAAGTTGTTTAATTGCAATGTTAGTCAAGTCCAACTCAAGTGTGGTTCCCGATTTATTCCAATGTGTCTGGCCTATTCTTCAGACTTACCAGACAAGGAGGAACATGCTGTATTTTTAGGGAAGTCCTCTCTTTTAATTTTTCCTATCTTAGCCATTGAGGACAATGTCTGTTTTAAGTTTGGGGGGCATTTTAGTGTCGTATTACATATAGTTAGTTATTTACATTATAGTTCATATAGTTATATTTAGTTTTTGCATTCAGTTTCTTGAAGGAAAAAAAATTTACTATGTTTATATAGCATTTAGTACATCTTGCATGAGTCCAGCTGTTTGATATTTACAGTTTGTTTTGGACAATGACGAGATTGGAATTGGGTAGACAAGTATAGTACTTAATATTAGAGCTTTGATGTGATTTTTTGTTATGAATTGAATCTTTTTCTGTTTGAAACTGGTATAATAAGGATAGCACAGTAAAAATAACTTGTTGATTGATTGAGTTTAAATTGATACATAATGGAACTCTAAAGGATAATGCTAGTTTGAATGAAAGAATGATAAGAATAAGTAGTGATGACTAAAGTTAGACAAGAACCTAAGTTTGGGAGAATATTTGGGGTATATAAGCTATAAAAAAAGAGAAAAAAAAAGAGAAGAAAGTATGAATAAAAACCGTGGCGTGCTTGTCTAGTTTTGTGGCATTTATTACTTGAGTAAGTAAGCCCGAGGGAATTGTCTTTACACTTAGCGCCCTAAGGTCTAAATGGTTAGGGATTCGTTGATCGAAAGCTCATTAAGGTAGCATTGAAAAGCCTAAGGGAATAAGACATTGCATAGATATGTGTATATATAAAAAAATGAATAAAATGGGAAATAAGAGCAAAAAGCCCCCGTAGATGAAAAATGTAGCATAAGTATCCCATCTTGACCATTGATATTGGTAATTGTTTGATTTTAGTTGGATCTAGCTTGTTTTGGGATTTCTTGAGTTTACACTGTATGATGCCTTCGAAGAGACTTATTATGTGTTAAATTTGATTTTATATCAGTTAACATTGTTGTGGAGCACACTCACACTATATTAGTGATAACAGTCTAAGATTTGATGATTGATTGGGAAGTTAATGATTTGTTTTGATATGATATATTATCATGTTTACTTGATTTCTCTAAGGCCGGTTGAATAGACTTGTTTCTGTCATTAATGCTGGATTTGTAGGCATGTAGAATAGTTGCATTGCATAGCATTGTTGTTTTGTGTTTTTCCTTGAGGACAAACAACTGTTTAAGTTTAGGGGTATTTGATAAGTAGGTTTTATACCTAATTATCCAGTATTTATTACTTGAATTAGTTGCTTAAACCTATGTTTTGTAGTTACTTTGCATAGATTGTGTGTTCATTTCATACATTTTATGTTATTTTGTAGGCTATGACATGATATTGGCATGAAGAAGCAAGGAAAATCAATTCGCATATCTTTTGGACTAAAATACGTAAGCAAATACAAGAAGGGAATATTGAAGGACTTTTAACACCAAGTTGGATGCATGTTCTTGGCTTGGAACTTGAATTTATTGTAGATCTACTTCTTAGCTTTTTGGAACATCTTGAATCATCCCAATCGGAGCTCGGATGCGAGAGTTATGGCCTTTTTATCAACAAATATCAAAACTAAGAGTTGTCATGCTTGCCATTTACATAACATCTACTTCAAGCTCAATTTCGACCTTAATTCGTGTCCCGAATCTGTCAAAGCTCAAAGAATGAAAGTTGTAGATCTCATCGATATCATCGATTTTATAGGTGGCAGGCCCCGTAACTCCTAGCGGATCAAAATTTATGCCTGTTTTACCAAAGGACGTCGTAGTAAAAAACAGAGTAGCGCGGACCGCGATAGAAACGGCGCGCTGGGCCATCAGTTTCTCTGCTACAGTAGCGCGAGATGCGCCCAAATTGGCCTAAGAGCAGCGTGGGGCGCGCTAGTCGGCGGGGAGAGAGTTAAATTGGGTGTTATGTTGTCCAATTTGAGTTAGAATAGGATTCTTAATTGCCTAACTTGCTAGGATGTCCATTAGAACTATAAATACATGATTTTAACTTAGATTGGGAGGCTAGTTTTTGAGAATTTCATTAGATTAGATTAGAGTAGATTAGGAGCAAAACCCTAGTTCTTATTCCATTGAAGATCAAAAGCAGGAGCTTAAGGAAGATGGAGATTTACTGACAACAGATTTATTCTTTACTCTACTCTTTGTTTTGTCTTTTAATGTGTATTCAAGTGTGGATTCTTAGTTTTAATTCAATGAACTAATTCTTTGTTTAAGATTACAATGGATCTTATTGCGTAGTTTATTTTAATATGCTTCGCTATCAATTATTATGTTCTATCATGAGGATTGTCTATTGTGATTTAGACTTAATTGTTTAATTGATTGGCCATCAATTACCATGATAATCTATATGAACTCGATAGATGAAGTATAGATTTAGATCTGATCATGCTGGCATGTGTTTGTGATTTGTGCATAGATGGAATTCATGATTTGTGTTTAGGATAGAGATATGCCTTTACACCATATGTAATCTTATAGAGAACTTGTGCTTTAAATCCTTTTTAATTGTAATTCACATAGAGATATAGTGGATTAGTTAATTAGGATGTCTTGCTTAATTCTATCATCTGTGGATTTAAGTGAGTATGAGTATTATGCATCGAGAGGTAGTTTTATCTGCTTTAGTGTTCTTGATTAACAATTCAGAATAGAGAATATTTGATGAGAAGTGTGTTAACTTATGTGAAGCAATAAGTGAAGTTGTGATTTTAAATCTCCGTAATCTTAATTTAACTAGTGGAATTTAATAGTAGTTTAATTATATAATTTAAAATTCATTCGTTTAAATAAGATTAAATTGGTTATGGGTTAGTACTTGATAATTCTTGTTAAACAATTCCTCGTGGGAACGATACTCTAGCTACTTTCACTATATTACTTGTTGACCACGTATACTTGTGTGCTGTGCGTAATTAGATTTTGCCCAACAGTGTGACGCAAACATCTAATCATATGTTTCATAATCATACGAGATAGATTAAAGGACACACCTTTAAAGATCATTGCTACAACTACCAAATCTTGGTATGTAAAATCTACGCCTCCACCAAGGCAGGGCAGTAAATTATAACGTACCAATTTGTGGAGGACAAATGCAGTTGGACAAACATCAACTATTTTAGGATTAAAAACATCAAGCACAGTATGATTATTCATAAACAATTTGCAATTGTTCGGGAGGAGTAAAAGGGGTATGAGCAGCACCCTTGAGAATAAAGGGATAAACACCAGAAGAGGGTATGCTCAATATGCTACCAAAATCCATAACTGTGAAATACAAAGATTTTCCCTTAACAAAAGATGTATAGAAATCATCATGACACTCAAGATTGGTATAAAAAAATTTTACCAACCGAGGATAAACAACTGTGGGAGGAAAAACCATATAAGATATACCACAAGACTCAAAAAGATTTTTTTATAGAAGAATCTTGATAACAAATTTGGTTAATTAATTTCTTGCAGACAAATTATTTATGAGAAATATTTGTTTAGAAACGAGATTCATAAGTATTACTACGAAGAAATTTTTAGGAATTTCAGAAGAATGGTTGAAAGGGTTTACCAAGGGTGGTGGAGACTCTAACTGGGGTGTAGAGACATTTGGTCTATTTGATTTCCATGTGCGAGAGGAGTTAGACTTCTTCATGAGGGAGGGGCTAAAGTTTGATTCATCTAAAGATATATAGTTCTCTAAGGCTGTGTACACAGAAGCCACCTTCTTCATCTTCTTTTGTTTTCACGATGTTCCTACAGTGGGTGGAGAAGGTAGGACGAGATGATCGTCATCTGAATCGATGATAGGTCATTTGTTTGTACGAGTCCTCGTAGTTTTTGAAAGTTGAGGATGAGAAGAAGAATAAAATAAATTGATGATGTGACGCCCCCAAAATAGGTCCACACAACCCATTCTAAGTCGCCAAATACATGGTACAGAAATCAAATACAACTATTAACTATCGTGAAAAATACGACAAAACATAAGATGTGAGTTTTAATACAAATATTGTCTCATAGAAAATATCCAAACTCAAATAAAGTTCTCATTACAATTATTATCACACTATTTTATAGAATAGTGAGGACTACTATAGCAACCATCTTGGACCATCACTCCATTCCCTGACTAGTCCCAGCTATATTCTCATTTCCTGAAGAGAACAATGAAAGAAAAGGGTGAGCTCAACTAGCCCAGTAAAGAATATTATGAATAAGATAATGTAGAATAAATTATCCTTAGTCCTCAATAGAAAAAAATCTGATATAATACAATAGACAATAATTTTTAAATTAACAACTGCAGCGGAAATAGCAATCCATTAGAAGAGTCAAGTAGAGCATGATGTCTACTATCATCTATGATTTAAAAGTTCATCATCAATATTTTATCTCTGTAACACCAATCAATAAATATTTTAAATCAACAAATTATCCATGCATTACAGGCTAAGGATATTTGTTTGTATCACCAGTGGTCATGATCATGCCAAACACATGTCCATCTATGCACTACGGCCAAAGATGACTTTCACCAAAATATTTGTCTATAACATTACAGGTCATGATTATACCAATACATAATTTCTAGTCATAATCATATCAATCAACAGTCCATCTTTGCACTACGGGCCAAAGATGACTTTCATCACAATATAATCATGAGGATGATGACAATGATATAATTTAAAAATCAATCAAGTGAGATCAATGATAAATATTAGAGATTTATAATTCAATTTATTCATAGTTCAAGAATGTCCAAATTATCAATATGATAACTAATTGTGGAGTAAAATTCAAGAATGATATTTATGTATCAAAAATAATTTGGACAGAAAAGAAACTAATTTTGTCGTGAATAATACCCCGTGAATAGTACTCGAATGAATAGTACCCGAGTGAATAGTACCCCGAATGAAAATATTGAAATTTAATAAGAAAGTTCAGACCAATATTCCAATGAAACGATACTAGATGAAGCGCAAAACTCAAGGATATTCTACTAATTTCAGGAATTATAAAAGCAATACTTATCAAAGTAAGTGTAGATTTAGGAATATGAAACAAAATAATATTACTTACATACTATGGAGTGTGGAAGAAAATAATATTTCTTACGAATATTGAACGAAAATAATATCCCTTATCTTTGTAGGAGACTAAATCTGACTGGTATATCGGAGATATTCTTGAGAAAAACTTGTACTATTTGCTACACTCAAAGTATCATTATACTCAAAAGAAATACGCACAATATTATAGAAGAAGAATTCTCTGATTCTAGTGTGATTTTTACTTCGTAACTAAGCATCCTATTTATAGGAGAATGACAATGCACTATTTAATCACGGATGAACAGTAAAATTTTGGACGATTTCACGGGCGAGAATCTGATTTTTACTGTTCATTACTGTGTAATAAAATATTCTAATAAAACAAAACTTTATATAAAATATAATATATTCTAATTATAATCTAATAAAACAAATAACTTTATATATAATATAAAAAGTATTATGCTTTATATAAAAAGTTTTCTGTTTTATTACTATTATAATAATGATAAAACAAAACTGAGACAACTTTCTACCGGTGATTTTGAAAATTGAGTAAGTGGAGGTCCATGTAATAAGTCAAACTTACAACAAATACTTCATGACAAAACTCCTCTATTTATATCAAAAAATAAATATTTACCACAAATCACTTATCTTCAATAAACACATTTTAATCTTTTAACAATTATTCATCATTAATATTATAACTCACAATATTGACAACCAAATCATTCCTAAAAAAGAGGGGGCTTTCCAATAAAGATTTCTCTTTATTGGCGCACAATTAAATAACATTGTCAATAATGTAAATAATAATATGAATAACTGTGTCGTCTCAATTATTGATTTAATAATATAAAATATTATTCATGTGATACTGTGATAATAATTGAATCAATAATATGAGATACTATGCAATAACTACTGTGGCAATTATTGATTGAAACTAAGTGACTTCTTACGTAAGAATCAATAATCAGATATACTGTGCAATACCGTGTGCTACTGTGTAACCACGCGTATTACTGTACTTTTATCACCGAGTATTTCAACAGTTAATGGTAAAAGTTTTGCTGTTATTTTTTATAAAAATATTATTATTGTCGCTTTCTATATCCGACAGCTATTCCGTTGTGGGGTCCACCAATGATTGTGTCAACGTACGAATATTCCCCGATAAAAAGAATATTTCCCGACCAAACAAATATATTATGACAACTTGCTTACTTTATAAAATTTACACAAATCACTCATAATTATATCAAATCAACACCTTATTATTTAAAATAATAATTAGATAAAATTAAATTTTTATTCATAAAAAAAATTTGGAGTGATCTTACAGATGAGTTTTGTTTTAGAAGAGAGAACACATAATGAATAAGTTCTAGAATGGTCAGGCGTCTGCTGAAGGAGATTGGTAAAGTAAGAGAGATGAGATGGCGTTTGATTTGATGTCTGATGCCATACATCTCTCTTATCTTTTCAAATTTCAAAAAGGGGCACTAATCCACAGCAAACGTTTGATGAAGCAAATTAATTTGTTCCCTGCCGCTACAGCCTGTAGCGGCAGTCAATAGCCATTAGATCCTGTTAATATGTTTAATATTATGGTTTCATAATTATGTTTAATATTATGGTTTCATAATTATAAAAAAATTAGAGCCTGTTAATATGTTTAATATTATGTAATATTAGTATGTTTACAATAATAATTGTAATATTAATATGTTTAATATTATATTTTTATTATTATGTTTAATATTAATATTTTTATTTTTATTTTTATTATTAGACCTGTTAATAATAATAATAATAATATTATGTGAATATTAGAATAATATTTGTAACTTTGGGAAGCTATATGCGGCAGGGGCATTTTTGGAATTAATTGACTGCCGCTACAGCCTGTAACGGCAGGGAGAGAGAAAATTTGGCTATTGACTGCCGCTACTGGCTGTAGCGGCAGTGAACAAATTGGTTTGCTCCAGCAAACGTTTGCTGTGGATTAGTGCCCTTAAAAAAGATAGCGATATATAGCCGACATATCTGAAGAGGGATATAATTATTGTTCCCATAAATTCAGGATACGATTTAAAATGCTGTTTATCAGATAAAATTAGTAATGCACGTCTACACAGTTTTTTTAATATGCATGTAATGTGTAATGAAAATTAGTTAAATTATACATGTCACAATATTATATCATGTAGTACATTCCAAGTTCCCTTTTTAACATACAAAATCTTTCTTCATTTAATGATTTTGTGAAGATGTCTTTTATTTGATTTTTTGAGATGAAGATTAACTTAATTGAATTTTTTGACACATTATCTCTTAAAAAATGATGTCTTACCTCTATGTGTTTGGTACATGAATGTAAAATTGGATTTTTTGATATATCTATAGTATTAGAATTATCACAGTATATGTGCACACAATCACATAAAATATCAAAATCACATAGAGTTTGTCTCAACCATAAAATTTGAGAACAACAACTCCTTACAAATAAATATAATAATTTTTTGTAATTCGTTGTCACGACTGGTTTTTAAAAGATGAGCCTTTTGTTGATGATTCTAACTTCAACTTCACCGTAATAAGTGTTAAGAATAGAAAGACAAAATAAGTAGTATTTAACAGTTCTGAAAATGACTTCACATTTTTTGAACAATCTTAGGCTTATAAATAGCCTTTTACAAACTTAACAGAATGAGATGAAATAGCTCACGTTCTCAACTACTCAACGTGATGATTGCAACTAGAAAAATCAGGAAACACTAACCCAGTACCCTAAAGACTAGGACTTATCTAGGACTTATTCAAACAGAAAACAACTTTCTCTTCATTCCCTCCCTTAAACTAGTTACCAACTACAACTAGTTTAATTCAGGAACTTGACAGACTCCCAACTGACGTCGAAACCTCTGAAATGTATCCACTGTGAGGGGCTTTGTCATCACATCTGCCAGCTGATCTTGTGTTCCACAATAAACCAATTCAACTACTCCTTCTCGTGTGAGGTCACGAAGAAAATGGAAACGCACATCAATGTGCTTGCTTCGACCATGTAACACAGGATTTTTTGACAACTTAATTGTGGAACTATTATCACAAAGAATTGTAGTACACTTACTTTCTTCCAGACTCAGCTTCTCAATTATTCTCTTCATCCACACAGCTTGACTAGCACAAGCAGCTGCAGCCACAAACTCTGCTTCTGTGGTTGAAAGTGTGACTATAGGTTGCTTTCTTGAGGACCAGGCAACAGCTCCAGATCCCAGCATGAAAACATAGCCTGATGTACTTTTCCTGTCTTCTATATCTCCTGCATAGTCACTATCTGCATATCCAACCAGATCAGCTTATCCAACCAGATCTTCACATCCTCCCTTCTTGTAGAAAACTCCAAGTCCAATAGTTCCTTTCAAGTACCTCAGTATTCTCTTGGCTGCCATCAAATGCAACTCAATTGGTTTGGACATGTACCTGCTAATCAAGCTTACTAAAAACATCAAATCCGGCCTTGTAGTTGTTAAGTACATGAGGCATCCCACAATCTGCTTAAACAAAGTCTCATCAACACGAACCCCATTCTCATCTTTAAAAAGCTTACAACCTGGAACAATGGGATTATGAATTGATTTGCTGTTTTCCATCCTAAATCTTTTCAACACCTCTAAAGCATACTTCCTCTGACAAATATAGATCCCATCTGACCTTTGCAAGACTTCTATGCCAAGAAAAAACCTCATTTTCCCCAAATCAGTCATATCAAACTCCCTCAACATGGAATTCTTAAACTCAGCAAACATCAATTCATCATTGCTAGTAAATATTAAATCATCAACATATAAACTGACAATGAGAATCTTACCTCCCTTATTTGTCTTAATGAACAAAATATGCTCACTATAGCATTTCTCAAACCCTTCATTTATGAAATGTGCTTCAATACGACTGAACCAAGCTCGTGGAGCTTGTTTCAGTCCATATAGGGCTTTCTTCAACCTGTAAACTTTCTTAGGACTATTCTCCAGCTTATAACCCTTCGGCTGCTCCACATACACTTCTTCATTATGTTCCCCATACAAAAAGGCAGATTTGACATCAAGTTGATAGAGAGTCCACCCTTTTTGAGCTGCTAGAGCCACAATCATTCTCACCGTGTCCATTCTCGCAACTGGTGCAAATACTTCTGTGTAGTCTATCCCTTACTGTTGCACATACCCCTTTGCCACTAAACGAGCCTTCAACTTGTCCACTTCTCCATTCTCCTTGAGTTTGGTTTTATAAACCCACTTCACTCCAATCTTCTTTGCACCTTTAGGAAGATCAGTGAGTTCCCATGTGTTGTTCCTCTTTATAGCTTGCATCTCCATGTCCATAGCTGTCCTCCATTTATCATGTTTCACTGCCTCCTCAAAATACACTGGATCTGTTGAAGCAAACAAAGCCAAATTGACTTTTTTATTTTCTTCTTCCGACTCCTCCGAAAGTCCTTCCCCAGTTACGTAATCTCTCATCCACCTTGGAGGCCCTCTATTTCTTCCTTCTTCAGAACTAGATGATTCTCCTCTATTTTCACCATTTTGAGGACTACTAACCGGTTCAGTGACTCTTTCTTCTTCCTCACTCATTGCTCCCTCATTCCCTGCGTTCACGACCTCATTATCTTCTTCATCATCCCATTCCAAGTCAGCCATTATGTGCTCTTCATAACTGTTATCCCAGCTCCAAGATTTATCTTCCTCAAATACTACATCTCTGCTAACTACAATCTTCCTTGCAATTGGATCATAGAGTCTATATGCTTTAGACTCTTCACTTACTCCCAATAACACACAAGCAAGGCTCTTTGCATCTAGTTTTTTCCTTTTCACATTAGGAACATGTATATGCGCCACACATCCGAAAACTCTAAAGTACTCAATCGAGGGTCTGCTTCCACTCCAGGCTTCCTCAGGTGTTTGATTCTTCACAACCAATGTAGGACTCTGATTCAGAACATGTATTGTCCAGTTCACCGCCTCAGGCCAGAAAGTCTTCGGAATCCTCCTTTCAGAGAGCATGCATCGAACCATGTTCATCACAGTTCGATTTTTCCTTTCCGCTACTTCGTTCTGCTGTGGAGTATACGCTGCAGTCAATTGCCTCTTGATGCCATGCTCTGTGCAGAACTCATTGAACTCAAGTGATGTGAATTCTCCTCCTCGATCTATTCTCAAACATTTAATATATCATCCTACTTCTTTCTCAACACAACTCTTAAAACGTTTGAACATGTTTAATGCTTCAGATTTCTCCACCAAAAAATAAGTCCATGCTTTTCTAGTAAAGTCGTCAATAAAGCATATAATGTACCTCTTTTTACTATTAGAGATGGGAGAGATTGGTCCGTAGAGATCTGCATGAACAAACTGAAGCTTTTCTGTGGCCCTCCAATTGCTCTTCTTTGGGATTGGATCTCTGTGTTGTTTTCCAATCATGCAGTTTGCACACACTGTTATTGGAGTCCTGAACTGTGGTAACCCATGTACCATCTTCTTAAATTGAAGAATCCTCAACCCCTTGTAGCTCAAATGTCCATAACGACAATGTCATAAGTGTGCCATATCCTGTGTGGAGGTGTAGAGGCAAGCTGGCTTCTGTGACAGTGATGTTCCCAACAACACAAACATCCGATTTGCTAACATCTCTGTTTGTATTATGAGCCCTTTCTCTGGATGATAAATTTTGAGCACTCTATGTTGGATGAGAATCGCCAGCCCCTTTTCTTGTAATTGACCAATGCTCAGCAGATTGTTTTTTAGTTCAGGTACAAAAAATACTTCACTAATAACATGTGTAAAGCCATTTACTTTCAATCTCACATTGCCTTTTCCTAACACATCTATCCTTGTGTTATTTCTCAGCTTTACCTTCTGCCTGAAGTCCTCATTCAAATCAACGAACAAACTCTTGTCACCACACATGTGGTTGCTACATCCAGAATCTAAGAACCAGATATCTCCCCTTTGAGCACCGGTCATCTCCACATATGACATGAGCATCATCTCTTCTTCTTCTCCTAGTTCAGCATAGTTGGCTTCCTTATCCCGGTTTGGACATTCAGATTGAAAATGTCCAAGATTGTGGCACTTGAAGCATTCCACTGTTGCTTTATTGTAGGGCTGGCGTCTCCCTCTTCATCTGCCTCTGTACGCACCTCGACCCCGTCCTCTTGTGCCAAATCTGTCTTCATAACTGATCTTGAGTGCTTGTTCTTCTCCTATATGTCGCTGGAATTTTTGTTCATGAACAATCAGAGAACTCTGCGACTCATCAATGGAAAGTTGATCGATGTCTTTGGACTCCTCAATCGAACAGACAACATAATTGAACTTCTCACTCAGCGATCTGAGAATTTTCTCCACCACTATGACATCTTGCATCTGTTCCCCATATGTTCTCATCTTGTTGGCCACTGACAACACTCTTGAAAAATACTCAGAGACTCCTTCTCCAATCTTCATTTCTAGGATTTCAAAGTCTCTGCGAAGAGCTTGTAAATGTGACTTCTTGACTCTAGCACTCCCTTCAAACTTCTTCTTCATAGACTCCCAAATTTGTTTGGAAGTTTTCTTCACGAGAATGGTTTCCAATATCGTCCGATCTATAGCCTGAAAAAGAAAGTTTTTCACTTTCAGATCTTTCAGTTTCAATTCTTCTAGCCTCTTCCGCTGTGCTTCTGTCTGCACTGATCCACTTGCTGGCTCCTCATAGCCACTCTCCACCAGCCCCCATAATTCCTTAGATCGCAAAAAATTCTCCATCAACATGCTCCAATGGTCATAGTGACCATCAAAGCGAGGAATGGATGGCTGTATAAAATTCCTTTCGGTAGTCATCTTCTCTGCTGCTGCAAGAACGTCAAAGACTGCTGCTTTGATTTTTGTCAGGCCCAGTGGGAGCTCTGATACCAGAATGTTAAGAATAGAAAGACAAAATAAGTAGTACTTAACAGTTCTGAAAATGACTTCACATTTATTGAACAATCTTAGGCTTATAAATAGCCTTTTACAAACTTAACAGAATGAGATGAAATAGCTCACGTTCTCAACTACTCAACGTGATGACTGCAACTAGAAAAATCAGGAAACACTAACCCAGTACCCTAAAGACTAGGACTTATCTAGGACTTATTCAAACAGAAAACAACTTTCTCTTCAATAAGTTTATATAATTTTTCATTACATTAGTTATAGATTTGGTAGTGAATTTAATTTTTTTTTACTGTAGTTAGGTCGATATTCATGTCTTTTCGTGAATGACGTGGAGCAGTATCTAAATGTCCTCGTTAAATATATAGTTGTCAGTTAGATCTGTAAACATTATTTGGAAATCATCTCGAAAATATTGCATTAATCAATATAACAAAAAATTATAAAATATATAATATTTTTTTATAACCAATATAATAACAAGTTACAAAACTTATTAGGACCATTAACATGTAATTTCATATTTTACAGGATGTATATATGAACCATATAATGGGGCCGGGTATAACACAATAAGTACTCTTGTTATGACTTTTGAGTTATATATATTGTACCTCACATCTAAATTAACTAGTGTTTCTAATCACAGGTAGACGATAATTATAAAGAATCCACAAACACAATACAGATTACAAACATTAATTAAGCAAAATATATATGTTATTATGTTATCGAACAAAAGTTCATCATTTAGATGGAAATAAAACCAAAGTTCATCATTTAATCTCTGCTTATTATAATTAATTACTTAATTAATCCTTAATTACTTGATCAAACTCTACCAAATACTTGTTGTTCCTGTTGAGCTTTTTTTCCTTCCTTATGAAACTGATCATCATCTTCCTCATCTTCCAAGTTTATGCACTTGTACCACTTAGCACAAAACACATAAATCACAAAATCAACGGCTGTTAATCCGGCAATCAGAAAATAAAATCTGTCCAAATGGCCACTATTAAGATCCTCCGGTATCCATCCGGCCTTTTTCCCCGTAATCCCCATAACCATATTCATAAGCATACTGCTAGTATAATTCCCCAACGAAATCGACGCCATACACAGCGAGCTCCCGAAGCTCTTTATCCCATCCGGCGCCTGACCATTAAAAAACTCCAGTTGCCCTACGTACATAAACACCTCAGAAGCCCCAACAAGAACATATTGCGGAATTTGCCATAATACGCTCAATTCGCTACAGTTTTTGTCCGGTTCGACCTTTTTTAGCCGGTTTATTTCGGTTAGACCGGCTGCAATCATCGCTAGCATTCCAATAATAAGTCCGATCCCCATGCGTTGGAGCTCCGATAAGCCCTTAGGGTTTCCGCTTAGTTTTCCGGCAACCGGAACTAAGATTTGGCGGTAGATTCCCGTGCAGACGAGGACGCTGCAGATGTCGAATGCGGATATGCTGGCGGCCGGGAGGCGGAAGTTGCCGACGGTGAGTTTCATGACCTCGCCTTGTTCGACGAAGAGGGAAGCCATTTGAGTGAATACAACGGAGTATATGATTGTGCAGAGCCAAATTGGGAGCATTCGAATTACACACTTGGCTTCTTCAATTTGGGAAACGGTGCATAGCCTCCATGGGTTTGTAGTTGGACCGGTTCGATCTTCTTCTGTTATTATTGCTGCTTTATCCAAACACCTTGCATGTAAAATTGAGAGTAGTTAACATGAAGTTAATTTTGGAGTACAATTGACCAATACAGTGTCGACACGCAGACAAAAAGTGATCTTGCGTGTCAGCACTATATTGATCAATTGACAAACTTACCATGAAATTAATTTTATGATAATCAGATCCATAAAAATGTAGTATTTAATAGTGTAATAAGAAGGAAATGGTGCATGGTAAGTATACTCACTCGAATTCATCGGTGTGAAGAATTTTCCTACTTCCTTTAATTGCAGACTCTGCTCCATCAACCTCATATAACTCAGTACCATGAGCCAATTCCACTTTCCTTTTTCGAGCAGCAGCAACAAACACTTGCGCGACACGTGGCAAGGGGTTGCCACATGGTTTAATATATCGATAACCCTTGGATCCCATCAAAAAAGATAACAAGGCCATAACAGCAGAAGCTGTGGAAACCCAAAACCCTAGTGTCCACATGCCTGTATCTTCATAATAAACAAGAATAGTGTTTGAGAAAAGTGAGCCTACGTTGAGTGCAAAGTAGAAGTAGCAAAAGAAGGCCGCTTTGGATTTTCTCTGCTTAGGGTTTGATTCCTCGAATTGATCTGCTCCAAAGGTGGCTAGACTAGGCTGATGCCCGCCGTATCCGAAGGCAACTAAGTAAATTGCTAGGTAAAATATGGCAACTCCGGTCGAAGAAGTTGACAGGCAAGATTTTACTCCGTCACCACAACCGCTAGGTTTTACCAAGAAAAGCCAAGAAGATAGGGATAACAGCACCAAACCCTAGTAAAATTGCATGCACATAATTAGTTACAAAATAAACACCAAGTCTACTATCACATAATTAAAACCGTCTACATACCACCCACATACACTTACATGCATATTTTGATGGTCCACGTGCAGATCAAGTCTTGTGGGCCATCAAAATATGCATGTGAGCGGTTTATAAGGTAGCGGTTTTATGTGATAATAGATTTATTTCAAAATAAAGCTTAAACTTTTCCCAGTTTTAGCTTTCTTTTTTAAGCTTGAACCTTAAGGTAGTTTAATTTTTTTTCAATTGGAACCTTCTTCAAATTAGATCATGAAAAACAGCAACCAAGCAAAATGCATATAATTCATTCATTTAAACTAAAGAAATCAAAAGATTTGTTCAATTTGAATAACATGATCTTACTTTTGAGTTCAATTTAATTATATTGGGAAAAAGTTTAGAATTTCAAAATTTTAACCGGTAAATTTCATTATTAAATACTATACTATGAGGTACATGCGTTGCGTGTGCAATATATATTATATATGTTATTCATTCTAAAAGGTTAAAATTTTGAAGATCAAATAATAGAATACTTAAACTTGGAAGTTAAATAAGAATATAAAAGTTGAAGTTCTAAGGATAATATAGAGATTACAATAAAAGTTGAAGGACATTTTAGAAAGCCTAAAAGACTTCAAGAAATTGTTAACAGCAAAAGTCCTCTCTCCATCTTTATATATTAGATATAAGCCTAGTTAATCTATATATACATGTACTTATTAGAGTAAAAAGAAAATTAAAAGATTGATTACCAGAACAAAAATGAGCTGAAAGATTGTACAGGTCAAGTATCGTCCCCAGTACGAATCGCTAAGAAAAGCTCCGATCAATGAGCAAAGATAAACTGTTCCAGTCCATTTGCTGACGCTATTGGCTGCAGAAGCATTGTCTTGATCAAGAACCCTAGTCAAGAACAATACCAAGTTCACACCAACGCCGAAAAAGGCTAGTGTTGCAAGCCCCTGATTAGCTGCACAATATATGTATGAAAATTAAGTTATAAATAAAAACTATAATTAATTAGCAACTATTGATAAAATGAAGAAAAATAATATTTTTTTGAAGAAAAATTAAATTTGTTTTCTTATATATATTAAACGAATGATTAAATTAAATAATTTCATGTTTAGTATATATACCTAGTAGGAGAAATGCTGGTGCCCAGCCACCTGGTTGCTTTTTCTTAACTTCAAAGGTGTGGGAATATATGGCATTCTGCTCATTCTCACTAATAGTTTCTTCTCTTACCTGTTCACGAAGTTATTTCAAAATAATATGATTAAATTATATTTGTTTGGAATTATACATTTATAATGTTAATAATCAAGGAATAAAATGGTACTTAAGACGCTTTTAATTGTTAAAGTTGCAGCTTACTATAATCTTGTCCCTGTACACGTTTTTTTATTTATTTCAAATATAATTTATTTAATTCACAAATATACATTTAGATTTTAAAATTTACTAATTAATTAACGCTATAATTATAATATTAAAATTTACTAATTAACGCTATCGTTTTAAATACTATAAAGCTTACCATATGCCATATATCACAAGAGAAAGTAAGGAGAGAGAAAAGCTAGTCCCCATTTTTTTAGTCCACTTATATTTTTACATTTATTAATATTTTCACACGTATAATCTACATATTAGTCAATAAAAATTAGATATGTCAGCTAATATATGAGCTCTGCGTGTGAAAATATCAAAAAGTGATATGAAAATATCAATTTTCTTCTTTTAAAGGCACATTGGGGTTAAGTTTTGGTGAACATAACCAAAATTAACCTTATTATGCTAAAAATACCCCACAAGAAAAAAATGCCACACCCATGAGGGTTGTGCCTCCCCAAGTCCATCAAGCTTTAATTTGCCCACAAAACCCTACTTTTGAACTTCTCTTCAACCCCACTGATTGAAACTACATGCACCCTTTATATGTTTAAATTTGTCTTAAAATGTTATTTAAATTAGAAGAAAAAATGATTTACTTACATTTAAGGGGATCTCCTTGTTGACGTTACGCGAGTCCATTGCAATTGTTTAAGGTTTTCTCTGCAAATTAAACATTAAAAATGTAAGTATGTGGGCAGTATATTTATTGAGATATAACAAAACGCAAGCTTCTTTTTTTATATATAAATAATAAACTAAAAGAAAAATGAAAACTAAATAGCCTATGGCTTTAGCCTTGAAAATTAGAAATTAGTGTGCATTGTATGTCTAAAAAAGAAATAAGTAACTAATTTCAATATGCTTTGTATGTCTAAAAAAGAAATAAATAATAATTTCTCAAAGGTACTTAAACATGTTTTATTTAAGACAAGAACTTACATATATAGTTTATAGGAAACAAAAATGGAGACTTTGGAGAAACTAAAGGGGCTTGATATATAACTATATAGGAGATCGAAGAATTAATGACAAGAATTGTGCTGAGAGCTAGGTATATATATATATATATATATATATAGGAATGAGAGTAGGTGCCATTTTTTGAGAATTACTATATTGGTTATAGTTTAAATAAATACTATCAATAATATTCATAGGAAAAAAATTAATATTTGTGGAGGAAAAGATATGATAGGAATGCTTAGAAGAGCCTACACCACAAACTCGGTCATTTGATTCATTGTACTGCTCAATAAAAGGAACATATTTCCATGCACATGATAAACTGTTCTACCTCATTTTCATTAAAGTATTTATGTTTTATTTATATGTTCTTTACCATTTAATATATAATAACATCAAGAACCATTTGTAGCAGGTGTAAACAGTTCTTCAATAACATTAAATATTCCGAATGTCGACATTTTGAAATGATTTTTCTTAGACCATTAGGGGCTATAGGGAGTTGTACAGATCTGTCAACGTCTTTTGTTAGGTCATACTGATCATTTATCTAACAAGAAAATCTTGTTCATGATTTTTTTTTTGATAATATAGAGTATCTGGTCTGTAGTCCGACTAATCTTCCCACCCCCGATTAAACTTTTCATACGAGCTTGCGCCTGCATTTCCGTTGCCCCATGACCATATTTATTGCATGGCTTGGCAAATTGGAACTAGTGATATTCGAACCTGCCTCGTCCCGAGTCAGACTTTTACGTTCATTTATAACTTGATGAAGAAAATTAGAGAAAAAAAAGAAGAAGAAAAAAGAGAGCATTTCTTCCATATATATAACTTGATGAAGGGCATCATGCACATAGAAATTCAAATTTTAATACACCCATAGAAGGTATTGGTGTGTTGAAATTCATTAGAATTAATATATAATAGTCCCTCAATTTCAAATTATAAAATAATTTTTAATAATTAATTTTAAATATTTTTGAACTCAAAATTGAGACGATTTAATAAAAAAAATACGAAACATAATATATTGTCGTACGATTTTTAATAGTTTACCCCGGAGTTAAATATTTTTGCACAACACTTCAAAATTAATACTTCTAATGAATAAAATATTGTCTTATTGCTACAAATTTACTTCTAGTCTAGTATTAAAACATGAAATTACATACGTTAAAACTACATTAAAAAAATAAAGGTTGTTATTTAAAAATCTAAGTGTATGTATATTCAAAATAAACAAAGAAAATTAATGAACATTAGAATTTAATTCATACATACCTTTTTCGGAACTTGACAACAGAAGCAACAGTAACGTATGGTCCTGGATTATCACCAGATTCCGGCGACGGAGAAGAACGTGTATCAATAAATAAAAACGGCAACGCCAGCCGGAAAACCACTCCACTCACCGGAAAACTATCAAAGTAGTCAGCTGTAAAGCTTTTTGTCATTTACGTCGAACAAGAAAATAATCAAATTACAGACAAATCAATATGCTTAAACCTTATTTAATTAATTTCCTCTCAATCCTATATATATAAAATATATATAATTCCTTAATATAATCTAAAAATTCAATCAAAAAAAGATTATTAAAGAACTCAATAAAAAATTAAGTCTAAGAAATAATTAAAGAGGAGTTGAATATTTATAGACAGTATGAATTAGAACGTTGTTGTTTAACAAACTCCAATTTTTGCTGGTTTGACTAATTCAAATTAATTTGCATTTGAATTGGAGAGGACTCTTAATTAATTAGGTGTGAAGGTTTCCAGGGGGTCCAACAAATTGCTGAGTTGAACCAATCAGGATTCATGCACGTAGAGTTTGCATGGCGAATCACGAGGTCTGCGTGTGTCTTAATTAAGTAATTAGTCCATGTGTTAAGTAAAAGAGTGTGTTCTAGAATTTGGAGTGTACCCTAAAACTTAGGGTATATAGTTAGGAGAACATTTATGAAAAGAAAGGTTATTTACATTTATTCGGGCACTTATCTCAAACTAAAATGATACTCCTATAAATATAATTAAATTCTTTAATTAGATTTAGAGGGTGTTCAAAATGACTTGTATATTGTAGTATATACTACTTTCAATTTTAAAAGATTGGCGTTTAAACTTTTTGCATATGGATTAAGAAAGCATTATTTATCAAGTAAAATTTGTTTGAAATTCCATCACTACCCCTTAGAAGTTGAAAAGTATTAATACAAGGAAGAGAATTTCTTGGAACAATAAGAAAAGGTAGGGGTAATATAGAAAAGTAAATAATTTATTTTCTTCGAAAGTTGTAAACGACAAACATTTTAGAACAAAATTTTTCTTCTAAAACGACAATCTTTTAAGAACGGATGGAGTATATAAGCAGTCAAACCAATTTTATAGAATCAATTTTAAGAAACAAAAAGTGTGATAATCTGATTTTAAAATTAATTACTCCCTCCGTATCAAGATAAAAGTTTTTATTACTATTTCAGATAGTCTCACCCAAGTTAAATGTCTACTTATCTTAAATGATCTATTTTTTTATAAAAATTTGCCTATAATACCTGATAGACACGTAATTCATATATTTTATTATCCCTAATTTTGTCCTTTTAATTATATTAGTTTATTAAATTAATATGTTTTATTTTATTTTGTAGGATTTAATAGTTGTTGTAATAAAGTCAAAATCTTGGTGATCAAGCTATATTTAATGCTCTTATTCATATAAGGATTGTCCAAGAAGAATCCTACAAGGAGAAGGAAAGAGGTGGAACAATCTTAGTGCAATTCAAATCCAACAAGAGAAAGAAAAGTCTATCTAGAAGATCTTTTTGGAGTTGATTGCTACTAGGAAGTTGAATTCTACATGGAAAGGGAATAATCAAAGTGTCCAAGTTCAATGAATCTAAATTAGGGTTCAAAGTTATTTTTCCTATAAATAGGCCTCTTGTTTGAGAGAAAAAGGCACCACTTATTATTTTCTTTTTCTCAGATTTTCACTAGTGTAGGAGGGAGTAAGATATTTAGAGTTTGTCGTTTCTCTTATTCCAATCACGTGTGGAACATGCTGTCAGGGAGTATTTGTAACTTTCTTTTATTTATATAATAGAAATTCTCTTTTTAATTATTGTTCTTATTTCATGCAAATAGTAGAACTAATATTATTTATTTTTGTTTTTAATTCCATGGCTAGCTAAATTTCTAATACCTAGGATTATGATGAAACTAAATATTTCATAACTATATTTTCTTTCCGTTCCTAAATTAATGCCTAATTATTTTCACCTTCATATTTTCCTCCGTATAAATTGCATATGATTTTTATATTGATTGCGAGGTTTTGATAAGTTATAGTTAATCTGTGAATTTTTCATAACTTATGCTTGCCCATATTAATTATATGAATCATTATTTTTAAAGGGAAGGGGAAATAATTAGGGAATTGATTTAGGAAATAAGAAATTATTTATTATGTTAATATTTGGTAGATTCTGATTCCTAGGTATCTTTTCTAATTAATAGTTTTCATTATTAATTAATAGTTTGCATAATTTAGTTAAAAAAATCTTCTCCACCATTTTTATTTCTAATTTGCCTAAAATATTAATTAAGGATATATTAAAGAATTAATCTAGTCTCTGTGGGTTCGACCTGTACTTGCCAGTTCTTCAATTCGACACTGTGCACTTGCAGTTACATATTTTTATCACATCAAGTTTTTGGCGCCGTTGCCGGGGACTAGAATTAATTTTTATTTATTCCTTAATTTTTATTTATTCGAATTAGTTTTAACTCATTTTTTTCAGGATTATTGAAGCGGATCGAAGAAACGAAAAGATAAAGATTTTGTTGCTGTGCTTTCTTCGGTACTTCGTAACTCCATATTTTTTTTTGAAATAAAAATAAAAAAATAAAAAAAATAGTAGTTTAGTTTTTTATATATATATATATATTTTTTTGTCGCATTCATGCATTCACTCACGTAGAGCACATCCTGTTAGGTTTTATTTTTATTTTTTAATTTTTGTCAAATATAAACTGTGGTGATTGCTGGAGGATTGAGGTACGTCAAAATTTCTCCTTCTTTCGTAATTCACATAGTTTTAGGACATTTTATTTGTTTATAGTTTTTTTTTATTTGTGTATTTTCATCTTTAATCTAACATTAAGGGCACAACCTGTAACAAGATAAGGTGGGGATTTCATCACCCTTCCTTGGCCCACAAATAACCCAATTTACATTTTGCATGACCGTGACCTAATAAAATCAAGTAGACGTTGGCCCCTAGGACTCTCGAGCTCAATTAGGACAAGAAACTCCAAGAGGAGTCTGAATTTTAAATTAATCAAACTACTGGTGTCTAGGCAAGTGGTTCAAAAGGTATACGCCTAAAGATTGTGCGGTTATTCAATTAGTCACCGTTTCTACGGAGAGACTCCCGCCTTTCTTACACTTACCTGGCTAGTGGTGTGATTAATTTCGAATTTGGTGGACCTTGCGGTGTAACTTGGAACAGTTAGGAGCTGTCTAGATTTTATTTAGGTTAACCTTAGAAGTAAATTTTTTTTTTATTTTTAAAAAATTTTAATTTTTTTTATTTTCTTTTTTTGTGCTTATCTGATTATTTGTTATTTAGTGTATGCAAAAAGTGTGGATAAGGGACGAAACATCACGATTAGTGAGAAAACTTAATTTTTCGGATTTCACTTTAAAAGATCTCACTTTAACAAAAATGGAGGGTGCCCAAACTGTTTCTTTAAGGGATCGATGTTATCCTTCCCGCTCTGCCCAACCTTCATGTATTAGTCTACCACCGGTAACTGGTAATAATTTTGAACTTAAGCCACATTTTATAAATATGTTACCTAAGTTTACGGGGATAGAAGATGCATATTTATTTATTCAGGAATTTGAGGAAGTTTGTGCCTTAATGAAAATTCAACAACTGTCTGATGACTCAATTAGGCTAAGATTTATAACATTTGCTTTAAAAGATAATGCAAAAAAATGGTTATATAGCCTACCAAATAATTCCATATCAACCTGGGAGGGATTTGTTGTTGCATTTCTAAAAAAATATTTTTCAAATCATAAAACTGCTAAAATTCGGACTGCAATTCATCAATTTTGCCAACTTGAAAAAGAGTCCTTTTGGAAATATTTTGATAGATTTAAAAATTTGTTATCCCAGTGCCCACACCACGGAATTGAGAAATGGAGATTGTGTCAAATAGCTTACGAAGGTTTAGACTATCCCACTAAAACAATGTTAGAGTCAATGTGTCAAGGGGATTTTTTGAATAATGATGAGGAAAAAGCTTGGGAGTTTTTAGAAGACTTAGCAGAAAAAACCATGCAATGGGAAACCACCCGAGAGACCGATAAACCTAGTTCATCTAGGGGTGTTCATACAATCGACAATTCAATTGCTACAGAAGTTAAGTTGGCTGGTGTACTTAAAAGACTTGAAGATTTAGAAACTAGGGGATCACACGTGAATCAAGTCTCAACACCTACACCTTTGTGTCTAAAGTGTAATTCACCAAGCCATGCGATTGAGGAATGTCCTAGAGTCATAACCCAATTTGAAGAATATGAACAAGTCAATGCAATGTTTCAACGACCTAGGAATGACCCATTTGCACCCACTTATAATCCTGGTTGGAGGAATCATCCTAATTTTGCATGGAACCAAGGACCCTACCCAAATAATTCTTCAAATCAGGTCAATCAGTCTCTAAATCAATCTTTTCAACCTTACCAAAAGCCAAACCCTGGTTCATACCAAAATTCAAGTTCAACAACCCAATATGGTCCACCAGGTTTTTCTAATGAAAGTGAGAAGAGACTTAACGTTTTAGAGAAGAGCATAGAAACTTTAATGAAATCTCATAATAATTTCAATAATTTCATGCAAGGCACTAACAATTTCATGCAAAACACTACCCAAGCCATTTCTCGCTTAGAGATCCAAATGAGTCAATTGGCCACTGCAGTTAGTGAAAGAGAGAAGGGGAAACTTCCTAGTCAACCCGAGACCAATCCAAAATTTTCAGTCCCTACTCAAAAACCTTATTATGTTAATTCACTTGAAAACAACCAAATCAATCATGTGAATTCTGTAATTTCTTTAGGGTCTGAAAATTATCATGCTGGCATTGATAATGAAGAAGAGAAAATTTTAAACGTTGAATCTAACAATCCATCTTCAAAGTCAATCCAGCCAGAAAAGGCCACAAACTCTGAGTCAGTAGTTCCATCTACTAAGCTTGTGTCAAAAAATGATCAAACCAATTCTTCTGAATTAAATGAAAAAGTCTTCAAACCAAAAGCCCCATTCCCTCAAAGACTTATTTCAAACAAGCAGTCAGCCCAATTGGACAAAATTCTAGAAGTATTCAAACAAGTGAAAATTAACATTCCCCTTCTAGATGTCATTCAACAAGTTCCCTCATATGCTAAATGTCTAAAAGATTTGTGCACACATAAAAGAACCACTCATGTTCCTAAGAAAGCTTTTCTAACAGCCCATGTGAGTTCTATCTTGTCATGTCAAGTCCCTGTGAAATATAAGGACCCCGGTTGTCCTACTATTTCATGCATCATAGGTGACACATTAATTGAAAAGGCTTTGCTCGATTTAGGAGCTAGTGTGAACCTGTTACCATTTTCTGTGTATGAAACCTTAGGCTTAGGAGAGTTGAAAAAGACAAGTGTCACACTCCAACTAGCTGACCGTTCCATTAAAGTGCCAAAAGGAATAGTTGAAGATGTACTTATTAAGATTGGCAATTTTATATTCCCTGTTGATTTTGTTGTTCTTGAAACCCAACCTGTTGTCAATCCCAAGGGTCACATTCCTGTCATTTTAGGTAGACCATTTCTAGCGACCTCTAATGCATTAATTAATTGTAGAAATGGACTAATGAAATTGACATTTGGAAACATGACAATTGACTTAAATGTGTTTAATGTGGGAGAGCAACCTAGTGATTTGTTTGATCAGTCCGTTGAAGTGAACATGATTCAGAAAATGTCGGGAAATGAACTTACGGGGGAAGAAGAAATTGTTAACTTTTGTCTAAATCATTTTGGTCAAAATTGGGATGAAATTGAATACTTGAATGAGGTCAATGAGATGTTGGACTCAACAGCCCAAAAATCATACTCTAGATTGAAACCTATAATTGAATCAAGTTTGACGCATTTTGAGCATTTTCAAGAGAATCAAATTGACCTTAAATCCTCTTATGATCATTTTATGTCTACCATGGGTCCATCCGAAGCGTCTTCCAGAAACACTAAATATGATTTAACAAATGAACCAAAGGTTGTGGACAATGATAATCTTCCATGTTTAGATAATGAGATCATATCTCCCATTTCAAATAATGCATGTGATAATCCAGTGGTATCTAAACATCTTGGTATAACAATTATTCAAAAGGATGAAAATGTTTTAGTGCCCCTTTGTAACAAATTTGGATGGCAAGTTTGGATAGATTTTACGAAGTTAGAATTTTTCAAAAGGAACTATCATTTTTCGTTATCATTCCGTGACTCAATTTTAAAAGAATCAATCGGGTATGCTCACAATTGCTCTTCTGTTGAAAATTCTAACTATTTCCAATTACCCAGACCTCCTGAAAATCATACGAAATCCACTTTAGGTTGCTTGTTTGTATCATGGATCATTTACAGTCGCATAGTTTTTAGGATGCATAATATTTGTAGATATGTACATTTGTTTTCTTTCTCACCACATCTTCTTGCAGAACAAATGCCCCGCATACAAGGTAAAATTCTTTCATATCTTTGTTCTCTTTTCTTCATTTGCATACATTGAGGACAATGCATGATTTAGGTATGGGGGGAGTTTGTTTGTATTAGATTTTTTTTCTTTTTACGGAAAAAAAACACAAAAAAAAATTAAAATATTAAAAAATAAATAAATAAAATTTGTTTGACTTTTTATGAATTGAATTAATTCTAATAAGTGTTTATGGAGCAAAGCGCATGAGTGAGATTGAAAGATTTAGAACTCTTGAATTGTTGATAAAATACAAAATCTTAGTTCAAAACACCATCTGGATTTAAAATTGATTTCACAAACATTTTTGCACTTCACGTTTGCACTAATTCTTAGTTGTGGGGTATAAACCATGATTCGAGTAATTTCAAAAAAAAGAAAAGAAAAAAAGAAAAAAAAAAAGAAGAAGAAAGAATGAAAAAAATGAAGTTGAGAAAAGTTGAAAAAAATAAATAAATAAATAAATAACTGCTTCAATGTCCATTAAACGAAATATCTGGGTGTCCAAGCCTCGGGAAGCATCGATATTCACGCTGAAAAGTATGATGGATAAAAGCAGCTTGACTAGTCTAATTTTGTGGCCTTTGTTACTCGAGTTAGTAAATCCTTAGGGGTGTCTCTACACCTAGTGCCCTAAAGCCATCTGGTTTGGGAGTCATTGGTCTAACGCTCGCTCTACATGGGTAACTCTGAAAAGCCTAAGAAAATGAGATATTGCACAAGTCAAGAAAAAAAAATGTAGAAAAAGAAGGAAAAAAAGAAAGACAAAGAAAAAAATGTTTGCTTGATTTTCATGATAAAATTCCCTACTAAGAGTTACATCACATACACATGCATGCATTACATGAAATTGATTTAATGAAGGATGGTGTCTAAAATGAAGATCGAGTATTTTTGATAAGGTGAAAGTGTGATTTTGAATTTAATCTTGCTTATGTATAATGCCCATAAATATTTAGAAGTTTTCTTTCAATTTCATAATTTGTTGAACCCAAAAATATTTTTAAATTTTGTGGGTATATTCACTGCAAACCCTCACGAGACACAACTCGTCCACTTGGGGTAACCTTGGGGTTTAAAGGCTTGTTGCACATGCTAAGTGCAATCGTGTTTCCTACGAAAATGGGGTATTGTAATTTTTGTTTTTTTTTTATTTTTTTTATTTTTTTTATTTTTATTTTACTCGAGGACGAGCAAAAGCTAGGTATGGGGGTATTTGATAGACACGTAATTCATATATTTTATTATCCCTAATTTTGTCCTTTTAATTATATTAGTTTATTAAATTAATATGTTTTATTTTATTTTGTAGGATTTAATAGTTGTTGTAATAAAGTCAAAATCTTGGTGATCAAGCTATATTTAATGCTCTTATTCATATAAGGATTGTCCAAGAAGAATCCTACAAGGAGAAGGAAAGAGGTGGAACAATCTTAGTGCAATTCAAATCCAACAAGAGAAAGAAAAGTCTATCTAGAAGATCTTTTTGGAGTTGATTGCTACTAGGAAGTTGAATTCTACATGGAAAGGGAATAATCAAAGTGTCCAAGTTCAATGAATCTAAATTAGGGTTCAAAGTTATTTTTCCTATAAATAGGCCTCTTGTTTGAGAGAAAAAGGCACCACTTATTATTTTCTTTTTCTCAGATTTTCACTAGTGTAGGAGGGAGTAAGATATTTAGAGTTTGTCGTTTCTCTTATTCCAATCACGTGTGGAACATGCTGTCAGGGAGTATTTGTAACTTTCTTTTATTTATATAATAGAAATTCTCTTTTTAATTATTGTTCTTATTTCATGCAAATAGTAGAACTAATATTATTTATTTTTGTTTTTAATTCCATGGCTAGCTAAATTTCTAATACCTAGGATTATGATGAAACTAAATATTTCATAACTATATTTTCTTTCCGTTCCTAAATTAATGCCTAATTATTTTCACCTTCATATTTTCCTCCGTATAAATTGCATATGATTTTATATTGATTGCGAGGTTTTGATAAGTTATAGTTAATCTGTGAATTTTTCATAACTTATGCTTGCCCATATTAATTATATGAATCATTATTTTTAAAGGGAAGGGGAAATAATTAGGGAATTGATTTAGGAAATAAGAAATTATTTATTATGTTAATATTTGGTAGATTCTGATTCCTAGGTATCTTTTCTAATTAATAGTTTTCATTATTAATTAATAGTTTGCATAATTTAGTTAAAAAAATCTTCTCCACCATTTTTATTTCTAATTTGCCTAAAATATTAATTAAGGATATATTAAAGAATTAATCTAGTCTCTGTGGGTTCGACCTGTACTTGCCAGTTCTTCAATTCGACACTGTGCACTTGCAGTTACATATTTTTATCACATCAATACCCTTATAATTAATTGTTATATTTCTATTCTTTATGCATATTTATGGAGCATCACTAGTAATGTACAGAAAACTATGCAATTAATGAGAATTTAAATATGGACAATTTTGTTATTTAATCATCTTTCTTAATATGGGCAAAAAGTCAACCAAGACTTTTATCTTGGGACGGAAGGAGTATAATAGTTTTTTATGAAAATAATCAGGCTTTGATCAAGGAGTATATATTTATTTATTTTAATAATTACATCAATTATCCATCTTTACTTTTTAAAACGTTCCTTTTTTTTGGAATTTACACCTGAAATAAGTTATGATTAGCAAATGTCTTTAATTATTCCAAACATTTAATTTTTTTACAAATGTAAGTGCTTTTTTTACCAAATAAAAATTACTTTTTTAAAAAACCGATTAAATACAGAAACAGTAATTAAAATCACTAAGCAATCCCAAACATACTTTTAATTAGACTAGTTTATGATTAATTGGACCAAATAATCAATTAGCCATTAGTCTTTAAAAAAAAGAAGAAGATAATAATATTTGCCAGGAGTCCTTTATTTAATTTTTTCATATCTTTTGCGACAGAGTCTCAATGTCTTTCATAATTAAAATTTTATCCATAATTATCTCTTTCATTTTATTCTCTCTCCCATCTCATTTTCTATTTCATATTTTTCCAAAATTCTCCTATAATCTCACTCTCTCACAAATTTTATGTTTTTTAGTTATTTTTATTTTTTAATTTGTAATAATATTAAACATAAATATCAATATTTAAGTTGTAAAATACAAATATCAATGTATGCCTTAATTCATCTAGAAAAAAATTGTCTACATATATTGCACTATTATAGAGAAGAAATTAGGGTTTAGGGGAGTGAGAGATTGAGAAAATTAATCATCAGACTAAAATTGTGTAGATAGATAGCATATATTTTAGGGAGAAAACTAGCAATAATACCTCATTCTCTCTCTCTCTCTCTCTCTCTATATATATATATATATATGTTGAAACAAATCATTTTACTAGTAACCTAGTTATGAAGTATTTAAATTAAGTGTTGTCCTATATTTGATTTTATTTTGAACTCTCTATCGAACTTGTCCAATAACTAGGTCCTTTCTTTTAGAGGGTGTTCGAGAATGACTTATAAATTGGTCAAACTAACTTATAAATCATTTGTTACGTATTATTCACATGTTTGGGAATGATTTATTTTTCTACTTATAAGTTGAGTTTTAAGTTTAAAAAAAATAAGTAAATATTTGAAACTTATTTTAAAATGACTTATAAGTCATTTTAAAATAAGTTAGTTTGACCAAATGCAATGTCTATTTTGCCACTCTTTCTATTAATGTTCTTTTTAATAATCTTTACATTTATTTTAACTTACAAGTTCTTATGAGTTGAACACCTTCATAACTTGTTTTAATTTAATATTTGATTTATAAGTCAAAGTGATGTCAAACGCTTTTACTTTTAAGTGAACTTAAAACAACTTATATTTTAACTTCTAAGTCATTTAAAGTAAGTCATTCCCGAACAGTAAGTAGCCTTGCCTTTTCAATGGAGCCTTGCCTTTTCAATAGTTAGCAGACACACTATTACGTGTATTTACTCTCTCGGTTCCATATTAACTGTCTTTTTAGCTTCATGTACATGAATTAAGAAATTCATTTATAATACTATCATTTAAGAATTAAAATTTTTATAAAATTCCATCACTACCCTTTTATGAGAAATTAAAAACTATTAATACAAGAGAGAAAAATTCTTGGGACGACAATGAGAAAAGCTAGGGGTGATATAGGAAAATAAATAATTTATTTGTTCTTATATATAAATTGTAAAGATTTTAATATTTTTATCAATAGGTTATCAAAATAAGCTAATGTCACTTTAATAAGAGAGCAGATCCTCTGTCCCCAAATTTTCTGTCCCCTTTGTGTCCCTCCACTTAAATTTTGACACATGTCCTTTTATTTAATTTTAAAATTAATTAGTGTTAAGTAAGAGGCTATGTGTCAAAATTTAAGTGGAGGGACAGAAGGGGACAGAGAATTTAGGGACAGAGGATCTGTTCTTCTTAATAATTAGTACCACAATATATTAGTTTTTTGTTATTCATTTTTAGTTTATTAATTTTGATCTTTTTTATTTAAATTTTTTCAAAAATAAGCTAAAAAATCGTGATCACATATATATTGAACTTGAATAACATATTATAAATTCAAATGAATTGAACTTAGTCTGAATTTAAGCCCGAACTTATCAGTATTTAAATAAGGGGGTGTTTGATAAAAATTGAATGAATCTGAATCTGAATCTGAATGAGCTGAATCTGAATCTGAATCTGAATCTGAATGAGCTGAATCTGAATGAAAAAAACTGTTTGATAACTGACATATCTTAAAGATCTGAATGACATATTTTTAATATTTTACCCCTTTAAAAAAATTCAAAGTTGTTGTAAATTTATTTAATATTACATAATATAATAGTTAATATTTTTTTATTATTTTTATTATTATTTTTAATTTTTTTTATTTCATTCAGCCAACCATTCAGCCATTCAGACCAAAAATTTGGCCTTAACCATTCAGCCAACGCATCTGACCGATTCAGCCATTCAGACGATTTTTTTTCAAAACAAACGCACTTAATGATTCAGCCACTTACCGATTCAGCCATTCAGACCCATTCAGCTCTAAACAAACAGCCCCTAAGTTGAGCTTGGACATCCTTAGATCCGACTTAGGGGGTGTTTGATAAAAATTGAATGAATCTGAATCTGAATCTGAATGAGCTGAATCTGAATCTGAATCTGAATGAGCTGAATCTGAATGAAAAAAACTGTTTGATAACTGACATATCTTAAAGATCTGAATGACATATTTTTAATATTTTACCCCTCTGAAAAAATTCAAAGTTGTTGTAAATTTATTTAATATTACATAATATAATAGTTAATATTTTTTTATTATTTTTATTATTATTTTTAATTTTTTTTACTTCATTCAGCCAACCATTCAGCCATTCAGACCAAAAATTTGGCCTTAACCATTCAGCCAACGCATCTGACCGATTCAGCCATTCAGACGATTTTTTTTCAAAACAAACGCACTTAATGATTCAGCCACTTACCGATTCAGCCATTCAGACCCATTCAGCTCTAAACAAACAGCCCCTTAGTTAGCTTAATTGACAATCTTAAACTTAGGTAGTGTAGTGTTTAAATTTAGACTTGTGGTCCTATATTTGATTTTATTTTGAACTCGATCTCTATCAAACTTGTATAGTCGTAAAATGAAAGTAAATGCTTAGGACGAAGAACTTATGAAAATGTGATAACGACAGGGTCCATATTACACTATTTATCAAGGAGTTATCAAATCAAAAAAAAAATTAAAGTGCTTATCTTTTTTTTCAATTGCTTATCAAATTCCCAGATAAGTTGTCTCCCACTCACACAAAAACTCATTCTCTTTCCCACTATTTCACTACCAAAAAGCCTGATCCTCCGTTATCCGTTATTCACCTTTTCACATGCACTTGTTGATTATCTCTATTTCACACATGTGAAAATAACGTTTCAAATACTCTCCGTCGGTCCTTTCACAATAAATATATATATATATATATATATATATATAGGGAAGCGATCCATAACATCTATATGCTATGTGATAAAAAGTGAAATATAGGCTCTAATCCGTCCGTTTTATTGATGAATGGCTCAGATTTAGAATGGAGAATTACCGTCCGCTAGAATTACTAGCGGACGTAATTAGTATAAAATCTGGACCCTTTATGCCCCTCGTGACACGACCACTATGAGAGAAACAACATGGTCCGCTAGTATTACTAGCGGATGGATAATACTGCTAAACAGATTACAATTGATTTCCTTCCTGTTATAAATAGATCTATCCTTATCAAAGTCGCTGAAATCTGGATCAAGATATTCATAAAATTCTGGTTCTGTCGCAGCATCCTCAGTTGGATTTTCTTTTTCATTTGCCTTTGCAGTTTCACTCCCTTCATTTTGGAACCTCCCAGGCTCCCCTCATATGAGGAATGTTCCTTTGGTTTATCCTCTTTCTCATCCTCTTCCCCATGAGCATCAAGACCAGTCGGTCTGTTCATACTGATAGGCTCTTATTTTGGTGATGTATCTTCAACCTCCTCTTCAGTGGGTAGGGAAGATCCACTCCACTTTGCTCTTTTTGAAGGCTTCATCACGTCATAGTCATCATTTAAATTTTCTGCATAAAAAACATTTCTTTTAGACCTACTTGATCTTCGGGGGAATTGCTCACTGTAACACCCACCTTCTTCAATAGTTATATCTTCCTCAGACCCTGAGCTGCTTTCATTAGCGAAATTGCAGCCGATTTGCAGATGAGAGTTTGTAGCCGCAAGCATATGAGTGATTCTACGCTTCCAGGGATTCGCCCAATTCGCAACACTAGGAACGATTGCAAGCTTCTTGTTTGTTTTACCTGTGTCGATTTTTTCCCAAATATTTTGCTCTAATCCGTCCGCTAGTATTACTAGCGAATTGTGTAGTTACTGTATTTTTTGGCGAATATATGGTCCTTGTCTTGACGTATTGGAGGGGCATAAGGGTCCAGATTTTATACTAATTACGTCCGCTAGTAATACTAGCGGACGATAATTCCCTATTCTAGATCTCAGTCATTCATCAATAAAACGGACGGATTAGAGTCTATATGTCACTTTTTATCCCATAACATATAGATGCTATGGATCATTCCCCATATATATATATATATATATATATATATATATATATATATATATATATCTAATAAAATACAAATGATTTTGAATTTCCCGCTCACTCAATAAATTATCTGGGTCGTCCAAAGTTTGGGATAAATCCCACCGTTCATACATCTATCTAATAAAATACATCTATCTATCTAATAATCTATCTAATAAAATCTATCTATCTAATAAAATACAAATGATTTTGAATTTCCCGCTCACTCAATAAATCATCTGGGTCGTCCAAAGTTTGGGATAAATCCCACCGTTCATACATCTATCTAATAAAATACATCTATCTATCTAATAATCTATCTAATAAAATTTATCTATCTAATAAAATACAAATGATTTTGAATTTCCCGCTCACTCAATAAATCATCTGGGCCGTCCAAAGTTTGGGATAAATCCCACCGTTCATACATCTATCTAATAAAATACATCTATCTATCTAATAATCTAATAATAATTTAATAAAATACAAATGACTTTAAATTTTTCGCTCACTCAATAAATTATTTTGGTCGTTCAAAGTTTGAGATAAATCATATTGTCCATACAGTGCCGGAGGCACGGGACCCAGCTAGTATATATATATGGGTCTCCATCCACAGCAATCGGTTGTTGGGGAGCAACCCCTTTTATCCAGCCAGTACAAGCTGTACCGGCCTTACAATTTTTTTATAAGCCGGTACAGCTTGTACCGGCTGGATAAAAGGGGTTGCTTCCCAACAACCGGTTGCTGTGGATGGAGACCCTATATATATATATATATATATATATATATATATATATATATGTGTGTGTGTGTGTGTGTGTGTGTGTGTGGTTGTCATTGAGAGCAATACTCTTAATGACAATACTATTTCAGCTAACTAACTTGTCAGTCGTAAATCAATTAAATGGAAGACTGGGATGAAAAAAAATATATTGTCAGCCGCTACTGTTGCGGCCCAAACAACACACTCTAGCGACTTCTATTTTAATAAAAGTCAAATTAACTTGCTAATGTGGGCCGATATTATCAGATAGAAAAATATAAAATGAATTTATTTTTTTTATATACCAACCGCTACAACTTGTAGCGGCTTGGTCTTAATATTTTAAAAATTTTTATAATGTGGGCCCATTTTTTAGAAACAAAATAATAAAAAGAGAATTTATTTTTTTATATACCAACAGTTACATCTTGTAGCGGCTTGGTCATAATTTTTTTGTGCTATCCGTTGTCCCACTTTGTTGGTAATAGTGTTATTACTTGCCTTTTTATTACTAATACTAATATTAATTTTAATGAGAATTAAAAAGTCAAAGAAAGACAATTAATATTACACTATTATTTTTCTATCTCTCAATTTTCTTACAACGGAAGTTATTAAAAAACAAAAAAAATAAGCCTCTACATCTTGTAACGGTTGATAATAGTGTTATTACTTACCTTTTTATTACTAATACTAATATTAATTAAATAAAAATTAAAAAATAATTAATATTAGTATTAGTAATAAAAAGGCAATTAATATTAGTATTACTAATAAGAAGACAATTAATATTAGTAATAGTAATAAAAAGGCAATTACTATTAGTAATAATAATAAAAAGGCAATTAATATTAATACTAAAAAGGCAATTACTAATATTAATACGAAAAAGACAATTAATATTACTAAAAAGACAATTAATATTAGTATTAGTAATAAAAAGACAATTAATATTAATAATAATAATAAAAAAGTCAATTATTAATATTATTACTAAAAAATTAATTACTAATATTATTAAAAAGACAATTAATATTAGTATAAGTAATAAAAAGGCAATTAATATTAGTAATAATAGTATTAGTAATATTAGTATTATTGTAATAATATTAGTAATATTAGTATTAGTGTTAGTGTAATAATAGTATTACTAATATTACTAATACTATTATTACTAATACTAATATTATTACACTAATACTAATATTACTAATATCAAAATATATTTATCATTACATATAAAAACACTCGTAATAATTATTCAATTTTGAATTAACTTTAATAAATTAGTAAGATTAAACTAGAATAATCAAACAAGGACCAACATGTTAAGAGCCCAATCCAGAAGCCCATCTACCAGACCAAGTCTATCCATTGTCGCGTCTGGTCCATCATCATCAATGATCTTCACTCTGAGCTACTGTACAATACAATAACCTATCTAACCCTTCACCGCATTCTTGCCTTCTGTTGCTTAAAAGGTGAGATTCTCTTTTTATCTCTCAAAATTTACATATTCTCCTAAATTTTAGATAATTAGAACATACATAAGTATTCCTATTAATTTATTTGGACTCTTGTTTAATTCTTGCTGCATTTTAGTGTATAATAGGTACATACATGATTGTTAAATTATGGTGTATTTTATTGAATTTTGCACGATAGTTTGTTTTAGTTAAATTGAAGTATAATTAGGACAAATGAGTAATATAATTCATATGAACTTAGTTTAGTGAGTATTAGGCCTTGTATGTTTTGGTTTTTTCTATATGTTAATGTTTTATTTCTGAGTAATTTGTATGAAATGAGGATCCATAGCAAACTTTAACAGTCCCATATTACCATCTTCATAAATTTACATTACATTTAAAAGAAATAAAGTGTATTGTAGGAAGGGTAATGTTGATCCAAGAATAGTATATGATTTTATAAGATGTGAAATTTCTTCCATTGCGTGTTCTTATCAACTAGGGCAACCAGATTAGGAAGGAGGGTTAGTGTTTTGAAAAGCGCTAGGCGGTTCTAGGCGGCTTGGGGGCTAGCACCTAGTCTGCCTAGGTGGTGACTGAGCATTTTCGTAGGTAGACTATGTGTTTGCTTAGGTGGCCTCATTTATTTATTTTTCTATTGTATATACTTATTATACTATACAAAGTATATAGTAGATGTAATTATTTAAAATTTTACATGAAAAATTATCGGGGGATTTTTTTTAAGGCTTAACAAATTTATTTCAAGTATTATAGAGCTTCAAAGCCTTTCTTAAATTGATGCGGTTGTGGTCTGATTCCATCTAGGCGGGGCCTAGGCGCCTAGCCAAATCGAGGCAATAGAAGACCACCTAGCGCCTAGGCGCTAAGCTAACCTAGGCAGAGTATGATTTTGAAGTCTTGACAGTTTTATGGTGTTAGTATCTGTGGATCTATTTCTTATCACTGTGTTTGATCTTAGAAACAGTTAGGGGAAGGACAAGAAAATGAAAATATTAGATACCAAAATATGCGGTGTAAACCTTTTACATAGTTGCAGTTTTTTTTTCACCTTTTGCCTTGTTTTTCATAATTTCCATTACTCTTCTCAATATCCAAATCAAACATATAGCTCTATTTGGTTTTTGGATATATTGAAGACAAAGATTAGAACAAATTTATTTGACTTGTTTGTTTGCAATGGTAGTTGGGAGAAAAAAGTATATTTAGAGAAGGAAATTTTGAAATTTAAGTACCAATCTTTTTCATTTTCATAAATATTGGCAAAATTTCATCAACTTTTAGTTACATACTCTCTCTGTCTCAAAATAGTTGTTATACTCCATCCGTCATCGTATATGTGGCCACTTGAAATGCACATAATTTTAAAAGAGAGTTTAAATATTGAATTCCATTGTCCTTGCCTTTAGTATATGGTGGGGTTTATAAGCTTTCCTTTTTAAATTCGCATGAGGGCAAATGTTCTAGAAATAAAGGATAATGTGAAAGCTGTACAAATGTTCATGAGTATGTAGATATGGCCTTTAATGGATTATGAATTGAAATATGTGGGTAGGAGTGAAGTGGCATTGTAATTTTAAACTTACAAACTTGTGATGTGGAGTAGCAGACCTAAAATTAGGGTGAAGATGGTGGTGCTCTTCTAAACTTACTAAAAAGTTATATTGTTTGCATTGGTAACTGCAATTAGTACAAATTTAAAACTTTAGTGGTGTTGTTTGTTATTGTCGATATTAAACTAGTCACTACTTATGGTAAAAAAGAAAAGAAAATAAAAGAGAGTTGTTTCCTTTGATGAATCTGTAGCTATTTTTTTAAACTCAACTTGGGTTTCATTGATGCCAAATATTCATCTCAACTCAACTATGCCTTCTATCCCAAACTAGTTTAGGTATCCTGAAAACAATTCCATATGTAGAAACAAAAGAAGGAACACAAGGTTAAAAAAATAGAGATAAAAAATGTTAATTTTTTTTAAAAAAATGAATAAACTGAGACAATAGAAATATATAAAATGAATAAAATAAAAAATCACATATGAAAACATAAATACATACATAACAAATAAAATAAACTTAGAAAAAGGAGGAAAAGAGAGTAATTGAAGATTATAAAAAACAATTTAAAAAAAAAGGTTACATGTCAAAGTTCAAGCTTGATTTGGACCTGAATCAATACAATAAGTAGCCGAACAATGTGATATTAGAGGAGATTAGTTAGAAAATAGAGAAAAAGGAGTAAGAACTTGGTAGTTAGAAAACAGAGATAAAGGAGTAAGAACTTGGTGAAGAAGAGAGATAGATATAGAAATAATATAGAGGTATAAAGAGAGAGAAATGGACAAAGGGAGATAGAGAGACTGGCTAAATCGTTTTTTTCAATTAAATCCAATTCATATTCAAGTCATACTTTTACATTACATGTTCCTTATATTTATACTAGTAAAAGGACCTCTAACTTGCACCTAACTTGGAGACTAAAATGACTTACTATTTATCCAAACTTTCAGACCAAGATCACTTGGGGACCACTACGTTTAAATAACTAAATGTCTCTAGACATTATTTAATTTCTAATAGGGCTTGGCCTTATAATATCACATTCAATATGTGGATTACACTCGTACACTCACTCCTATGAATTTCCATGGTCTCAGTTATATTATGAGCAGTATGGTTTGGCTTTGGTATCCTAATTAAATTCCCATATTTATTTAGGCTACTTTTGGCCTGGCGCTAAAAGTGTATTATAATGTAAGGAATAACATTTTGGCCAAGACAAAGTGTTTGGTGCGGCCAAATATTCCTTCTTATTTCATAAGGAACTTCAAAATTTTTTGGAAAAGGCACATTTTTTTTAAAAAAAAGCATATCTTTCTTTTATTCACAAAATACCTTCACTTTCCTATCCTATTATCCTTTTTAGCAGGCATTTTGATTTATCTGTCAAAAAATATAAAAGCAGATACGTAGTTGTCCAAACACTTGAAGTGAATAAAGTTCCATTATAAGCTTTTTATTTGACAGTTCTAAACACTTAAAGTAGGTTATTTCCATTACATTGTAAAGTACATAACATTGTAGCTTTAGTTATTTCTATTACTTTTATCTGTAGATCAGTTATGATTCTTTATAACTGAAGATCTTTTATGTTATTTCTGCAGTTCTCATATTTAAAATGGTGGGAGTTGCTGCTTCTGGCCTGCAAATCACTGTAGCCAGACCCTCCGTTTTCTTTACACATAGCATATTCAAGTCAGCTGTAGTCAATGTTCTTGTTAAATCTAATGAATCATCATGGGTTAAGCTTGCCAATTCCCGTCATGTATCGTCAGTGAAGCATTTTCAGCAGAATTTCAAATCAAATTCTGCAAGGTTTAAAAACTTTGCCACCAAGGCAAAGACTGAAGTTAGTGATAACAAGCCTGCATCAGTTTTGCCCATTGATTTGAGAGGTTAGATCTTTATGTTCCTTAACTGTATGATCTTCTTTCTTTTCCCATTGTGGTGAAAGTATATTGTAGTTCTTTCTTGGTAATTGGATCTCAACGTCCCCCCTATTCCGGATTTCAACAGCCACTCGCCTGAGGCTCCCCTCCCTCAACCGGATGAAGACGTCCATCACGAAAAATAGCTTAAGCATAAAAGCCATTCTTGAGCGGAAAAAGGCAGAGAGAGATGCTTGGTATAAATGAATGGTGATTTGTTGTTAAATCCATTACCTACTTGGCTACTTCGGTATGTGAGGTTGCTGGGATGGATAAACTCTATCTTTGCATGTTCTCAATGATTGCTTAAAGTCTTAAATAGAACAACTTGTCATATGTGGCTGTGTGCAGCTGACTGAAAGATAACGTCTTAAAATGACATTTCACTGAAATTGTTTCAGAGCATCTGTTATTACTTAATAGCACCTTTGGGAGCTAATAATGGATTTCATTGGTGATTAATCATTCAGTGACCTGAAGAAACTTCGTCAGGAAATTTTAGGCAATTGTCATGTTCTTGAATAATTTTCTCAATTTATGAATTTTCTAAAGTGCAAGTTTAGTGTAGTTTCTTGATTGCACCACCAGGAAACATATGCGTGCTCAACCAAAAGTCAAACAAGTAAGAGACATACACTTGTTCAACTAAAAATGGAATGCTCTTTTGTAGGTAAACGGGCATTTATTGCTGGTGTAGCTGATGACAACGGATATGGTTGGGCTATAGCAAAATCTCTAGCTGCTGCTGGTGCTGAAATTATCGTTGGTACATGGGTGCCTGTAAGTAAAATGCCTCAAGCCTATGGAGCAATTTTTATGTCATTTAAGAGCTTTCTCAACATTGTTTAATTTGTGGGATAATGGATTTTACAACTCTCCTGCAGGCTCTAAATATTTTTGAAATGAGCCTACGACGTGGGAAGTTTGATGAATCACGTGTGTAAGATTTTAACCTCATGTTTGTTTTATTCAATTATGCAACTGCTGTTGGTTGCACCTTCTAATGAAAAACCTGATTTTTCAGGTTGCCAGATGGTTCTTTGATGGACATTACTAAAGTATACCCCCTAGATGCTGTTTTTGACAACCTTGAGGATGTACCTGAAGATGTAAAGTAGAATTCTCATATACATTTAGAAAATTTTCAGACACTCAATAAATTGATGGGTCATGGCTTCATGCAGATAAAAGCAAATAAGCGTTATGCAGGATCTACTAAGTGGACCGTTCAGGTACATTTGCATAGGAATGTTTTTCCGCTGTATGTTGCATGTTTAATTATTTTATAGAAAATAATCTATGTTACCAAGGTTTTCTCTCAAAAATAAAATAATACTTCTATTTTAGCAAGGGGTTATGACCACATTTTGACGACTAGCTTGACTTTGAACCTAGAGCTATTTATGTGAAAACTCAATATGGCATCTCAATCATTTAGAATGTGTTTGGATGAGGTATTTTGGATTTGTAAATCCTTTCATTGTTAAGTCCCCTCATTTTAAAATTCCATCACATACAAAATATCTTGTTTGGAAAGCATGACAGTGCACTTCAAACGCACCATTGTGTCATTATAAAAACACATATATACATATGCATATACATAAACATGTATATATATATATATACACACACCACGGATCCAGTCCGGACTGGTCCAAAATCCGGACCCCAATTTTTTTTTTGTAGAACAACTAAAAAAAAATAAAATAAAATTACCCAAAACACTGTATTATGTAAAAATTCAAGTTCAATAATTTTTTTTTAGTTGTATAAAAAAAAGCAAAAAAAAAAGTCCGGACGCTACTAAAATCCAGGCGTCCGGACCGGAACCGGACTCGTATATATATATATATATATATATATATATATATATATATAGACACACCAAAATCTGGTAATGGGTTGGTCGAAACATTATAACTTATTTCAATACTTAATGGTGAGTTTAAACTAATTCAGGACATTTTGGGCTTCCAGATATCCCTAATTACATTTACACCGGTTTAAATAGTCATATCAGATGGGCCATGCTCTTATTAGTTGTTTTTCAAATCTCACAGGAAGTTGCAGAATCTGTGAAACAGGACTTTGGCAGCATTGATGTTCTTGTGCACTCACTTGCTAATGGACCAGAGGTACAACTTTTCCAGTTATCATGTAGCAATTATACATTTACTGTGAGTACTTAAGATGCAAAGCTCTTAATTAGGTGACTAAACCTCTATTGGAGACATCCAGGAAAGGATATCTTGCAGCAATATCTGCATCAAGTTATTCCTATGTTTCTTTGTTAAAGCATTTTCTTCCGATTATGAACCCAGGTATTCCTTCTACTCTGTAATCTGATCCATGCTTTCTTTACTTGTCTTCTCATTATTTTAAAGAATTTTCTTTGTTAAAGCATTCTCTCTTTTGTTTTGCTCAATGATTGATTTTAGCAAGGCATGTTCTTTGTACTTCTGAATAGTTAGTGTTCTTACAGGTGGCTCTTCAATTTCTCTTACATATATTGCATCTGAGAGGATAATTCCTGGGTACGTGTGTCTTCTATTTGGTTGTAATTTTGTTTAGTAACTTCAAAACCTTCCATGGGGAAGATAATTGTTAACTATACCACACAGTTACGGTGGAGGCATGAGTTCAGCTAAAGCTGCTTTAGAGAGTGATACAAGAGTAAGTTCAAATCTATTTCATGCGTTGGTATTAGTCTTAACTTTCTCATCTTTCTTTTGCTGAGGTGTTTATGTATTGTTTTATTCAGGTGCTTGCTTTTGAAGCCGGAAGAAAACGCAAAATCAGGGTCAATACTATATCTGCTGGTATTTTTGGTCCCCTAATCTTTCTGATTCTTTTGTTTTAACTCTTTCAGACCCAAATGTTCATTTTTTGAAAGTCTCGTAGATCAAACATAACTTGTTTGTGTCCACTATTCAAAGTAGCTCCAACTTGTCCACTATTCAAAATAGCTCCGACCTATATCTGCAAGCTTTTGACCAACTGCACTTTTCTAGTTATATCTTTCTCAAGGAGAATCTTCAGAAGAGCCAATGCAACCGATTCTATAGGATTTGAAATACTGTAATGTTATAATTCTGAGTTGTACCATGCCATTGAGCCCATGCAAACAGATTAAAAATATGTCATATTTATTATCTGGATGATTTTTTTTCGCCAATGATAGAACAGAATGATTAAAAAAGAGAATCTAATGGCCCATTTTCTGTTGAGGCCCAGCAGCTTCAGTCAGACTATCTTTCTACGAGTATTTACCGCCTTGTGTTGGTGGGCAGAACCGAATTACTTGCGTAGCCTAGATATTGCCTCTTCTTCTCTCTTTCAATATATGTATATATAAAACCATCCTAGATAATGGCAAGTTAGCCTTTCAGGATTCGACCATACCAATTGTCTTTGAATTGTATAGTGAACAATTATACTTGGTATTTTATCTTACCTGAAGAGGAAGATCTTTTCAGGCCCATTAAGAAGCCGTGCTGCAAAAGCAATTGGATTCATAGACATGATGATTGACTACTCCCTCGAAAACGCACCTCTACAGAAGGAATTATCTGCTGGTAAATCACTGAAAACTAACAGACCCCCAATATTTTTGCAAATACTTTTTTTGATGCTAATATATACCCATATAACTAAGCTTAACAAACAAATAACAGATGAAGTGGGGAACACTGCGGCTTTCTTGGCTTCACCATTGGCTTCTGCGATAACTGGTGCTGTTATTTATGTAGACAATGGTCTGAATACAATGGGGGTGGGAGTTGATAGTCCCTTATTTAAAGATCTTGACATTCCAAAGGATAAGCACTAGAGACAGCAATAGACAGGATCTTAGGAGCTTTTTAAGTATGGGAATTATTGTAGTTTTTTGCTGTTTTTGAGCCCCTCTTTTACCCTTAATAGTTATCGTCAGGAATGTCTTGGCTAGCGGCACCAATTGGTAGTGAGACTAGGTATTCATTTTGTAGGCATGTGTAACTTTTACGGTGTGTCCTCTTTGTGCAATTTAAACAATCAATTTTAAGGCCTTAGATGGCTTATTCCTTTCGTGTAATTCTATGTGCAAAAACTGTGTACAAATTATAGTTATAATCAGATTATAGCTTAACATATTATGATCCACAAGTTGTTTAGAGGATGTTTATCTATATCTCATTACAAATTATAATGTGTAGTTATTTAAAGAGTTTCGGAACTTTACATAATAGTTTGAAACAAATTTACTAGGACTCTGGATATCTTTAAATAATTTAATTGTCAATAGTGAGTCATTCTCAAGGTTGCAATTTATTGGGTTGTGTTTGTAGCCGTAAATAAGCTTCGTTTGAAATAAATTGCTCGTCAATTACGTTCACCAAACACACCAAATGTCGGTAGGCGAACATCGAAGAAGCATAATAATAACTAGTGATATCTGGACTCTGGAGATATCTGTAAATAATTTAATTGTTAATAGTGAGTCATTCTCAAGGTAACTTATTGGGTTGTGTTTGCAATTAAATAGTGAGTCATTCTCAAGGTAACTTATTGGGTTGTGTTTGCAGCGGGAGCGTTGGAGGTCTAAACGCACTGCACCACTTTTGGTTAGTTAAATAAGCTGCGTTTGAAATAAATTGCTTATAAATAAACAAGATTCTAAACTATGTTTGGAACCTCCAAACACACCAAACATGCGTAGGCGAACAAGCATAATAACTAGTCATACACCAAACGCTAGACGAACAAGCAAAATAACTAGTGGAAACTGAGCAATGTAATCATTTTTGAAGTATTAGTGAATTACTCATGGATGCATGTAATGATAGAATTAATCCCTTGCTTAAACTTCTAGGATGTAATTTAGGAGTAGATTGAATTCAATAAAATGAGCAGTTATGCAAAAATACCATACACATAGTTTCACTCTAAGATTTACAACATGCATTTAATACAATTCAATAAATCTAATTAAACTGACTTTTCCCTTCTCTCTCTTTCACCAAAAAAAGAAGAAGAAGAAAGCTATTAGCAATATGCAAGTTCTGGACTTTTTGAGAAAACCCAAACCAAAAAATAAATAATCCAAAAGGTTACATTTACTTCATGAATTTATTTGTCTGATTAAGTTCAGACTTTTGAGAGAAAGTGGGAAACAACAATAAACTGGCCTCCCTGATCCTCATTTATACTGTTACACTGTGATCTCTCTGTTGCAACCGTTGGATCACCACTCTGTAGCTCTTCTTCATCTTTATACGAATTATCCAAAAAAAAAAAAGAAATCTTAAGGTTGGCTCAGTTTTAAATGAGAGAAAAAACGATTATTAAGGTAGCACAGTACATATTTTTACATAATTATTTTTTTCAAGGGATAATTCTTTAATTAGTCCCCAAACTATATATAGTTATTTTTCTTGTCAACTCCTTTAATTATTTTTTCCGGGTATTATGCCCTCAAACTTTATAATGTTACATTCCGAGTCCAATCTCACAAAAATAAAGCAATTAAAGGGGATTAAACTTTAAAAACAAAAACTATAGTTTGAAATTAAAAGTGAAAAACTGCTATGGTTTGGGTACTAAACATTAAAAAGAAAAAAGAAAAAAAAGAAGAAGCTATAGTTTGAGATTGAGCATGAAAACTGCTATAGTTTGGGGACTAAACTTAAAAAGAAGAAGCTATATTTTGAGATACCCTAAACGTGAATATAGATATAAACTGGCCTAGGACTACTAACATGAAGAACAATTATAATTCGAGGACGGAGTATGCAAAAAATAATAATTTATAGCACTAAACATGGAAAACAACTATAGTTTTGGGACTAATTAAGGGTTATCAATAATAGTTTGAATTTGATAGACTGACGGTGTTAGGATATGTGAGATTTGGATCCGGTCACTATGAAGTTAACTTCATGGTAAGTTGATCAATTGATCAATATAACGGTAACACATAGAGAGCGATCACCTTCCGTCTGCGTGTCGACACTATATTAGTCAATTGATCAAAGTTAACTTCATGCTAACCACTCCTCACGTGAGATTCAGGAGAGTCAAGAAGACACAAACCTGTAGTGTGTAAAGATTCTGGCAGCAAGTCTTGGGCCCAATGTGAAGTAGGTGTTGGTAAGAGAATATCATCCCTTGAAAGTAGTTGATTGCTAACATAATACGCTCCAGTCAGCACCTGATATGCTGAAAAATTTGTACCACTTAAATCTTGGGTAGAAGGAAGAATATTGAGTTGACCATCTTTCTTGTCTTTTTCTTCATACACAACTTGTATCCCAAACTCATCTAGTTTAAACACATTATTTACATCCACTGAAACATTCAATACATCACCATCTTGCAAGTAAAAGTCATGATTCCCCATATTCCATTGGCTAAACCAAATCAAACTTTTTCTTGCTTCTGGAATGCCTAAGCATGTTGGGTCGTATTCCCATTTTTGTTTCTGATTTCAGCACATAATAATGGTTTTGAACCAATTGAAGGGTGTAACCAATCTTTATTGAGAAGTGTATAGACTGAACAAATATTCAAGCATAGGATCTTGTGGTTAGGAAGTGAAGGCACCGTAAAAGATATGGGCGAGGAGCTCGAGCTTTTGATGTTGAACAAACCTGGAATTTCTCTTCCGGGTATAAATGTGCTGAATACACCACATTCATGGAGTCCCTATGGATGTAATGATCGAAAAGATCTTCGAATAAGAGGAGTTGTTGATATGTTTTGGTATAATTAAGATGGAAAAAAAATCCAGTCAAAGATTTGTGTTTAAATATTTATATATATATTTAGCTGAATTCTGAATGTATTTTTTGCCATTTTAATTTCATCGAACATTAACACGAGATCTCTTTGAGAGTTTTCTAACAATATATAGAATGATAACTTTTGATTCATAATAGAATTTTGAAATATGAAATAAGACAGAAAAATAGGTCAAGAGAGAGAAAGTTATTGCAAGAAAGAAGAAGGAAATATACAGTAGTCTAGCAAAAGTGTTTCAAATAACTTATTACGTTTGCTAGACATTCTAATGAGAGTTTAAAATGTCCACCATTCGCTGTGGAGTACAGTGTAAGATGTGTTACTGGCCCAAAAAGAAGTCCACAACCAGGCTAGCTATAGATTAGCTCCAAATATAGAGTGTTTATAAGACCTTACATGACCACCAAATTTTACATTATTCATTGCAAGATCTGAGGGCCACGAGTTAAAAACATAACTCTCAGACCACAACACTGTGTTGTTGTAAGCAAGTCTCCTATAGCAACAATACTGTATTGCGGTAGAAGAGTTGTATTTTTAAATCATGACCATCATATCTTGAAATCAACGGTGCAGACTGTGGTGGCATATAAACTCCTATAGCTACTATTTACTATGGATTAAGTCCCATATATACATACTATAATATATATATATATATATATAGAGAGAGAGAGAGAGAGAGAGGAGAGAACCTGGATAGTCAGCATTTTCATGTTTAGCATCATGCCATTAAAGAAATTAACCTCAATGTTTCCCATAATTTCCAAGTTGATCAAGCCCAAATGTTTGATCATTTCCATATAAACTTGTCTTATCGGTTCCAACTTGATCAAACCCTCAACATGATCTAGTTTTGCACATTCAGTGTGCTCAATTTGTTGTGGCATGAACAATGATGATAAATATGTAATCTTTTCTAGTAATGTGCAGTGTCCCACAAATAGTTTATCAACCCATGGTAGCCCTAGCAAGTGACTTGAGCCTTGTACATGAATTTAATCGAAGCGTTTGAAGCCTACTAATACCTCGAATGCAATCCGGAAGGCTACTTACTTGATTGTTGCTAAGATTAAAGTGTTTCAATGACGATAAGCTATTAATTTCCTTGGGAAAATCATCATTAGAAAGATCACATTTCACAAGACTCAAGCTTACTAGAAACCTTGGCAAAGAAGTCCATGAAAATTTTCGAGTCCTGCTTTGTTTTAATACCCAAAACCAACTCAATGCTGGCCATGATTCAATCTCCGAAGTTGTGGCAAGCAATCGATTTATAGTGATTCCATCAGCATGAAAAACTTTCAAAGATTCCATCTTGCTCAACTCTGTTGGTAGCTCTCCAAGATTAGAGCAACCAGATATAATAAGTGTTTCAAGCAAGCTTAGCATGGCAATGTTCTGTGGCAGCTTCCTAAGGTTTCTGCAGTCTTTTAGATTCAAGAAAACAAGCCGCTGTAGGTGTCCAATAGATTCATGAAGCTCAACCAAACTTGGGCAATCTTTCAAACTCAATCTCTCAATATTTGGGAGCAATGAAAAGTCAGGAGTTTTGACAAGGCTATGGGAATGACCAAGATTGAGGATTTTTAATAATCCAAGAAACTGTATCGAAAGGATGTGTCATCAGTTAACGAGTATGCATAAGGATTAAACAAACACCTTTTGGGGTGAAAAAAATCAATAGTCAGCCAACTATTTATATACCTTAAAATGATGAACATTGCACATCAAATTAATATGCAAAACTTATTATCTGGTCAGAATTTTTTTGGAAGGACCAGACAAGAGTAAGTGACAATATTTCTAAAGATTTATCAATTTTTCTAAACATTTTATTATGCTGCTTGCATGAACAGCTATCCTTAACAATTTTAGTGTATCGAAACTTAATTGCTTAAAACAAAAAATCCAAGTTTTTTTTTTAATAAAAAAATCAGGTAAACTTTGAGTAGCATACCTTGGCTCGCTTCCAAACATAGCTTAACTTGCTGTGACGCATGTCAATGGCAACCACATTTTCTAAAGGGAAATTATACGGTATTGTACTTTGAGAAAATCCATGCCAACACAACCATTTCAACTGTTTGGGAAATTCCTGATTGCCTCCAGTAAGTTGTACATGATTAAGTTGGAGCAATCTTAATTTCTTCATGCTTGCAAATGCATCAGTTTTCAAGTCTATTTGGTCAGTTGATTTTCTTGAAAAAGTGTCTACCAAGTTCCATGAGAAAAGACCAAGATGTCTTCGTTTCTGTGCTTTTCCCTGGACTGATAGGAACGCTTTCTGATCAACAAATTCGTCAAAACTGCGTTTTTTAGCATTATTGGTGTTCAAGATTGCCCGAGCAGATTTATCTTTATTGAATGTGTACATGTCAAGGATAAGGCCTTCAATTTCTCCCATTCCCTGATTAAAGAATTAAGAAACAAGGAACAAGCATAAGATAAGATTGTTAAGAGTAGATACAACTCGCATAAAGCAGATTAAGCACATTAATTCTCATGGAAAAAAGAAGAAGTTTCTTACAGTTTTTTCTCTCAGCACATGAAGGGAGTCCTCATGATGCCAAAGCCTACTTCTCTTTCCAGCCTCCTTAGGTGATTCTCGGCGAATAATTTCTCTCCCCATGTCTCGAATCAACTGATGCATTACCAACTTGTTATCTTCATCGATTTTTAACAGACATCGATCCAAGAGATTTTGAATACCAATTACAGTGCAAAAGTTGCATTCGTCGAGTATAGTAACAACATAATCTTTGCATTTCCCAATAAAGAAACAAGCAGTATCAAGGAATAAGTTTCTGTCATGGTCATCTTGTAAAGAATCATAGCTTATTTTCAGTTTTGCAAGTATTTGGCTATCTGGAATTGCTTTTAATTTCTCTACCGCACTTCTCCATATATCTAATCTTTTACCAGATAGAGAAGAACCCAAAACTTGAAGAGCTAAAGGAAGTCCTCCACACTGGCTTACTACCTTTTCTGACTGTTGCTTGTAATATTCGACAGGGTGGTTTTGCCCAAAAGCATGCCAGCTAAAGAGTTCAAGCGCCTCATCATTGTCAAGTAGATCAATCTTTTGTAGCTTGTAAACTCCATGACTATGAGCCTTTATCAGCCCCTCATTTCTAGTTGTTATAATCACTTTACTTCCCTTACAAAAAAAATCTCGCATTCCAAATATCGCATTCAGTTGCTCCTCTCTGTCCACATCATCAAGAACAAGAACTCTTTTAGAGCATAAGGCATCTCTAATCTTAATTATTCCTTCATCAACATTGAGAATATTTTCCTTTTTTCTCTTCAAAATATCTGAAATGAGCTGCTTCTGCAAACGTATTAAACCATTAGGTTGCTCAGAAGTTTCTCTAACACTAGCTAAGAAACTTCAACCTTCAAAATTTCCATGCTGTTGATTAAAAACAAATTTCGCAACAGGTAGTCTTTCCAATGCCTCCCATCCCACAAATTGCAACTACTCCAACATCAGAACATCCATCCTTTAACCACAGATTGATACTTTTGACTCGAGAATGTATTCCAACCAGATAAGGTGCAACTGTCAAGACCGTTCCATCTAGTTTAGCTTCAAGTTCCTTCACAACTTTTTGGATAAACTTTGACTCATACAGTCATACCTACAAATTACAACAAATCAAAGGATAAGTTTTCCATGACTTGAAAAGGATTTGAAATGTTTAATATATGGTATGATGCAGGGTAATTGGATGCTCTTGCGCACATATTTTAAAATAATTGTAGATGAGTAGAGCTAAATCGGGCTTTGGCTTGCTGAGCTCAAGCTTACACTTGGCTAGTCGAGCATGCGCTTGACTTGTTTAACTTTTTTATTATATAAATAGAAAAAGTAATTGATTAAATGTTAAATGAGTCGGGTCAAAATGATTCAGGCCTATAACGACGCGTGCCCTAGTTGGACACGCCATTATTCGAGCTTGGCCTGATTAATTAAAAGGGTAAAGAAACTTGTTAGAGTTGAGCTAAAGTCGGGCTTAGCCGAGGTGGTGTGATTTACAGCTCTAGTACTTGTTAGAATATTTTATTTCCTTATGTGGCCTCTACTAATTATGTAATTATTGGGCTTACATATTTTATTAAGGGTTATTTACACTTTCTAGTACATTTTTAGAAAAAATTACAACAAAAGTGCATTCAGAAAATATTTATAAAATTAATACATTTTCAATATTTTATTTACAAAATTAGTGTATTTGGTATTCCTTTAATTTAGTTGGGTGTTTTAATGGGTTGTTGATGTGGCAAATCAGTTTTGTAATTATGTAATTGTTCCCGGTTGTTTCTCTTCGCTGTGACAATTTGAATTGCATGCCAAACCCGAGTAGTCGTGCATTCTGTATTAATAACCAAACATTCATACAAAGGTAACCATTTTAGTTTATGTGAGTAACCAAATATTCATAAAAAAAATTTAGAACAGTTAACAAGCGTTACATGTATTTGTTTTCTTTATCTTGTTAAACCATAATGAAATCAGAGAGTTGTCGTGTGATTTTCCTCTTACTTAATGTAAGAAGAAAAAAAATATAAAATATTATTCAATATTGTGTAACACAATCTCGGTTACCTTACATCAACAAAAAGGTGCAATTGGTAGCCAAACCTTCATACAAAGGTAACCATTTTAGTTTTTGTGGGTAACCAAATAGTCATAAAAAAAATTCAGAACAGTTACCAAGTGTTACATGTATTTGTTTTCGGCAAAAAGCACCTTTTGGCCACTGTGGTTATAGTGATTTAACGAATTAGCCACTGTGCTTTTAAAATATTCAATTAGCCTACTGAACTTTTTAAAAATGTGCAATTAACCCATTCCGTCCATTTTGAGTAACAGACGTTAAAAAATCTGCTGACTTGTTAAAGGGGTTGCTTACGTGGCGTTTTGAAAAAAAATTAAAAATGACGTGTATTTGCTGACTGTTTTTTTCTTTTTAAAATTAATTTCAAATAATAAAATAATATTAAAACTTTTTAATAACTAAACATAAAAAAAACAATCTCTTTTTCTATATTCTAAATAATTTAAACAAATAATATCTCTTTTCCTTTCTTTTAATTATTTTAATTCTAAATAATTCAAATAATCAAATAATTTATTCTTTTCCCACTGTTCATCTTCTTCACCACTATTCATCACCACCACCGCCTACTGTTCATCACCACCGCCGCCGACTACTGTTCATCTTCACCAATATGGGACAACTTATGTCAACACTTCTCTTTGAATTAGTTTAGTCCTGCACGTATTTGGTCCATACAGGGAACTGATACTCTGGTATCAGGAAGACTTCCTCAAAGATCTCTGCCACATTTCTCTGCCACAAAGATTTGTGGCCATGGTAGCCACCACAAGTTTCATTACCCCAATTGGCATAGCTAGACGATCTTCACTCTCTCGATCCCTTGAAAAAAGACCAATTAGCCTATCTCTTTGATCTGACCAGGTCAATCAGCCTATCCCCCAACGTACCGGAGCTTGTCTACCCGCGGAAGATTAGCAGTCTATACACCAACTATAGACTATGATCCACAACTATTCAAAACAACAAAAGCATCAATTTTCGCTGCTCATGATCTGTTGTACCACCACCGCCTACTGTTTATCACTGCCGCCGCCGACTCCTCCCGGCTTCCTCCCATGGTGGAAGATGCTCCGGTGGAGATAGTACAGATCTGATTTTTGTTTTTGACCAAATAGATCTGATTTTGTTTTTCACAATCCAGATCTGCTTTTTTTCACCAAATTTCTTGGCAGCTGGATGGCGGTGGTGATGAATAGTGGTGAAGAAGATGAATAGTAGGAAAAGAATAAATTATTTGATTATTTGAATTATTTAGAATTAAAATAATTAAAAGAAAGGAAAAGAGATAAAAGAAAAGAAAAAATTATTTGAATTGTATCAAATTTTCTATTTTATGTTAATTATGTACTTACCTTTTTTATATCATTAAAATATATATTAGTATTAATTTTTAAAATAAAAATAATTATTAAAAGAAAGAAAAAGAGATTGTTTTTTTTATGTTTAGTTATTAAAAAATTTTAATATTATTTTATTATTTGGAATTAATTTTAAAAATAAAAAACCAGTCAGCAAATACACGTCATTTTTATTTTTTTTCAAAACGCCACGTAAGCAACCCCTTTAACATGTCAGCAGATTTTTTAACGTCTATTACTCAAAAATGGACGGAATGGGTTGATTGCACATTTTTAAAAAGTTCAGTGGGCTAATTGAATATTTTAAAAGTATAGTGGCTAATTCGTTAAATCACTATAATCACAGTGGCCAAAAGGTGCTTTTTGCCATTTGTTTTCTGTATCTTGTTAAACCATGATGGAATCAAAGAGTAGTCGTGTGGTTTTCCTCTTACTTAATATAAGAAGAAAAAAAATGCAAAATATTATTCAATATTGTGTAACACAATCTCGATTACCTTACATCAATAAAAAGGTGCAGCTGGTAGCCAAACCTTCATACAAAGATAACCATTTAAATTTTTGTGGGTAACCAAATAGTCATAAAAAAAATTCAGTCTCGGTCGAACGAAGAGTCATCGAGAGGATAGTGAAGCTAGAAGGCTATTGTCTTCCTGCACAAATAATTGATGGTTTGCCGTCGTTTCTTCCTCCGATTGGAGCTCTATTTGCTAGACGGAGGCTCTCTTTGCTAGTGGGACGAATCTTCTCCTTCTTCTCATTTGCTTTGGACAACGGTTTCGAGTTCTCATTGGCGGCAGAAGATTAGGATGAAGAGGAGGAGAGATGGGGCGGCAGAGGAGGAGGATGAAGGGGCGACAGAGGAGGCGGTGAGAGAATGAGCAGATGAGAGGTGTAGGGTTTAATATGCTTGGTTATTGTGTTGTATTCTTTTTGCAATTATTTTGTGGATACACTAATCTTGTAATTACTTTCTAATAGTTGCATAGTAGTGTAAAGAACTCTATTATTAATTTAATAACTTTATTTATGAGTTTGGTAATTAATTACGTGGCCAATAAATAATATTCCTAATAGTATTTGATATAATGGTCCATAGGTTTCATAATCTTGATGACGATTATGGCCCTTAGCTATTCTATAAATAAAACAGTTAGGGTTTGGTCTCAGTTGCCGTCTCAAGAATTTTATACACACAACTATATATTCATCTTAAGATTGAGAGAGACAATTGAAGACTTTCACCCTTAAGCGTAGCGGAAGTGTGATATATACAAGATGACTTCTCTCAATTCATATAAGTACTTAATATTATAATTAATTGATTTTATTTTATTCTATGTAATAATAAGTTCTAATATAGTTTATTTAACGTTTAGTTTCAGAGCATAGCTACACTATTGTATAGAATAAAATAATTATATAATACCTCTTTATTGGTATTATATAGAAATATTCAGTATGCAGTATGTTTAGGAATTTCCAAAAAGGAATATAAATTTGTTTCCGTTCGTTTATTGCGATTATAATTCCGCGTGTTATATGTATGCATTCATTATATATGTTGAATGACAGATCGAATAATGAATTGATGAATTCATGATTAAAACTTTTGTTATAAGCATTCTAATACTTCATACATTCATTCATTCCGCCTGTATAATAGTAACATTATTAAGCATTATGCATTAAATGTAAAATTCTTCCTTATCAAATATCTATGACATCATATTTGCTTAATTAAACATTTTGCCTAGCTATATAATAGTATTATGTCCTCATGTTTTCAAGTTAAAATTAATTTAAATATTTAATAACTAATTCATGTTTATAATTATATATCTTAATTTAAGATTCTAAAACATGATTTGAGATAAATTATTAGGGTTTTTAAATCGTTACATGTAAATTATAAATAATTTTAATTTTCAAACATAATTAATATATTTTTTTTAAAGAAAAATGAGTTCGATCATAATAATTTACATGTATAAGTGACTCTTTAATTGTTAAAATTAATAACCATCCCAACGGAAAGTTATTAATTGAAATAATTAAAGATTAAGAAAAGTCACATAATGTTACATTTAATAAATGAATATTTTAATTTTACTCAATGGAAAAATTAGAATTAAAATTTATTAAATAAAATTTTATTGCATAAGTAACATGTTTATTTCGTTTCTGCCCAACGGTGTTGCATTGATAAATGTGTTGGGCATTATTTTATGGAGACGTTATTAGCATATTATTAATTAGACCAACGAAAGATTGATAATTATGCACCAACATTGTGACCCCCTCAAAATAGGTATACATCACCCATCTTGGGTCGCCAGATACGTGGTACATAATAAAATTACAACTTAATTATACAACTGTCGAGTAAAATACGACAAAACATAGCTGAGAGTTTTAACACGGATATTGCCTTCTAGACAATATCCACACTCAAATTCAATCTCATTATAATTATTATCATACTATTTCACAGAATAGTGAGTACTACTAAAATAACAATCTGGACCGTCAATCCATTTCCTGACTAGTCCTAACTATATTCTCATTTCTTGAAGAGAACAATGAAAGAAAACGGTATAACAACTGATAGAATATAATAGACAACAAGTTTTAGATCAACAGCTGCAGCGGAATAAGCAATCTATTAGATGAGTCAAGTAGAGCATGATATCTACTATCTTCTATGATTTAAAAGTTTAATCATAAATTTTATTGCTGAGACTCAGCTTAATAAATAATTCACATCACTGAGTTATCCATGCACTACGGTCCAATGATATTCATTAGTATCACAACCATGAATTATCCATGCACTACGGGCCAAGGATATTCGTATTTTCATCAACGGTCATGATAATTCCATACAACAATTCATCTTTGAACCCTTGGCCGAAGAGAACCCATGGTCATGAGCATACCAATAACTGTCCATCAATGCAATACGGGCCAATGAGAACTTTTACCACATCATTTGTAACATTACGGTTATGATTATACCGAATAATCCTTGGTCATAATCATACCAAGTCCATCTATGCACTACGGGCCACAGATGACTTTCATCATAATATAAGCATGAGGATGATAACAATGATATAAGAATTCAATTAAATGAAAGTAAAGGATAAACTTTTAAAGATTTATAATTCAATTTATCCAGAATTCAATACTGTCAAAATTGTCAACATGATACTCTTTTTTGTAGTAAAATTCAAGAATAATATTGTATCAAAAATGATTTGGACCGAAAAGAAATTAATTTTTGTCATGAATAATACCTCAGGTGAATAGTACCCGAGTGAATAGTATCCTGTGAATAGTATTTCGGGAATAGTATCCCGTGAATAGTAACTCAACATAAATAGGTTAAAACTTATCAAAAACGCTCAGAATATTATTTCCATGAAAAGATACTGGATGAAGCGCAAATATCAAGGATATTTTATTAATTTCATGGAGTATAGAAGTCAAAACTTAACAAAATAAGTTTAGAATTCGAAATATGAAATGAAAAAATATTACTCACATACTACAGAGTATGGAATAAAATATTATTTCTTACGAATATTGAACGAAATAAAATTTCTTACGAATACGAAAAATAATATCGTAAGCGAATATAAAATAAATAATACCCATTACCTCAAAAAAAAGAGTATTTCAACTGGTATAGCAGATATATTCTTGAAGAAAATTTGCACTGTTTTCTACATTCAAAGCTTTATTTAACTCTAAAGAAATACGCTCAAGATTATAGAAGAAGAATTCTCTGATTCTGGTGTGATTTTTCATTTCTAACTAAGCATCCTATTTATAGGAGAATGGAAGGATACTATTTGAATTTAGAAAATCACAGACTGCACAGTAGAATTCATATGAATTCTTCATGGACGATTCCTTCGGCCGAATTTTCTGAAAAATTTGAATTACTATGTAATAAAATATTCTCATAAAACGAAAAATTTAAAATAAAACATAATATATTCTATTTATAATTTAATAAAATAAAACTTATAATATATATATATATATATACATACAATCCCACTTTACCAACACCACACGACACTACTTATATTCACACACTTTTTCACCCACATGTTATATATATATATATATATATATATAGTTATAGTAACTATATATAATGCTATCTCATATGGTTCTAATTTAATAGTGTGGTTCAGGTCGTCCATATATTTACGTAACATCGATACGTGAAAAACGTTATGAACACTCGACATACTTGGCGGTAAAGCGAGTCTATATGCCACACTTCCTACTCGATCGAGGATTTCAAATAGATCAATAAAATTGAGGGTTGAGATTTCCTCTCTTCGTCGATTCTTGCTTCTAAAATAACGCCCTCTTGAATCTTTTTCTTCACATCCATCAGCTCTAAGTCTGTAGCTTGAGCGACTTTAACTTTATCGATTAAAGTCAGTTCTAATCGTATATTTGTTATCTTCACGTGGGTCTTTAGAGTCTTTAACTTTATCTCCATCTTTTGTAAGTCGTACGAAATGAGTCTTTATGTTAACAATGTCACACTCGTAACCGCATACGATCTTCTACTCAACTCGTCAGCTACCACGTTCGCTCTTGCACTATGATATTGAATGGTATGGTTGTAATCCTCAACAGCTCGAGCCAACGTCTTTGGCGCATGTTACATTCATTTTGGGTGAAAAAAAAATATTTAAGGGTTTTGTATCGGGTTCAAGGTCGATACAAAATTTGATTTCACGCTCTGAGGGTAGGTCAGGAAGTTCTTCGGGAAATACGTCAGGAAATTTATTAATAATAGAAATATCATTCAAATCTGACGTATTTTTGTTTAAATCCGTGACATGAGCTAAGAAAGCTTGACATTCATTTTTCAATAAACGAATAGCTTTATGGCTTGAGATGACAGTGATTAACTTTAGTGGTTTGGTTGTTTGAATTCGCATAATAGGATGGTTAGGAATATGATAGCTAACAACTTTACGAAAATAATTAATTTTAGCATGATGAGTAGTTAACCAACCAATTCCAAAAATCACATCGAATGCAAGTATTTTCAAAGAGATAAGATCGACAGGTAATGTGAAAGTGTCAATTTGAATAAAAAAAATTTATAAATAGTGGAGGTAACGAAGGTTTCTCCTAACGGAGTTTCAACCAATAAGTCAAAGTCTAATTTCTCCGGAGTCAAATTTAAACGTTGAGCGCAAGTAGGAGAAATAAAAGAGTGGGTAGAACCGGTATCTAATAACGTATAGACTTCAAAAGAATTTATAATTAACTAATCCGTGCTAACCTCGTTCGGGTTACTCGCTTTTTGAGAAGTCACGAAAAATGCTCTTCCTGAAACTGCCGACTTTGTATTGTCCGTATTCGCCTTTGGTGCCACCGTCCCAGCTGAACTTGATTTTACTATAGAACAAAATTGAGCTATGTGACCATCTTTTCCACAACTAAAACATACCTTGGAAGGCTTTGGACAGTTTGAACTTATATGTCCCTCCTCTCCGCATCTGTAGCATCTAACTGGCGGTCGTTCTCCTCCCATAGAATTTGTTGCTATTGTTGGTTCTGGTGCCAACGTCTTCCTATCATCGTTAAATCTTCTCTTCATGAAATTTCCACTTGAATCATTTCTTCTATTATCTTGGCCATGATTACCACCGAAGTGGTTACCATTTCTGGCATATTGATTCCTTCCACGTTTGTTGTCACCGCTTCGATGATTATTACCATTGGTATTATCGTCTTGCCGACCGCTTTCTCTTGGTTGGGTTGGCTCATTATCGTGCTCCAATAATTGAGTCATATTTATAACATTTGAATACAAACACAGTTTGTGAGAAATGAGGTATTAACGTATTTTGGGTCTCAAACCTCGTAGAAACATTCGCGTCATTCTCTCCTCATTATCAACCAAATGGGATGCGAATCGGGACAACTCGACAAACTTAGCCTCGTACTGCAACACGGTCATATTGTTTTGCTCCAACTTGATAAACTCCACCTTCTTAATGTGACGAATACTTTCGGGAAAGCACTTGTCATTGAACAGTTCTTGGAACTTTTCCCAAGACATTTTGAGTGCAGCAGGCTGAGTACGTTTTACTGATTTTCACCAGTAATTTGCCTCTCCTCTCAACATGAAAGTGGCAAAAGGAACCTTTTGCTCCCCGGAGCATCCCAATACATCAAATATCTTGGTGATCTGCTTTATCCACGTCTCTGCCTTAAGTGGTTCTGGCTCTCCTAAAAACTTCGGTGGTCCCAGCTGTGACAACCCCGAAATAGGTCCATTCCATCCAACCCATTCTGAGTCGTCAATTAAATGGTACAGAAATAACTACAACTTTATCAATACATTACAACATATAAACTGTGAGTTTAAATACAGATATTGCCATCTAGACAATATCCACATACAAATAAATCCCCATCATAATTATTGATACATTATTTTACAAAAATGGTGAGGACTACTAAACAACTCTCTCTAGAACCATCATTACATCCCCCGACTCGTACTCGCTACATTCTCGTCTCCTGAGAAGAAAAATAGAACAACAAGAAAAAGGGTGAGCTCAACTAGCCCAGTAAAAAATATTATGACTAAGATAATGTAAAAAAAATTATCCTTAGTCTTCAACAGGGAAAAATCTGATAGAATACAATAGACAACAAGTTTTAGATCAACAACTGCAGCGGAAACAACAATTCATTAGAAGAGTTAAGTAGAGAATAAAATCTACTAACATCTATGAATTTAAAAGTCCATCATCAATATTTTATCCCTGTAACGTCAATCAATATATATCTCAAATCAAATCAAATATTCATCTTTGCACTACAGGCCAAAGATATTCATCAGTTGGTCATGTTCATCTAAACACCTGTTCATCTTTGCACTACGGGCCAAAGATATTCATCAATTGTTCATGTTCATCTCAACACCTGTACATCTTTGCACTACGGGCCAAAGATATTCATAACAAAATCAACCATCTTTGCACTACAGGCCAAAGATATTCAGTAACACCATCATTTAGGACTGAAGATGATGAAAAATATTTTAAAGGAAACGAATCCAGTGAAACAAAATAACAAGTATTAATGATTCGTACTTTAAACAATCCGAGTTCAAAAATACTTCATAAATAATCATACTGAAGTAAAATTCAAGAGTGATCAAAACATGGATACAATCAAAGCTAGTATCCACAATAGATATTTTGGACAAAAAGAAGAAATTTTATTTTTCGGTGAATAGTACCGTATTCGTGAATAGTGCCGTATACGTGAATAGTGCCGTATACGTGAATAGTAACTCCGACACCAAAAGATAGAAATTTCACAAAAAAACATCATCACGCTTCGTGAATAGTACTCGGAAATAGTAACTCATGAATAGTAACTCGTGAATAGTAACTCGTGAATAGTAACTCATGAATAGTAACTCATGAATAGTAACCCCGACATGAAAAGTTCCAAATTTGATAAAAAATTTCAACCAACATTTCAGCATAATGATATTGAAGAAATAATATCATTTGAGAAGAAAATAACATCCCTTACCTCGAAAGACAGTACTTCTGGTTGAAACACCGGATATAGACTATGACTTGAACTTGCACCGTATAGCAACACTCAAAGTATACCCAAAATACTCACAAGAATACGCTCGATAATATAGAGAGAGAAAACTTCAGTTTCTGGTGTGATTTTCAATTCTAACCTAAGCACCTATTTATAGGAAATTGCTTAGAACACCAAAGCAGAAAATTTAATATAATAATAATATATATATTAAGTTTTCTACGCCAACTTAGAATCTGATTTCAGCAATTAAAACACATGCAAGACCCACACTTTAATGACAAAAAACGTTTTTCTTATTATAAATATTTAAAACTTCCAAAAATCAATTATTTGGAACTCCGAAACTTCAATAATTCATAATAAATAGCCCATTTGTCAGAAAATTCGAATCTTGCGAGTTTTTATAGGAAATTCAATTCTCTACAACTTTGCAGAAGAAAGTTTTTCCAAATTCCAAACAGAAGTTGACCAAAATCCACAAACGGGCGATTTTACAGGCTATAATCAAATTTCAGTCAATAATTGTGTCCACCAACACACAAAATATGTGTTAAACATTTAATGCCACAAAAATACTCTTCCTCCTCATATACTCATATATCCCACATTCATTATAAAAATATCATCGTTAATATATTATTAAAATAATATATTTAAATGAATTATTTTATCAGAAAAAGATAAAATATTAATTTTCAACAATTGTCACATTAAAAATTTTCTCCATCTATATCCACATAAAATCAATATTTTCCTCATCATATAAATCAATAATTAATTATTCACAAATAATATTACAGAATCACAGTACTGGCAACCAGGCTGTTCCCAGAAAAGAGGGGACTTTCCAATAAGAATTTCTCCTTACTGGCGCGCAATTAGGTGACCAAACCTCTCCTTAGACAGAACTTTCTAGACATTGCCAATAATGTTATCAAATAATATTATTCAGATAATATGAATTATTGCTTCGATAATGGAAAATACTGTGTAATGACAATTTATTGAAACAACAGTAATATAAAATATCAATGCAGCAATTATTGAATCAATAAAATAAAATACTGAACAGTAATTACTGTAACAATTATTGAGTAGTGCCATCTTACGTAAGAATCAATATTTGGTGCAATACCGTGTGCTACTGTGCAACAACGTGTATTACTGTGTTTTAACCACCGGGTATTTCAACAGTATTAACGGTAACAACTACGCCGTTATTTATAAACAACTTATACTTGTCGTTTTCTTCATCCAATCGCTTTCCGTTATGAGGCCCACAAAAGACTGCACCGTCGTACGAATATTCCCCGACAGTAAGAATATTTCACGACCAAACGAATATTCCCCAACAACAATGAATATTTTATAACCACCTGCTTATTTAAAATATTTGCGCATTTTACCCATAACTAACCACATTAATCAAATTCACCCTTACTATTTCAAAAAAAAATAAATAAATAAAGGAAATTCCTTTTTATTTAAAAAATTTTGGGGTCTTACAACGACCACAAATTATCCATGCACTACGGGCCAAGGACATTCGTGTATTCATCAATGGTCATGATCATTCCAATAACTGTCCATCAATGCACTACGGGCCATGTAAATAACAACACTGATCAAATAATGAACGATGGAATGTTCAGAGGCTTTATGTAATTCATGCAACATCAGGCGAGAGCGGTTCCTATTCAAAATATAGGTGGAAACACTAGCAACTCTCGGATGGTCACTGCTAAGCAGTTCAAGGAGCTGTTGTAAGACCCCAAAAATTTTTAAATAAAAAGGAATTTCCTTTATTTTTATTTTTTTTTGAAATAGTAAGGGTGAATTTGATTAATGTGGTTAGTTATGGGTAAAATGCGCAAATATTTTAAATAAGCAGGTGGTTATAAAATATTCATTGTTGTTGGGGAATATTCGTTTGGTCGTGAAATATTCTTACTGTCGGGGAATATTCGTACGACGGTGCAGTCTTTTGTGGGCCTCATAACGGAAAGCGATTGGATGAAGAAAACGACAAGTATAAGTTGTTTATAAATAACGGCGTAGTTGTTACCGTTAATACTGTTGAAATACCCGGTGGTTAAAACACAGTAATACACGTTGTTGCACAGTAGCACACGGTATTGCACCAATTATTGATTCTTACGTAAGATGGCACTACTCAATAATTGTTACAGTAATTACTGTTCAGTATTTTATTTTATTGATTCAATAATTGTTGCATTGATATTTTATATTACTGTTGTTTCAATAAATTGTCATTACACAGTATTTTCCATTATCGAAGCAATAATTCATATTATCTGAATAATATTATTTGATAACATTATTGGCAATGTCTAGAAAGTTCTGTCTAAGGAGAGGTTTGGTCACCTAATTGCGCGTCAGTAATGAGAAATTCTTATTGGAAAGCCCCCTCTTTCCTGGGAACAGCCTGGTTGCCAGTACTGTGATTCTGTAATATTATTTGTGAATAATTAATTATTGATTTATATGATGAGGAAAATATTGATTTTATGTGGATATAGATGGAGAAAATTTTTAATGTGACAATTGTTGAAAATTAATATTTTATCTTTTTCTGATAAAATAATTCATTTAAATATATTATTTTAATAATATATTAACGATGATATTTTTATAATGAATGTGGGATATATGAGTATATGAGGAGGAAGAGTATTTTTGTGGCATTAAATGTTTAACACATATTTTGTGTGTTGGTGGACACAATTATTGACTGAAATTTGATTATAGCATGTAAAATCGCCCGTTTGTGGATTTTGGTCAACTTCTGTTTGGAATTTGGAAAAACTTTCTTCTGCAAAGTTGTAGAGAATTGAATTTCCTATAAAAACTCGTAAGATTCGAATTTTCTGACAAAAGGGCTATTTATTATGAATTATTGAAGTTTCGGAGTTCCAAATAATTGATTTTTGGAAGTTTTAAATATTTATAATAAGAAAAACGTTTTTTGTCATTAAAGTGTGGGTCTTACATGTGTTTTAATTGCTGAAATCAGATTCTAAGTTGGCGTAGAAAACTTAATATATATATTATTATTATATTAAATTTTCTGCTTTGGTGTTCTAAGCAATTTCCTATAAATAGGTGCTTAGGTTAGAATTGAAAATCACACCAGAAACTGAAGTTTTCTCTCTCTATATTATCGAGCGTATTCTTGTGAGTATTTTGAGTATACTTTGAGTGTTGCTATACGGTGCAAGTTCAAGTCATAGTCTATATCCGGTGTTTCAACCAGAAGTACTGTCTTTCGAGGTAAGGGATGTTATTTTCTTCTCAAATGATATTATTTCTTCAATATCATTATGCTGAAATGTTGGTTGAAACTTTTTATCAAATTTGGAACTTTGCATGTCGGGGTTACTATTCATGAGTTACTATTCATGAGTTACTATTCACGAGTTACTATTCATGAGTTACTATTTCCGAGTACTATTCACGAAGCGTGATGATGTTTTTTTGTGAAATTTTTATCTTTTGGTGTCGGAGTTACTATTCACGTATACGACACTATTCACGTATACGGCACTATTCACGAATACGGTACTATTCACCGAAAAATGAAATTTCTTCTTTTTGTCCAAAATATCTATTGTGGATACTAGCTTTGATTGTATCCATGTTTTGATCACTCTTGAATTTTACTTCAGTATGATTATTTATGAAGTATTTTTGAACTCGGATTGTTTAAAGTACGAATCATTAATACTTGTTATTTTGTTTCACTGGATTCGTTTCCTTTAAAATATTTTTCATCATCTTCAGTCCTAAATGATGGTGTTACTGAATATCTTTGGCCTGTAGTGCAAAGATGGTTGATTTTGTTATGAATATCTTTGGCCCGTAGTGCAAAGATGTACAGGTGTTGAGATGAACATGAACAATTGATGAATATCTTTGGCCCGTAGTGCAAAGATGAACAGGTGTTTAGATGAACATGACCAACTGATGAATATCTTTGGCCTGTAGTGCAAAGATGAATATTTGATTTGATTTGAGATATATATTGATTGACGTTACAGGGATAAAATATTGATGATGGACTTTTAAATTCATAGATGTTAGTAGATTTTATTCTCTACTTAACTCTTCTAATGAATTGTTGTTTCCGCTGCAGTTGTTGATCTAAAACTTGTTGTCTATTGTATTCTATCAGATTTTTCCCTGTTGAAGACTAAGGATAATTTTTTTTACATTATCTTAGTCATAATATTCTTTACTGGGCTAGTTGAGCTCACCCTTTTTCTTGTTGTTCTATTTTTCTTCTCAGGAGACGAGAATGTAGCGAGTACGAGTCGGGGGATGTAATGATGGTTCTAGAGAGAGTTGTTTAGTAGTCCTCACCATTTTTGTAAAATAATGTATCAATAATTATGATGGGAATTTATTTGTATGTGAATATTGTCTAGATGGCAATATCTGTATTTAAACTCACAGTTTATATGTTGTAATGTATTGATAAAGTTGTAGTTATTTCTGTACCATTTAATTGACGACTCAGAATGGGTTGGATGGAATGGACCTATTTCGGGGTTGTCACAGTCGTGATACTAAATAATATCCTTGGTCGTAGTGCAGGGGTGATTCGATGATGTGGATTATTTATTAAGCCGAGTTTCAGCGATAAAGTGATGAAAAACCTTTTAAATCATAAAAGATAGTAGATTTTTTTTTCTCTACTTGACTCTTTTAATGGATTGTTTGTTCTGATGCAGTTAAACTTGATGTTTGTTATATTGCATTAGTTTAACATTGTTTAAGGCTAATGATAATTTATTCTGCATTATCTTAGTCATAATATTTTTTACTGGGTTAGTTGAGCTCACCCTTTCATTCACTGTTCTCTTCAGGAAATGAGAATATAGCTGGGACGAGTCGGGGAACGGAGTGATGGACCAAATGATAGTATTAATAGTCCTCACTATTCTGTTAAATAGTGTGACAATAAATGTAATAAGAACTTATTCTGAGAGTGGATATTGTCTAGAAGACAATATTTGTATTAAAACTCACAGTTTGTATTATGTCGTATTTTACACGATAGTTGTATAATTAAGTTGTATTTGATTTATGTACCATGTATTTGACAACTCATAATAGGTGATGTATACCTAATTTTAGGGGCGTCACAAAACTCCTTTTCTCGAGAGAACTTTCTAAATATTGTCAATAATGCAAATAATAATATGAATAACTGTGTCGTCTCAATTATTGATTTAATAATATAAAATATATGCAGATGGTACTGTAACAATAATTAAATCAATAATATAATATACTATGCATCAATTACTGTTGCAATAATTGAATAAAATTGAGTGACTTCTCACGTAAGTATCAATAATCAAAGATATTTGTACAATACTGTGTGCTACTGTGCAACCACACGTATTACTGTACTTTTATCATTGGGTATTTTAACAGTTAACGATAAAAGTCTTGTCATTATTTTTATAAAAAAGTTATTTATGTCGCTTTCTATATCCGATAATAATTTCGTTGTGGGGTCCATCAATGATTGTGCCATTGTACAGATATTCCCTGATAAAACGAATATTTTTCGACCAAACGAATATTTTATGACAACTTGCTTACTTTGTAAAATTTATAAATATTTTCCACAACTATAACATTATATCAAATCCACACCTTATTATTCAAAATAATATTTAGAGAAAATTAAATATTCATAAAAGTTGGGGTCTTACAATATGGATTAATATAATCTGTAAGATAGTCTGTTCACCTGCTGAAGATGATTTAAATAAACAAATATATTAAAAAGTTAGCCCATAACTAGGGGTGGGCAACCGGTAAAAACATGTCAGAACCGATATCGAAATCGGCCAAATTTTGATACCGATACCTCCATACCAGTACCGGTTGGATCGGTATACCGAACCGGTAACCGGTCCGGTACCGATTTTTACCGAAAAATTAATATAATTATTATTTTTATTAATATTATAATCATTATTTTATTATTATTATTAATTATTTATTAATAATAAAAAAATAGAAAATCGGCATATACCAGTCTGGTTTGGTAATACCGAACCATAAAAAGGCCGTACCAAAATCGGTATATATCGATTTTTTTTATTGAAATCGAACTGATTCTTTTTGTATCGAACGGACCGATTTGATCCAATCTAAAAAATTAAAAAAAAATCAAAAAATCGAACATTTTGCCCAATCGTATCCATAACATCATACTCTAAAATTAAAAATGTAATAAATAAAATTATTACTCCGCATCAATAAGAAAATGTACATTCAAGAAAAACTTAAAAGTCCAACATACGTAACGTTACTTGCATCATATATCTGTCTATAATAAATAAATTGTAAAAAATGCTTTTCCATTTTTCCTCAGTTTCACACTCTCTCTCTTCCACCGCCTTATACCTCCGCCCCCTTCTCATTCCGCCTTCTCCTTCCCTTGTACTCTCCTCCACCTCCAAATCCCTTAGTAAAAGCTTCCATTTTAACCCATCTAATCCCTTCCAATTACACCGGCGACCATTTTCTGTTGCATGCGGAGCCGTTCCGCCCAACTATTCCACCATGGAGAACGCCGATTTGGCCGTCGATTCTGTCGCCGATGAATTGAAGAGGCAGAGCTTGAGCGGAACTAATAAAGTCAAATTGAAGCTCGAAGATCTGAATTGGGACCATTCTTTTGTTCGTGAGCTGCCCGGTGATCCACGCACCGATATAATCCCCCGAGAGGTATATATAATATATACTCCATTTATATATATATTATATATATATAATCTTCTGTATTTCTTATGTATATTTTATGTGATAATATGCACTTTTATGAGGTGGGTATTGTATAGTTTAATTATATAATACTTCTTCTGCATACTTTTATATGATTTATAAGCACTTTTATGAGGTGGGTTTAATATAGTTTAAAAGATTTGTTTAAATTGGTTTGTTTTAGGATGATATTATTTGGTAGTTAGGTTTTCTCATTGTTTTAAAGATGCCTACTTTACCCTGTTTGTGGTGAAGTTGGTTTACTGAAAAATTTCCTGAGGAATTAGAAATGATCCTATTAAGATTGTATAGGAAAGGTTTAACTTTGATATGATTAAAGTTCAAGATCCATTTTTTAAATATTACTTCCACCTTCCCAAGTTTATACCTTTCTGACCATTTGATTTCCCAATACCTAACCTTAGTTACCATTTTAAATTGAGTAAAAAGAACTTCGGGTTGGGGTCTTATAAAGGGTAATTTGGAAATTTAAATAGCCTTTTATATCACCGGTCTTCAAACTACCTTCAAGATCCATTTGTAGGGGAGGTGCATGAAAATAAGTATTAAAAGCAGATTCTGGCTTTCTGATCCCTAAAACGGAAGATGGGACTGGTAATATGTGATGGAGCAAGTAGTGGTTGGAAACCATGTTTTATTCCCCCTGTTTTTGATGAATGTTTTAAATAAAGTTACTACCTCCATTCCATAATAATAGTCATTTTATCTTCATGCACATGAATTAAGAAAGTTATTTAATACTATCATTTAATAATTAAAATTTATATGAAATTTCATCACTATTCCTTTATGGAAAGTTGAAAACTATTAGAGAAGTTAGGGGTGATATAGGAAAGTAAATTTATTCTTCTAGAAAGTTGTAAACAACAAATAAATTGTAACAAATTTTTTCTTCTAAAAAGTCAATTATTATGGAATGGAGGAAGTACATTTTTAAATGTCCTATACTAAGTTAGTACTAAGTTAAAGTAGTATAATGAGCAAGCCACCATGTGCACATGTTGATTAAGAAGATTTCTTAACTTGAATGGTAAATTTGGAAATTTCATAGCTTAAATATCATAAGATTATTGATGTGTAAAAGGGTAAAAGAGGGCTCCTAATTGGGATGACATATTGTTTCACAATTGTCATTTATGTTTAAATATTTTCTTCTAGACCAAGCTCCTGAATTACTTCAGTTTTTCAAGAGTGTATATTTTATAACGAGTTGCACCAGATTATGGATTTGGCTATATCTAGCTAATAGAGCACACAATTTAATTTACAACGGAATTGATAAAGCAACAATGATTAGGGTGACGGCCTTGGTCCAGGAGGTATAGAAAAGACGAGTTTAAGAAGTGTATCAAAAGGGTAGAAAATTCCCCCCACCCCCCACCCCCACCCCACCCCCCCACCCCCACCCCCATGTAAATTTTGTGCGAAACAAGTCAAGATTTTGCTTTGATAATAAGTATTATGGTTCATTTGATACAAATGCTACAGTGTGTGAAATAATATCATCTGGCCTTCTCTTAGCTTTTTGTTCTAATTTTTTTGGAAATTAGCCTTTTGTTTTAATCTTAGCAAGCCTAGCATGGTATATGTCAAACTCGCAAGATCAAGGAAGTGTATGTTCCAAAATTTAATTATTGTCCAAGTGTATTTCATCACAAACTACCTTGACTAACCCTTGATTTGTCTTCCCATGATTTATTGTATAGGTACTACATGCTTGTTATACAAAGGTATCCCCATCAGTTGAGGTGGAGAACCCTCAGCTTGTTGCATGGTCAGAATCAGTTGCTGGGTTCCTTGATCTGGATCCTAAAGAGTGAGTTCCTTTTTATCATTTTCTTAATTTTCTAGTGCCTCTTGGCATGAAAAGAAGCTCTGGAAATTAAATGGCACACACTAAGGTAGACAGTCTCTCTTTCTTTCTATATATATATATATATATATATGTCTAGTATATTTGCTAATTTGCTCCAAGTTATCTTCTTTCCAATTTTATGGGTTATGATCTGTTTTGTTCTACTATATGAATCTTTTGTTTGAAGTTCTCCTCCTAGAGCATAATTTATGTCCTGTGTCTAATTTCATTTTTTACTCATTCACATATATCTCTCGTTCCATCTCTTTGTCATACGTTGTCTTATATCTGCAGGACTAACTGTTTTGGTATTTTAGATTTGAAAGACCTGATTTTCCACTTATATTCTCTGGGGCATCTCCTTTGGCGGGAGGGTAAGTTTCAATATGTGGCTTATCTGTCTCACAAAACCTTTCTAAAGAAGCTTTATTCAGCCTTCATGATTGTCATGTTTGCTTTTACAGATTGCCTTATGCACAATGCTACGGAGGGCATCAGTTTGGAATGTGGGCTGGCCAGTTGGGTGATGGTCGTGCAATAACGCTCGGGGAGCTTCTGAATTCAAAGTCAGAAAGGTGGGAACTGCAGCTTAAGGGTGCTGGGAAGACTCCATACAGCCGGTTTGCTGATGGTCTTGCAGTTCTGCGTAGTAGTATCAGAGAATTCCTTTGCAGTGAAGCAATGCATAGTCTAGGAATCCCAACAACACGTGCACTTTGTCTCGTGACAACTGGAAAATATGTCACTCGCGACATGTTCTACGAGTATGTCTTACTGTAATTATTAAATGTTCAGTTATGGGCTTTCCTAGCTCTCGAGAAGCTGAAAACATTCTTCCATCTATAAGAAATGTTTCTTGATAACGAAGATTCCTTTATTTTGTATTTGTGGCTCTTAGATTTACATGCAACATTTTGACTTAAATCAGTCAATATGGGCGTTGATTAAGAAATTTTGTTTCATATTACCAAAGCTGGAATATCATGCAGGAAATTTATTATCTAAATGTGTTTTTTTTATTATATATCTTCTGACTACCCTTTAAATGTGCATGCAGTGGCAATCCAAAGGATGAACCTGGTGCAATAGTTTGCAGAGTTGCTCAGTCCTTTGTGCGTTTTGGTTCATTCCAAATACACGCTTCTAGAGGGAAAGAGGACCTTGACATTGTCCGTACTTTGGCTGACTACACCATTAGGCATCACTTTCCTCATATAGAGACCATGAGTAAAAGCGAAAGTTTATCTTTCAGTACAGGAGAGGAAGATAATTCAGTTGTGGATCTAACTTCAAACAAGTATGCAGGTGATTGTTTTTGATCTAGAGAAACTACATATCAAGTGTGCTATCATATAAAACCTTTTTTTTCTATGCGCAAAGGCTTACATACTCTGTGAATTTAACGACCTTGTAGTAGCCTATAAGCAGGGTTTTTATAGTACGCTGTCATGTCACTCGTATAGGATAATTTCTTTTACTTAAATTCTTCTGAACATCTGAGAAAAGTGAGGCTCCATAGTTTTCAAAGATTCTATATGGGCTAATTTTTTTTCATGTTATTCGTTCTTTGAAAACCTGTTCATCTTTGCTTTTTTGTGAACGAGGTCAGCGTTGGGACTTGGTAACCAATCTGGGTTATATATGCACACATATATGAGTGACAATTCTGGGTAATTGCACGGATGTCTTACAAATGCTAGTGGTGGCTCACTCGTCTAATGAGCTACCATCTAATCTTCTGATTAAGCAATTATTTTATGGTTGGTCTAATCTGGTCAAAGTTCCCCAATGAATTTTCAAGATCAATTGGGAATCCTTTGCTGTGACTTTCTTTTCTTGTTAATCAACAATTAAATTACATAACAATTAGTGTGCAAAATCGAACAAAATTAAGCTAGAGATAGTGGTGTCCTTCGGTTTTGGAATCAG